>ML685890.1:1837136-1851027 GCA_007922175.1 Pelusios castaneus
TTTCACTGCTCTGGCTGAGCAGTGAAATTGACATATTATGGGAGCTGGCAAGTTTGGCACACCCGAAGCCCAGGGGCTGGCTCGAACACTCGCCAGTACGGGCCAGCCCCCAGCTCAGTCTCGGGGCTTCGGGGGACAGTGGGGGGCTGGCAATACAGACCCCGCCACCACCCGAAGCCGTGCAGCTGGACTAGGGGGCTAGCCCGAACTGGCGAGGGAAGCCAGTTCGGGCCAGCCTCTTAGCTCAGCCCCGGGGCTTCGGGTGACAGTGGGGGCTGGCAATGCAGCCCCCGCCACCACCAGAAGCCCTGCAGCTGGGCTAGGGGGCTGGCTGTGGGCAGTGCATGGTGGGACAGGTGCCCACCATGCATTGCTCTTCTTTCGCAAAGGAGCATTCACACGGTGAATGCTCCTTTGCGATAGAAGCAGCACGTGTGTACACGAGAAAGCGCTATATTTATAAGTTATTGCAGGACAAGTTTCTCGTGTGTACATAGCCTAATTTTTAAAAAAAGGTTCCAGAGCCAATCTTGGCAATTACAGGCCGGTAAGCCTAATTTCAAAACGAGACAAATTGTTTGAAAACTATAGTAAGGAACAGAATTACCAGACACATCAAGTTCAGGAAGAGTCAACACAGCTTTTGCAAAGGGGAATCATGCATCACCTATCTATGAGAGTTCTTTGGGGGATCAAACAGAGACAGGTATAATCTTGTGAATATAGTGTACTTAGACTTCCAGAAAGCTTTTGACAAGGTAGATCAAAGACTTTTAAGAAAATTAAACCATCATGGGGTAAAAGGGATGGTCCTCTCATGGTTAAAAGACAGGAAACAATGGGCAGAAATGAACGATCAGTTTTCACAGAGGGAAAAGGTAAATAGCAGGATCCCACAGGGACATGTACTGGGACCTTGCTGTTCAACACATTCATAAATTATCTGGAAAAATGGGTGAACAGTAAGGTGACAAAATTTGCAGACCACACAAAATTACTTAAGACCAAGGCAGACAATGAAGAGTTACAAAGGGATCTTACAAACTAGGTGACAGGCCAAAGGGTGCTGGCACAATTTCTCTACTGGAGATGCCGAGCGTCATTGAATCAAACCATAAGCCCTGTATATAATGGAAACCACTTCAAGCCGGGGGATGCAGTGGCATCCCCCCACACCATTAGTTCTAGTAACAATGACTGGAGAACAAAATGGCAGATCAAAGTCAATGTTGCACTCTGAATAATGTACATTGGAAAACAAACCCAACTATATATACAAAAGGAGGGGGTCTAAATTAGCTATTACCACTCAAGAAAGATCTTGAGTCACTCAACGTGCAGCAAAACTGATAAAAGCTAACTGAATGTTAGGCACCATTAGCGAAGGGGCAAGATAGAAAGTATCATAATGCCACTATACGTATCTATGAATACACCACGCAGAGTTTGGCCTCCCCATCTAAACAAAGTCATTAGAATTGGGAGAGATACAGAGAAGGGCACAACATGGCTGGGGTCTAGAACAGCTTCCATACAACGAGATTAAGAAAACAGACTTTTCAGCTTGGAAAAGACAACTTGGGGGGGAGGGGGGGATATGATAGAGATCTATAAAAATCAAGAATGGTGTGGACAAAGTGAATAAGGAAGTATTGCTTGCCCCTTTACATAACACTAAAACCAGGGATCACCCAATGAAATTAACAGGCAGCAGGTTTAAAAGAGAAGGAAGTACTCATTTCAACCACTGCTTTACCAGACTGCTGATGCACATACCATGGCCTAGGGTGCAGGAGGACAGGGAGAGAAAACAGTTTTCCCCCCATCCCCCACAGCCCTTGAAAAGCACTTTTCTGAAAGCAGCAGGATTTTACTGGCATTTCTGCAAAACATACGTTCCATTCTGGCTCTATTGAAGGTGTTTCCCCCAGCAGCTCTGTCCTTTAAGGAGCTGTGCCCATGCGCTGATAGCCCTCAAATTACTACAGAAACCTGGCAAGAGGAAGCAACAGGGGTCACTCTCCTGAACGGCTTTACAGCAGTGAGCACCAGCACAACTCAGTGGCAGTGCCCAAGGAGGTACATCACTGTTTTATTTTGCTGTTTCAAGGTTACGGACCATTTAAAAAAACTTCCATTGTGCCGGTATACTTGTGTATTGCTGCTGAATTTTCATTTCCTTCTTGCACCAAGGGCCAGAGGATCAGGTCCCTTTGGAAGGAGCCCTACAAAGCCAGCAAGTTGACTCTTCTCCCCTCACCCAATGGGCTGTGGTTGCCTGCATGACATCCACCAGTCATCTGGAGTATAGCAGTGGCATGGTGGTGGCTGGAGCACCATTTGGTACGACTGAGGTTTAGGATTTCTTTCAGGGTGTGTGCAATTGTGCTTAAGGAGAGTTTAATATGCATGTTAGTCATAAATGTTCCTCCTCCTTGTTTTGGTTTCAAGAGAGTTTGGTATGTGGAACTGCTATGGAGGGAGCATGGCAACTCCAGCTTGCATTATGCTAAGTGGCTGCAGCACAATACCACGTTCTCTTTGCTTGTGTTTTGGATTCTCTCTCTCTCTCTCTCTCTCTCTCTCTCTCTCTCTCAACAAAACCACAGGCGTGCAATAGAAAAGACAGGCTGTGCAGGGACTAATTCTCTCCTGACTTACTGCCAGTCACCTGTAGGTTACTGAAATTAAATGAAATTTCTTAAATTTCTATACTGCACTCTAAAAAAAAAAAAATCTATCTATTTTAAATTCAATATCTTTCACAAAGAGCCCAAATCTATTGCAGCCTTTGGCTGGTGCTGGACCTTCTTAAAGAGGGGGAAGATCTGGGAGTTGCTTAGTTCAGAAGAGAAAGTGACAAATTCTTCACAAAGAATTCGAGGTGGACAGAGCTGACAGGACTAGCTGCAACCATGTTTCCATCCACAGTGGCAGTGGACCAGGATGTAATGAATAGCTGCAGATGGAATCACTACCAAGGCAGTAGTATGAACCAGCTTACAGGACACTGGACTGGGACTTAAGAGACCTGGACATTTTCCTGGCTCTGCTATCTACCTGCTGCATAACCTTGGCAAATAATTTCGGCTCATTTGTGCTTATCCCTTGCCCCCTTCACTTATTCTCACTCACACACACACATCCACCCCTCCTTTCCCTATCTTGTATATTTAGATTGCAAGCCTCTCCCCACTATATGTCCATACAGGGCTAACACAATGGGGTCCTCCTGATTTACACTGCAGGCCTTTAGTTGCTTCAGTAATAAAAATAAGTACTTTGCCCAAGAAAGCACACTCAGGAGCACTAGTATACAGTTCAAAGCATGTGTGTACAAGGACATCGTGTTTTTACAAGTGTTACAGGTGCCTGAATTGGGCTGGCAACACAATTCCCCCCTCTATTGCACACTGACTCAGAACAGTCTCATTCCTTTTGGAGAGCATAACTACCCGCAGCTTCATTCACCTGCCAGTACTTACCTAATTAGATGAAAATCACCATTTCAACACACTGGCTTTTGTTTACTAGAGCAAAGCATGTGAGAATTCCTGTTTTGACTAATGGAGATTTACATACATTACTGTCTCCATGCATTAAAAAAAACACATGCATCACATCCCAAACAAGAGTTCTGTTAACTTACCAGACAGGTTAACTGCAGGAATAGAAATGTATAATGTTAAGGCAAAGTGGAAAAGTAAGAGTCTTACTGATTGAGTATTTTCACTGGCACCTAAGCTCAGCTATTATATGTGTGTACATATATTTATTTTAATTTTGGCTCTGTATCTGGGTTGTCATTCCTTGCCATATTGTATTTAAGTTTAAACATATGTTCAGCAATAAAATACCTTGAGAAAGTAGAATCTGAAATAAGAGCTTATTTGAAACAAGAGACTGTATTTCTTTTTATATAGCCAAAAATCCCTCACAAAGCAACTGTGCCTCTACTGCCATGCAAAGTCAGATTAATATTTACCCATGTGCTGGATCCAAGGCAATTGCCCTTGGCTGGTCAAGGTCTTGCCAGAAGAGGACTTTTCTAGATGTTCCATTGAGGTTAGCAACTTCTATCCTATTGGTTTCTGAGTCTGTCCAGTACAGTTTTTTGCCAATCCAATCACATGCCAGGCCATCCGGTGAAACCAGACCAGAAATAATGACATTCTGCACTACATTCCCAGTTTGGTTCAAGTATGTTTGCTTGATGGCTTCTTCGCTTACATCTGTCCAGTAAATGATCCCTTGTGAGTACTGAAAGTCAACTGCAGCAGCATCCTCTAAGCCGCTGACCACTATTGTGGACTCCAGCTTCACTCCTCCAGCATCCACCAGTCTGACATCCCGACGATTGGCGAAAAGAAGAAGGGGAGAGGCTATGGAAGGGAAAGGAAATCATGTTAATATTATGAATGTGTGCAATTTCAAAGTTGCATATATAAAGCAGAGTGTGTGTGTGTGTGTGCGTGCATGCGCCTAGTCCCTGGGCGGTGGGAAGCTGCAAGAAGAAGGATTGAAGTTTCACACCAGGACTAAACATACACTCCCTCCAAGACCTATTTCAACGTAGCAGAGTGAAAAGCACGAGATTGATTCATTAAGAGAGAAATAGAGTTGTCCAACTCCATCTAACATGAGGACTCGCAAATAATTGGGGTCTAGATTATTCCTATGCCTTCCCGCTCCTCACATATTACACAGCCTGGGCTCAGCCAAGTCCAGTCATGGCCTTGTTCAACAGAAGATTTAAAGAGAGACATGAATATGGACAAAATCAGTGTTTCCTAAAGCAATCAGGCAACATGACGACTTTAAGCACACTTTGGCTGTGCTCTCATGTAACCCATGCCTGCTTGGTGTAGTACTCCGTCCCCCTCCAGTGGTATCTACTCCATCTAGAGAATGATCAGTCTGCTACAGCCTTAGATAAGGGCCATGTGGCTTTGAGCTCATGAAGCAGAGGCTCCTACACTAAGCTTCAGAGGTTCCAGGTTCAATCCAGCCTCCTGACATATAGGGTGTGTCAGTTACACTCATAGCCTCCTCCTCATATGCACATACTCCAAACCACACCATGGCTCACTCTGTATGCCTTACACTTCCGTCCGTCATGAGCTGGGCTTTGGAACTTACCAAGGTCCATGGTGGTTTAGGACACACACAACTGAATTGCATGCAAGACTCAATGTCATACTAAAGAGCACACGGCTCAGCACTAAGACAGAGAACTTAAGGTAACAGTCACAAAATTTGAATCTCTGCTAAATTCCCATAGTTGGAAACTACTGTACTAGATGACATGAGAAATCCCTCTAACTTTCACTACAGCACAATCTTGTTGTCTAACCTGGGATTCACGGCCAGGAGATCTGGTTTTACTACTGGCTTTGCCAGACTGAGGGTGACCTTCAATAAGTCCCTCTGTTGTATCTACCTCCATAGGGATGTTGCAAGACTCCATTAGCTAATGTTAGTGGAAAGCCTGACATGGAAACAATTATTGTGTAAAACTTCATCCCCTCTTTAACCTCATGGCTTTGAGGACCTGTGTACTCTCTTCAGTTCTCTTCCCAGGATCATTCTTGTCTGCGGGATCCCAGTAACTGTTGTCCAGCAAGAGTATACTTATTGCTTGATGCATTAGGCTCAACAGCTTCTTCCAGAAGACAACAAGACCTATGCCTCCTACTGGACACTGTTTTTCCCAGTCACACCAGCCAGTTCATATTAGCAGCATGATTCTCTTCCCTCTATATACCCCACAGAATTAAGGATGTCATCTTTCCTTCAGGGGGGGAAATAAAAAGCAGAAATTTGTGATCAGACTGATTCCCTAACTGCAAGTCGTAGCCCCGTGCACTAAGTCTAGACCAGAGGGCTGGCACAATAACACCATCATCAGTTGACAAGAATGCCAATATTTCAGAAGTGGGCACCAGTTGCCATGAACTAGCAGCGTTCTCTCTGCTTCTACTTAGATTGCCAGTACAGTAGATCTCTGCTGTAATCTAATGCAGAACTTTTTTCATTTACCCAACTATTTGTCACCTTGAGTCCTCCACAGTAATTCCACAAGCTCAAGCAACAGCTGCTAGACGTCTACGATAATCAATTGCTGGCAGTTGGCGTTCATCATTCCAGCTGATGTTTCTGCCTTCTAAGTGCACTCACAGTTGAGATCCAGAAACTTGCCACTCAATTCAAGAAACAACACTCAGAACAGAACAGCAATGACAGATGTGTTATCTCATCTTCTCTGTTCCTATAAATATCTTCAGTTTCCAATTCTTGCTACGGTATATAATTTATGATAAAGTTAGGGCTCAATACTGCCTTTCAGATTCAATTCCTTCTGTACTTTAAAAAGAAATCAGTTTATACTTGTTCTGTTTTACAATTTCACTATGCTGGCAGCTTTGTGACATACTAATGCCTTTCTTGTGAACCCTGGTCTACAGCCACAAACAATCCTCTAATAGCTGCTACATTCATTGGACAGGGCATGCCATTGAAAAGGGTAAACCATAGAGCACATGTGACAGCAGCATGTGTGTGTGCGTGTGTAGGTGAAAGCAATGGAGCTCAGTTGATATGTTTTACAGCTAAACTTCAGCTGAACCCAAATCATGCCTAAGCATTCAGGCTATTTTTCTTTTTATTCTGCATAGCCTATTTGAATTGTTTTCCAAATCAGAAAAAAAAGCTGTTTTGTTTTTCTTTTTGGAGGAAGCATGTATTTCTGAAAGTAATAAGGAAAATTGAAATCAGATGGGAGCTTGGTAAGATCAGGTAGTAACGAACAGGCAATTATTATGATGCTTGTTTCACTGAAAATGTAATTATTTGTCTTTTACAATTCTTAATTCAAGAAAGTTGATACAACTTGAGGAGAATTATGTTGGGAAATGAAATCCCAGTAGTGCTTCCCTCTCATTTCTAAGCTTGCCAAATTCCACCACCCCCTTTACCTATAGAACACTAAGAATAAATTCTCCTGAAAACCCAACAGGTTGGTTACTGAAACCAAAAGAAAAAACTGTCTAGAATACAAAACGTTTTTATTCCCTGTAACTCAGTGGGTCTTCAAAACCATGTTTATTTTAAATAGTATAGCACCCCGTGTTCCAAAGAACACTCCCAATAATTGATGTTACCGGGGTCTGTTTACACGGTAAGTTCTTTGGAGACAGGGAACTTTTCAGTTACGTGCATCACTTTACATAAGCAGTGCCTATATCCAGCCTGACTAACAGATTCCATCAAAAAAGCACATGCACTGATTAAAAAAAATTACATGCCCTCTATCAAAAAGTAAGTTTTGGGAGGAGGTAGAGGAGAACAACAACATTCATCTGGACTTTTTCCCACACTGACAGTGACTCTCACAAATACAATGGCAAAAACCTAAAATCACCCAACCCGAAGAATTCAACATCATTTTAACTAAAGATTAGATATGAAAAATGTCTAATCCAATCAGTATCGATATTAACCCAGCTCCCCTTCCCTGTCAACAGGCTCCAGCCTGCTGTGAGCATCAGTGGCCAAACAGTCTACAGAGACTCATTAAATCACTGGATTCTGGCATGTGTCACTTCTCTGTTCCCAACTCCTCCTGATATAAGTGCAGACACATTGTGTTGGCCATGAACACCCATGAAGGAAAAAACGGTGACCAACTTGCCATTGTGTTTATAATTACATAATTTGCTTATTTAGAATAGCTAGAAATTGTTTTTCAAGCCAATAAAGATTATTTTATTCAGTTTCCATTTGCATACAGAAAAATCATAAGTTAGTAGAATGGGGACAACTGGGGGGAAAAACCACATTCCCAAAATGGCCTGTTTGTTTAGTTTAGATTTTTACTGCTGAAGTGCAGAAATCCATTTACAAATAGCAACTGCTGATGTGTCAATGGTAAACAAATCACTTATTTTACCCAAGATCTATTTTCTGTTTGCAATTTTGCCAGTACAGAGAAAGCTGAGACTCTGACTTTACAAATAAAATCTAAGACAGAAGAAGAGTAATGAGCTTCTCCAGCTTCCAAGGCGTTGATATGATTTTATCAGTCCATACACCGCAACTAAAGATAATGGCAGTGTAGAAGGTGAGACTAAAACTCAATTAGGTCTTGTCTACACTCAAAAAAGAAGTCAACTTAACACAGGTCGACTTACAGCCATCAGAGTAATTACAAAGAACACTTCCACCAATGTCAGAGGGGCAGCGTGGGGAGCTGAGAGACAGGTGCCACAAAGAGCCCCGTGCCTCTGGCTTCTTGCTCCCCTAACCCTGCCTGCTCCCCACCATGAGCTGGGCAGAGAAGCCGCCTGCAGCAGGGAGTGACAGAAAAGCCACCTGCAGCTTCTTCCGTCTTGCAGCAGGGAGCTGGGGACCAGCCACTCGCAGATTCTCCTGTCCTGGCTCACGGCTGGGAGCCAGGATCCAGCCACTTGGGTTTTTTCGCCTCACTCCCAGCTGGTTTTCCTATCCATTTCAGGGCTCCAAGAATGCCAGACAACTATCCATGTAAGGGGACCAGTGTCTACACGGGCACTGAGTCACTCTCTCTCTCTGCCCACATAAACACTGCACTTCTCTTTTAGGTAGTTTAATTATTTCGGCATCCCAAATGTTTTACATCTGTGGGAGGAAAAACAACAGAGTCCTGTGGCACTTTTAAAGACTAACAGATTTAAAGCATCTGACGAAGTGGGATTTTCTCCCAGGAAAGCTCATGCGATAAATAAATCTGTTAGTCTTCAAAAGTGCCACAGGACTCTGTTGTTTTTCTGCTGTAGACTAATACAGCTCCCCCCTGTAGCTGAATCAGTGGGAGGAGCATTTGAATGTGTACACTCCACTGTTTTGTTGGCAAAACTCTCTAGCGTGGATCAGCCCTTAGTGGGACTAAGTGACCTAAAAGCCACTCATGGAGGATGTTCATTATATATTAGATAACAAAACCCCTAATGGACAAATAGCAACCTACTGAAAAATCTAGGTAGTGGACTAATGTGGTTCTATACAGCCAACAAAAGCAGGCTTGAAGAAAAATATAATACTCATCATCTTATTACCTCAAATAAAGTCCCTAAGAGGATGCTTCTCTGTTTCATAGCATTTACTTCGCCAAAAATCTTGACGTTCCACTATTTCATAGTACTTCCAAAAACAAATAGTGAGAAACAAAAAGACTTAAGGCACTGGAAAAATCAGTCCTTAGAGGAATCTGCAGCAGCACCAGAGATAATACAGATTAGAAACGTTATTTACAGCTACATGAAGAGTAAAAACAAACACTAAGATATCCAAGGTATTTTTCACTAATCTATTGGGGCACTTTTATTCATTTTCTTTTAAAAAGAAAAAAAAAAAAAAGGTTCCATTTGCTCTCAAAGTAGAAGCATCATGGAAAGTGACAATGCAAACTTTCCATCAAACTATGCCACAAACCTGACCTATAAGAAATAACCTAAAAAGAATGCAGTACCAAATGCAGAAGGGTTTTATTCTCTTGGTGCAATCTTGTTTATTGGGCCAAGAAATGAGACCAATCAATTTTACACAGGCCACTGAAAAACTATGAAATAGTAAAAGATTTTAGTTATTACAGTCTTGGGCTAGATTTGAAATCCAGGACCTATAAATCAAAGGTTCTGTACCCATTTCCAATTCTTTTGAATCATCCCCTACCTTAACCTTTGGGCTATAAAAAGCCAACAAACCAAACAAAAAGAAACCCTCCATTACTTCTAACTTTGAAGTGAACTAGATTTTTCTCGTTTGTTCTAGCCATATCAGGATACAATATTCCTTGATGGGGATATTATTGCATGACTAACAAGTCCCATGTTCTCAACAGAAGAAAATATTCTTTGTACTATTTGGCCTGTAAACAAAGCAATTGTGATCAATGATGCTCCTGACATCTGTAAATTGCTTATTACGAAAATATGATTTATATTTTGCAAAGGGAGGAAGCATACACACTACTGTTTATACACTGTGTGTGTATTACCACCCAACTGGAGAGACAGCATTTTAATCTAGATAAAGAAAAAAGAAATATTTGTTTTAGTGAAGTTTGAACAGTTCATATTTTTCCTTAATAGGCAATATTTAAAACATGTATATGTAGCTTGAGCTCTCATGAGCCTTTTTCAAATAAAAAAATCTTAAATACCACAAACACTGTATCAAATAAATTCTGAACAGATAACACTCTAATGCTGCAGAAAATTAAAGAAAAACAACAGAGTCCTGTGGCACTTTTAAAGACTAACAGATTTATTCATTGCATGAGCTTTTGTGGGAGAAAATCCCACTTCGTCAGACGCTTTGAAGATGGGAAACTTAAGTGCCTGATGAAGTGGGATTTTCTCCCACAAAAGCTCATGCAATGAATAAATCTGTTAGTCTTTAAAAGTGTCACAGGACTCTGTTTTTCTGCAATAGACTAACACAGCTACCCCTTTAGCTAAAGGACTCCTATTCCAGTTCGGAAATAAATATGATCATAAAACTATCTTTCAACCACACGATTGCACAAAGAGGTATTATACTAACAAATAAATTAGGCTTGGCCTACATTAAAGAGGTAGGTCAATGTAAGCTGCCCTACATAATGACGTCAGCGTGCACACTAGAGCTGTGGTCCAGCTGATGCAAGTGCCTTACTTCACTGCCATAACTCCACCTTCACAAGAGCCGTAGGCTTACGTCAGTGTAGTTAGGGCAACATGCTGCCCGCATGGACACTACGGATTACTTACTTTGGCTGTTGGTTGTCATTCTTGGCAATTTCATGGCTCCCTGCTTCAGCTCCAGCTAGAGCCCTTGTCCCCTGGCTAGCCCAGCTGCACCACGGCTCCGGGTTCCCAGCAGGAGTCTAGGGAGAAGGCCAAGCTCCCTGCAGGGAGTGGGAAATCCAGAGGACAAGCCAGGTTTTAGCGGTAGGCCCCCCTGCCTCTGCTTTCTTGTCAATTTCACAGCTTCAGCAGGGAGCCATGTGCCTGGATCAAGAGCCAAGAGCCTGAGGGAGCCGGAGTCCAGGAGCACTGCTGCCCTTCCCCTACCAGTTCCCCTACACACTACCCCTCTTAAGTCAGTGGAGGCACTCCTGATGAGTACGCACTCCACCAACAGAGGCTGGAAGTCAATCTAACATATGTCAGCTTAAGTCTGTGGTGTAGGCATGCCCTTAGATCTTCCACATGTAAGAAAAGCCTGTGCTTGTGCTGGATGTAGCTATCTTCCCACATGTGGCTACACCTTGAAACAGGGAGAAAATACAGTTTGGTACTTGCACACATTGTTGCAGTTAGACTATGTGGGGGAAGAATGGTCTTATGGGTAAATTGAATTTGGATTCAGATCTGTGTTCAATTCTGTCATAGACTTAAAGAGTGACCTTTGGCAAGTTAATTAAACCATGTCAAACTCAGTATTGGCAAAACCTGCCATGTGGACCAGTTATATTAATATAAACGTACATACACCAATACAGCTTATGCTGGGTCACCCAACCAGCAAAGTTATACAGGTGTAAGCGCAGTTATTCAGATATGACCGCATCTACATTAGGGTTTTTACCAGGGTATTATTGTTGGTAAATAAACAAACAAACCACACCACTGACATGGCTAAGCCCGTAAAACCTTTAAAATGTAGACGAGGCTTAAATCCACCTTTCACTTTCCTATTTAAAAAAATGAGGATAATGCTTCTTTGCTTTCTTCTGCCCTTTGTCTGACATCTATTTAGACTTTAATCTCTTTGTATGAATAGGGTGGTTTGGAAGAAGCATGACTACAATGTCTCTCTCACACCATGTGTCTAGCAGAACGTGCCCTCTATGGGCTACTAAATACTATTATTTCTATGACTTTGAAATTAAAAAAAGAATTAATTACTATTCTTCATAAAGATGTACTAAATTAGACAGACCCCTAGGAGGAAGCCAGCATACTCCATGGAAGTCCCCCATAGTTAACTCCTCTGTGCTGCCAGGCAAAGCAACTCAGGTACAACTCTTGGGACAACCCAAATGCTCATTCTGTACCACGCAGAAACTGTAAGCTGGTCGATACAGACATGGCTGAAAGGAAGCTGCACCCAAAAGACCTCTGTGCACTGGCATTTTAACTATAATATCTTCTACCAGATGAGAAATGAATGAGCTAAATTGGATCTTAACATGATAAAATCAACTGTAGAGGTCAACTGTATCTCAGCACAAGGGATTCCTCACTATTCTCAAAACCTAGGCACATCTGACCCTGTAGCCCTTTCCAAACGCTGCCCTTGAAAAGAGTGAAACAAGGCAAGAGAACAAAGCACCAGCCTCCAGGCCTCCAGAAAGGACTTTATATTCCAACATGTCTGGTGTATATTTTGCACTCTTTTTGTGTTATGCCATGTTTTCCAGCAGGCTAGGTGGCACAGCTCATGGGGCCCAGCAGCAGTCAGCAACACAGAAATGTACATGAGCAACCAAGATATCCTCAAGAATGAAGGGGTGGGATAAGAAGGAAAAGAATCTCGAAGAGCTTGACAGAACCTGTCTGCACAGCCAAAACTCCAGGATTGTCCTGGAGTCTCCAGGAATTAAAGAGTAGTCTTTAATTAAAGATTACGTCATGTGATGAAACACCCAGGAATACATCCAACCAACCCTAACACATTCATATACTCCGGCAGACAAGAAAGGAGCACAGTGCATATCCACAAAAGTTTCCTTTCACGTTTTGAATGTGCCGGCAATATATTCAATGAGCAAAATATTTTTTTCTTTTTTAAAAACGTGGGGCTCTGCCTTCTGCATCCCAGCCCTGTTTCCTGGCAGCTACTACTGTAGAGTGCCTGAAATCCATTGATCACCAGCTTCAAAAGATAGATTAAATGCTGATCATCCTGTAATGAAAGTACACATTTAACCCAAGTTTAAACTTGTCGAGTATGGTACTCCAAAGAATGGGAGGCTATCACTTCCCTCCTGGGGGGAAAAGAAAATCTTTTCTAAAGGTGCATTCCTAGCACCTTTAGAAAAGTTATACAATTTAGAATTTCATTGCTGCAGTAGAGAGGCAGTGGGTGCTAGTGCACAGAACAAACATCAGGGAACCCTGGGTGCTAGCCCTGGTTCTGCCCCTGGTGTAAATTTGGATAAGTCACTTCAGCAGTCTGTTCCCCTCTCCCTCCACCAATACACATTGGTAAAAATCATCCAGCATTGAAAATGCATGCTTGTCTGTACTACTAATTACCTCAAAGGGTTGCTGTGATGCTTAATTAAGGGATGTTTGCAAAGCCTTTCAAGATCTTCCAGTGAAAGGTACCATGAAGAGGACAGTGTTCCACTACTGACTTTAATGGGAGTGCCATATATGAATGAAGGGATGAGTCTAGGGGACAACAGCCCTTTAAAGAATAATGACCCAATGAGTATTTTAAATGCATGTTTTAAAAGAATATATCTTCCCCCCCCCCCTTGCCTATCAGCATTTGTTATTAATTTCCCTCTCCAAACTGTGAAAGGAACGTCTGAGCTACCAAGAAAGGATTCATTTACACATTCATTAGATTTTAGATGGAACCAATGTTTGAAATTCAGAGGGGCAAAAATGATATTATTGTAAACCTTGTAAGAATACCCAATATTTATTTATAGAATTTGTAACAGATCAAGGGAAATTTTACTTTTTTTTTTTTTTTTAAACCACCTATATTTTAAAATGTTTACATGGTCACACTAAGCACAAACCAATAAAAGTAATCCAATCCACGCTAGCATCCCAAAACATGCAATATTTTTAGTGCCAGCTTTATTTACACACACACACACACACACACACACACACACACACACACACACACA
>ML685890.1:1851037-1865489 GCA_007922175.1 Pelusios castaneus
ACACACACACACACACACACACACACACACACACACACACACACACACACACACTATTGCCACTGAGTATCATATTGCTGAATACTAGAGACAGCTTTAAAAAAAAAAAGTCAGTGATATCTTTGCCAACAGGCCAGAATAAAAAGGAGCCTCTTTGCATGTAGGCAGGCGCCTACCAACTCTACCAAACAATGCTAAGGCAAACTTGTGCACCACCCTTTTTTAAATATACATTTTACACACACACCCTCCCAAGTCTCCTTAATGTTCTTCTAAAAACCCTAACAAATTCCTAGAGTAAGTTTTCCACTTGCAAATACAAGAGGTCAAAATCTACTTCAGGTGCAAAAGAGGATGGTTGCACTAGCTCATCATGAACATTTGTGTGTGTTGCAGAAATCTTTGCATGGTCAGGCATAATTATAAAGGCACTGTTCAAAAGATGCCAGGGAGCATAAAACAGTCTGTGGACAGGATCCTCTGGCAGAGGCATATTGAGGAATGCAAAGTGAAAATACTCATATATATTATGCTTAGGCAACTCTTACTAAAGCAAAGGTATATAAATCCCAGTGAGAAAGACAGCAAGACTGATTGGGATGACATGGCTTCACAAAAGAGTAATAAGCTCACATAGCAATCCTGCATAGGCTATCAGAGGGATCTTGTGCAAGATAATCACATACTTCATGACACTTCCTACACCACCCATTCACAGGTGGGCAGGAAAGAAGGGAAATGGGAAAAGCTTGGTTCCACACCTCACTTGCTGGTCAGCACAAAGGATATCAATTTGCCGTTGATGATACATATATTTAATGCATCATGTAGAGTTATGAATATATTAGAATCTATTATTTCATTAAAAATGGAGCAAGTTTGAAGCCCTCATGGTCAAAGAAAAGCTTAAAGAAATGGGATGTAGGTCTACTGAGTAGGTTCAAAACCCTGAAAATATTTAGGTGTTTGTTTTCTCTCTCATGATTTGGGGGGCCTGACTCAATTTCTGAATGCTTGGGGTTGGCATCACTGAAAGCCTTATAAAAGTCATCAGATTCAAATAAGAGCTACGGCTGTCATTGCCCAGCCCAGACACACAGAAGTTCCTCCTTTGCACCACTGTATTAAGGGAATTTTATTAAAACCACTCAATGAACAACTTAGTCACTAGCATTACAGTAGTACCTAGAGGCCCAACAAGGTCAGGGTGCCACTGTGCTCAGAACTGTCCATACATATGGTGGGCGGAGGAGAGAGAAAGAGCTCGGCTCTGCTCATCCTTCCTCACTCTGTGCTGAGCAGGACGGGAAGAAGGCGACGCTAGGGCTGCAAGTGCTCCCGGCTGCAGATACTCTGGCAGCCTCTGGAGCACTGTTGCTGCTGCCTTCTCCCACACTAGCGGACTGCTGGAGGGAAGAGGCTGGGGGCTGCTGTGGGGAAGGAGCTGCCAGAGGGAAGGAGCGTGGGGCAGCTGGGAGGGAAGAGGTGGGGGGGAGGAGGGAAGAGGCTCAGGGGCAGCTGAGAGGAAGAGACATGGGGCTGTGGGCGCGGAAGAGGTGTGGATGGGCACCCTTGGTGTGTTGCACATGACTGGGAACCTTCCCAACTGTGTTGCAACCCTAAAAAAGTTGAGAACCCCTGCTGTAGACTATGCAAATGTAATACCTTTACCAATAACAATCCTAAAAGTTATAAATCTTATTTATAGGAACAACACTAAGTAAAACTAGAAGCAACCTTTACATATTGCTTTTTAATAACTGGACAATACAAGTTTTTAAAAGTCCATGCTACGTTTTCTGAGTTGTTTGGGTATTTTTTTAAGCTATTTTGTTTTGGGGAGTTGTGCGTTAATTATAAGGTTTTAAGAAGCAGAGATTTATTTCAGCATCCTGGTTTTTCCCTTGGCAGTCTATAGTTTGTCACCGCTAACATTATTATTTACAACAAAATATAGCACTCTGATTATATACCATTTCATTTCAATTGGACTGGATTAGTTTATTTCCCTGCAACAACCAATTATTTGAAAAGAATGTCCCAAAAGGGGCCAGCAAAGGTGCTTTATAAAAAAATATGCAATTTGGAGTCTTGTTTAGCTTCAGCAGGCCTGAGAGGAACTACCAGAGTCTGTAGAAAAACCCTTAGGCAGGATGCTCTGTGAATTTACTCATTCTCCTCTCTCCTAATTAGGTTAGCTACTTTAAATAAAGACCATTAGGTATCAAAAGAGGAACGGCAGCTGATGATTTAGCACTGGTAAGATGGGGGAGGTAATATCTTTTATTGAACAAACTTCTGTTGGTGAAAGAGACAAGTTTTCAATTTTAGCACACAGCTTGCTGTATCAATGGTGTGCTCCCAGGAAGCAGAAAAGGGCCCACACAGCAGTTTATAGAGTAGAGACTAACTGCTATTTGTGGAGCCCTGCTTTTAAAAAAAAAAAAGGCTCCTCTAATTTTATCACTAGAGACCACATATTAATAGAGGGCATCTGATGAAGAGTCCCACCCCATTCACAACTGCATGGATCACCTTCCTTCTCCTTTGTAATCTCGTTAAGATCCCTTAACAAAAATGAACTGCTTACATTAGAAAAGTAGTATAATATGTATAGTTGTCATTTAATGCAATTTAACAGCTGGAAAAAAGGAGAGCCAATACCACATGACCAGCCAACTCTCCACAGACCACCAAGCAAGTCAGCAGCTACGGATCGTGTTTTGAGAACTGCTGCTTTATAACATTACAAAAAACAGCATTTCAGCAGAGAATTCAGAGGCACTTACGTGGCACTGCAGAGAGATAGGACAACCCTTCCCATCCATTTTCAGTTTCATTTCAAGGAAAGAAAGTCCTCGGGGAATAAAGCAATCTGCATCTGCTACATTTTAATAAATAGAGCAAACTTCTAAATGTTATTGCAAAACCGTTGGCTCTTGGCAATTCTTGGTTTCTGCATTGTGCAACTGGCATACATCATCAGTTGTGAGGACTGCAATGGGATGCCAATCAAGTCTAGCTTATGCTAGACAGACAGCGGTACTGATCTCTAATTCAAAAACTTAAGCTTTTCACATAAACATTTTATAGAGAGTTAAAGTTATTCTCTGGCATATCCTTACTTAATTCATTGTACTGACAGGGGCAATATATAAAAGTTGCCATCAGACACCTTCTCCAAAAGCCCAGCTGTTTGTGCTTATGATCCACGCATAATCACAAATTTCAAGCAAAATTTCCTGGAAGGGACAATTGTATAAATAAGTTTGGGACTGTGGAATGGGAGGAGACAGTCTACTCATTTACCCAAGAACCATGGCCACACTGTGGTGAATGTTAGCTCTTAAGCTTCCCAGTAAAGCTTATTACTACACCTAAGAGGTGAAACCAACAAAGGTGTAGACCAACCTCTTCTAAATTGGATGCCAGTTTCTGGTCCCTGATTTGAGACCCACTGGCTCTGATGTTCAGAAGATGTTTGAGTACCTAAAAGGTTGTTACGAGGAGAAAGAAGAATTATTCTCCTTAACCACTGATGATAGGACAAGAAGCAATGGGCTTAAATTACAGTAAAGAAGGTTTAGGCTGGACATTAGGAAAAAATTCCTAACTGTTAGGGTGATTAACCACTGGAATAAGTTGCCTAGGGAGGTTGTGGAATCATCATTGAAAATTTTAAAGAGCAGGTTAAACGAACACCTGTCAGGGATGGTCTAGATCAAGTGTCTGCAACCTGTGGCTCTAGAGCTGCATGCACCTCTTTGGTTGCCCCCTTGTAGCTCCGGCCCCTCACTACAGGGAGACCCTGCAGGCGGCCCACTCCTGGCTCCCCAGAGCATCTACCAACTACCCCCACCAGGAGGCTACACCCATTGTGGCTCTCAAAACACTTGGTTATTGAAGGAATTTTTAAAAATGTCTCTTATTTTCTGGTTGCTGACCCGTGGTCTAGATGGTACTTTGTCCTGCTGCGAGTGCCGGGGACTGGACTCAATGACCTCTCATGGTCCCTTACAATTCTATGATTAAGTTGTAAGCACCCTCAGACTCTGAAAATCAGGCTCACAAAGTCTCAAGCTGAGTACCCAAGAAATGAGTAACCCCATACATCCCCATTAATCAGCAAATGCTTTTGGAAATCTGAGCATTAAGTGGTGTGTTAGCTATGGCTGGGATCTTCAAAGGAAATCAAAAGGAGTTTAGGCTTCCAACTTCCATTGGATTTCAATGGTATTTGGGTACCCCATAGACTTAAACATTTATGCCTTTTCAGGTGAGAGTAATTAACCACTGGAATAATTTATCAAAGGTCATGATGAATTCTCCATCACTGACCATTTTTATACCCAGATTGGATGTTTTTCTAAGAGATGCACTCTAGAAGTTAATGTGGGGAAGTGCTATGATCTGTGTGATACAGGAGGTTAGACAATCACAAGGGATCCTTACAACCTTGAAATTGACAAGTCTATGAAAAACCTACCTTAAATCCAGAGGGAGAGCTCCACCATGGCCATTAGAAAGCAGAAGTCCGTTACTTACACTGCTGGGTACAGTCCAGTACACCACACTGCTGCACTGAGCTGCCAGTTCCGATACAGAAAACTGCCTCGGAGGGAGTTTGACAATTATACCAATAACGATGGAAAGAAAAAGGGTTTTGAAAACTAGAAAACATCTAATTTTGATCTCAAATCTGCATCAAAAAACTATCCTATTCAGCACTGATTTCTCCTGCAGAGAGCAGAGTTTCATCTTTAATTTGCTCTCAGCAGCTAGCTGGTGAATTTCCAGATCCACCCTGAAGCTTTTTAAATTCTGATGGGATCGTCATTCAGATCCCAAGGGACTGCTTCTGTCCTCCAGTATGCATGCAGGTATTAAGCAAAGAATTTATGCACCTGAGGAGCCACTGGCTGCTTAAAGCGCTACACTGTAGGTCCACATGTTATTGGTATAAAGAAAGGATTTATTTGAGTCATTGTAGGGATTGAACGCAGGATTTCTGGATCTAAATGCATGAAGAGCCACTGCTTGAGATAAATGATAAGGTACAAATAGCTTGGAGGAAATGATTAATATAAACATCTGTATCTGTTTCCCCTGAAGGAAGTATGGGTTACGACAACATTCATCAGTAGCCACCAAATACCTCCTATCGCCATAAACTAGGATGGTTCAATCCAATGTGGGAAACCATTGCCCTATACTCTAGATATCCATCGTCTCTTGTCTCAAAGAGATATATATGGACTATAGACTATTCTACATACAGGTGTGACCACCACACAGGAGTCTCTCTCCAGTATGTAGTCAATGTGAGTATCATTCTTGCAGCTGATTTAGAGAGTACACTAGAAGGGGCAGCAACCGGGCACCCTGGATATGTCTACATTGCATTTAGACACTGCAGTTGACCTGTGCCAGCTGACTCAGGCTAAGGGACTGTTTAATTGCGGTGTAGACGTTCAGGACCAGGCTACTAAAAACCAGGTTCTACAACACAGCAAGGTGTAAAGGTCCCAGAGCTCGGGCTACAGCCTGAGGATGAATGTCTACACCTCAGTTAAACATCCCCTTAGCCCGTGACTTGTGAGCTTAAGTCAGCTGGCACGGGTCAGCTATGGGTTTTTAACTGCAGTGTAGTCATACACTGCATGTGAAATTTTATCCCATCCTTTGGAGCCATTAATCCAAAAACCATGACAAGGTTACACTTATCTATACAGTCAAGTTAATGTCAAATTGCTTTCATTGAAGGAGATAGTCTATTTCTTTAAATTCCCCTTCATTTGAATGGGACTCCACCATGCTACCACATTGCTATAAAACTAGCTCCTAAGTTTTCAGAGGCCATGTTTTGGTTGCATAACTTTCAATACATCTCTGAAAAGATCACATCATAATAGTATGACTTGTCAGCTCTGTGTTCTTGGGGAACCAGAGTGCAAAACCTCTACTGTCTGATCCCCTGAAACCAATCCATCCCACCCCACCCAACCTCTGCTTGACCCAAAGCATCTGAACAAAAAGGGGTTCTTATCCAAACCAAATCCAAGCCATGAACTAGGCTTGAAGACAATCCATTCACTAGTCCATTAAAAGGAAGCTTTCCTGAAATATTTGCGAAAGGCTCACAAGACCAAGAACCTTTACAAAAATTCAACTTTCATTTTAGAAAATTAAATCTCTAGCCTTTTGCTTGCAAAAAGAACCTTACTAATATGAATTAATACAGTACTGTCCTCCAGAGATTGCAGATATATACCCCAGAACGGAGATTTGCAACACAGAAATTACAGTTATCTCAAGCCCAGCAAGAAAATATTAAGTATTTTTCACAAAAAATTTTTTGGGGTAGGATACGAGGCCAGTTACATTTTTTACATGGAAACTCTTTGGTTTCAAAAAATGGAAAAAAAAATCCATTCTGTCAAAAACTCAGGAAGTTTTGAATGACTTTTCTATGAAAATGCAAAAGGCCATTTTTAATATGGAAAAAAGTTTTCCAACAAAAGATTTCAACTAGCTCTACGTCTACACCACCTGCCTACGCTGCTGTTCATAGCTCTCACAAGCAGAAACCAAATGAAAGTGACAAAAGTCCAGTTTTGCTGCTGCTTCTCTCAGATACTACGCTACAAGACGGGTCTTTTTAATATAGCTGCTAAGGAAAATGGTAAACAGATGCAAACACAGGAGAGGAGTGACCCAGAACAACAGAGGCTGGAGAGGGACAAAGTATCAGAGAATACCCATTTGCAGCAGCTAGAAGGATATAAAGTTTTGGAGAAAAGGAGAAACTTTCCAGCAGCGAACAGGTACAGACACTGGGAGGAGTATCAACAGATTTATTAGACACCCTATTATGAACAGTGGTGCCTCTTAGCATCACCTTCTGTGTTACATTACTGCCTAGAGTACCCTACTGAGATCACACCCTCATTGTGCTAGATACTGTACAGACATATAAAAGAGTCTCTGTCCCAAAAGGTGTAGAACTTAAAGACAAAGAAAACATGTCAATTTTTGTAGATGGGGAACTGAGGCACCAAGATTAAAAGACTTCTCTAAGGTCATACAGGGAATCTGAGGCAGAGCTGTGAACCGAACCCCACTTTCCTGGGTCTCAGCCCAGTGCCTTAACCACGAGACCAGCCCGCTCCTTCCCTAGTCTCCCAGGCAAACCATATGAATATCAACCTTCCCTTCCCCAATAGCTGTGGGGTTCATGGAGTCCATGCCTTGTTGTCACTGGTAAAAAAAATGGTGCATTCTCTACTTTGGTGTAACTAACACATGTGAGTTGTCACCAGATTAAAAACAGAGTGAAGACAAGGTACTTTACTTTCCCCATGATATAGATTTACTGTGGTGAACGTGAAGGCTGACCTCAGAGAGTTCATCTCACCATAGAACTGAAGTGTTATCTTCACTCTGTTTTTACCTGTGTCACAGGATTCTGTGCTCATTGCTGCAGTGCCTCCTTGTGGCTGCATCTGCAGAATAGTTCTGCCTGGTCTGATGCCCCCTTCCACCTCTTATTTGCACTGAGGCCCCCCTCTCAGCCCAGGAGTTGCAGTCTTCCTCTTCATGGCTTGGGTTATCCCCTCTTTGTGGCTTGGCCCTCCAGCTGCATCATTATAGATTTCCCCTTCCAGGGTATCAAAGTCTCACTGGATTGGTTTTCCAGGTATCGTTTCCAGTATTCCTCCAACTCAAACCTATTCCACTTCCCCAGTGGTTGGTAGGGAAACTTGAGCCCACCCTCTATTCTGCGTTCTAGCTCAGGGCCCCTCAAATCAGCAAGCAAAGTCTGTGCCATCCCAAACCTGGCTGTTGTTTCCCTGAGTCTTTTCCTTCTCCAGCAGGTTTCTGCTTCACCTCCCTTCTGGGTAAATCCTCCCCTCAGGGTCAGGATCTCAGAGGTACTCCCCTCACCCAGGGGTTCCTCCTTCCCTCTGTAAGCTCAAAGAGTGACCGCACACTGCCACACTACAGCCCCCTTCTGCCCTCCTTATTTGGTCTTATATCAGCCACTCCTGCAGCTGCTCAGCTAGGCTCTATCCTCATCAGCGATTGGTTCATCGAGCCTAGTCCTCCCTCAGTGTGATCTGTCATGTGTCTCAATCATTTTCAGGCAAGTATGGGGTGAACATCCCATCACACTTGACTGCAACTCACACACCTTAGTTATCATGTAGTAAAACACACACTTTTTTTTGGCAGTAAAGACAAGGCCAGTGTGTCTTACATGTCCCTCTTGTATACAGCATGAGCCAAGCCATTCACACGTCTTGTGTCAGAGCATGGCAAGTAAGCCTATCACACCATGCAGACAGAACAGTATGCTAGCAGTGTGCCTGCTGTTCAGTTTAAGTTAGGTTAGGAGCTAAGCCAAGTTGTCTGTTGTTTTCTAGAAGGGAACAGGGTGTTGATCTAATTGAGGAATATTCTGAAGAATTTTGTGGTAAATACAAGTTTTGAGTTTTAAGTATGAAAGCAGCCATCTAAACCTCTAAAGTAAATGTTATTTTAAGAGTTCAGGAATTTCCTTTTAAAGCTATAACCAATTGTTTTGGTTTTGTGTTAATTTACCTCTCAATCCTTTCAGATGATTCGTTTATGTATTGTTTCCATAAATTGACTTGTATTTCTTTCATAAAGAGGAGAAACAATCGCACTGCTGTCAAATCCTTTTATGTGGAGAAAACACAGAGATAGCACGCGAAAAATGGAAGAGAACAGAAAGGGTCCCATCTCGACTTCAGATGTTGCCGTTTCCTCCAGACACAAAGAGAGAGAAACAGTCTATTCTTCTCATTCAGGTTTGCTACGACACACAATTTTTCTTCCTGTCTACAGCCTCCCCACCTGTACAAACAGCCAAGCCTACTACGGTTACATCTCAATACACCCATCTGCCTTTGTCATATGAAAGGAGAGTGAAATTTAACACAAAGCTTTTATACATGATGGAAGATGTCTGTCTGAAATCACAGATATGAAGGTCAACACATTCTATGAGAAGGAACTTTAGCCCTGGCCTTCACTAAAAAGTTAGATTGACACAGCTACGATACTCAGGGATGTGAAAAATCTACACTCCTGAGCAATTTAGTCAAGCTGACCCAAGTTCCTGCGTAGACAGTGCTCTGTTGACAGAATTCTTCCATCAATCTAGCTACTACCTCTCAAGGAGGTGAATTACCTATGGGAGAATCCCTCCTGTCAACATACATAGTGCCAACAATGAAGAACTACAGCATTACAGCAAACACTGTAGTATTTCAAGTGTAGAGAAGTTCTTATAAAGAAGAGAGCAAAATACCTACACAGGCGATGACAATTACCATTTATATCAGGGGTCTCAAACATGTGTGGCCTGCGGCGTTACTTCCTGCGGCCCACAATGACACTGGGAATTGGTAAAATAATTATAATGTAAAATTTTAAGTGTGTTTATTTGCTTACTCTGTCTTACTGATGAAACTGCCATCATGACTTTTAATAGCATACAATATTATATTACTTTTTTTTTCATTTTTGACTATACTTTTGTATCGTTGTAGGAAAAGGTTTCAGTGAGGTGGCCCATGGGCCAATATCCTTAGTCCTCATGGTGATTTGAGTTTGAGATTCCTGATCTATATTATAGTGACACCTAGAGAGCAAAATCAAGATGCCCACTGTGATGCGCACTGGACACAGTGAGGGACTGTCACCACTCTGAAGAGCTTATGATCTAAATCAAGAGTGGGTGAACTACGGTCCACGGGCCAGATCCGGCCCATGAGCACCCTTCATCTGGCCCACCAGCTGGGAGAAGCAGCTGCTGCAGCTGTTTGGGGCCCTTCCAGCTGGGGTTCCCATGTCCTCCCAACACGTGGACCGCAGCTCCGCAGACAGAGAGCACAGCTGCTTTCCCCCTCCCTCTCACTCTCCCTCCCAACTCCACCCTTCCTTCTCAGGTGCTGGGCCTGCAGCGCCCTGGGTCCATCTCTGAGCACCATATTTAAACCAGCCTAACCCCTGATGTAGATATGCCTCTGTCAAAAGGAAGAATTCTTGCATCGACCTAGTTACTGCCACTTTGGATTATTTACTCTGACAGAAAACCCTTATGTCAATGTAGGAAGCGTCTCCACCCTGACACAGTAGCTTTGCCATCATATCTCCTAGAGACTGTAGAGATGCCCATGGTCTTGGATTACACACCCCTCAGCGCAGGAAGTATCTCCCTCTGTGTTTGAAAAACCCCTAGCAGATTTTGGGCAATATTATATTCCAAGTAATAACTAATCTTAATTTGGCAAACAACTGCAAGTCTACACAGTAGCTTGGGAAAGGAAGTTTGCCACAGGGCTGCTCCACCTGGAATGTCTTCCAGTGACAGGCTATGCCTCAATTTCCCCTCCTTCTGAGTTCTCAGTAACTCCAGGTTGCTTCAATCATACCCCTTCTTTGGGCCAATTTATTACAAAAACAATGTAAATAGTCCAAAACAAAAATTCCCCAGATAAATCCATTGCATGTAGACACTTAAAAAAAAATACATCTAGTCCCTTGACTCCACACAAATCATCCTCTAGCATCTTCCACCACACCAGAGCTCTTCAGTCCTCTCCTATTCTTTTACCATGACAGTCACCCCAAGGCTTCTAGGTGTAATACAACCCTGCTCTTCCCAGCAAGAATCCCACACAGCCTCTCTGCTGGGAGTTCATCCTCACCAGGGGTGCATTCCTTACTCCCCGCAGCCTTCTCACCATTCCCCCGTCCAGGTCTCCAGCATGAAGATATCACCTGATAGGTAGGCTCCTCTGCTCTTCTCTTGCCTTCACAGCCTTCCCCAGCAACCTCCTACACTGCTTCCTTCAGGGACTTCCTGGTCTTTGGCTGCTCTGCTACTTGTTAGCTCTGTGTTCTTGGAACCAGGCATAGTATCCAGCCTCTGTAACTCACCTCCCTCCCCCTCCCACCAGCCTCTGCTTGAACCAGAAACTAAAACCAATGAAAAGGCAGTGGGAGACGCACCTAAACCTTGAAGCAAGGGTGATGGAATTAGAGCAACTCCCCTAGCCTCATCTACAGTGAAGATGTGAGCCATTAGCACACTGAATGGACAGCAGAAACTTCATCTGCATCAAGGATGGAACTAGAATTAGCAAGATGAATGAAGAACCAAGCTCCAAGGAAGGAATTGCACTGAACTCTGGGATTGGCAAAGCAGGGAAGCACAGCATGATGGGGGATTTCTGCTCCTGAGACAAATGAACTCATGTCTGTACACACCCAGCTCAGCAGTTCTCAGACAAATTCTAGTCTATAGATCTTTAATTTAACATATTCAATCTGCCTGATTGCATTGTGAGCTCCCTCAGAGGAATGCCATCCATAGCCAGGAATGATCAGCTACTATTGTCCACCTAAACAAAACAACTCTGGTATACTCCCTTAAATCATTATTTACCCCAAACAACCCTAGTGTTCTGCCTTGAACTATTGTTTCTTCCCTGCAAAAATCCCTACCCAACTTAGTTCTAAGTAAGCTCTGAATTAGTCCTGTTGCCTGTATCTGTTCTGCTGCCTGGACCCAAAAGCTGCATCAGTTCCACTGGGATGTCACCTTTTCCTTGCTGATCGTGGTGGGGGCACTCTACATCCTAAGCTGAACAGCCTGGTTCCTGGGTAACTTTGAGCTGCACTGAGTGGTGAGATACCCCCATTTTTTCACTCAGTCCAAATATAACTCTCTAAACTTGATCTTTGTAATCCACTTGGGCTAGATTTTTCCAATGCTACAATTGAAACGGGGTAATATTTTAACTGTTTGACCCTTTCTCTCTCTCTTTGTATGGTTATTAATATTGTAACCATTTAGGTATTTTTCTTTCCATTTATAATTATTTGTAAGTTTTATGCATGGGGCAATAAAGTAACTTTTATAATCAGCTGGTTGCCAGACTCTTTCCCCCCTCCTTTGTGTTCTTGGCATCTCTATATTGCTCTGCAGCAATGCTTTTTACCTAGCCAAAGATCCCTGTGGTGCCCAAAGTCCTGTAAGGTCTGCTCATTAAAGGGGTTACTAATGTGCTGAACCTGTGGCATACAAGGGTGGCAGCTGAAAGTGCTGCTTTAACCGAGCCTAAGGAGTCCATAGGCATATAAGGGTGACAGCTGAAAGTGCTGTTTTGACCCAGCCTACTCAGACGCATGCTCAGATTTAGTCCAGTGCGGTGCCAGGGGTACATAAGTGTGGCAGCAGAGAAGTGCTGTGTAACCCAGCCTGCAGAGGTCAGGAACATATAAGGGGTCAGCTGAGAGAGCTGATAGACCCAGTCCGCTCAGACGCACTTAGAAACCCAGTCTTGAGAAATTTAGGTCCTGCAAGGGTAGCTCCATTGCAAGGGGACTTACAGAATGAAGAAGTAAGCTCCATACAGAAATACAAGTGACAAGCAGGGCATTAATAGGATTACACCCCCCCACCCTCCGCAAGGAAAGTAGCCCTAATAAATGAGCATACCCCAAGTTTATGGGCAAATTTGGTAACAGCTCTCACCTAGCAATCTCCTGACTCTCTCAGGCTGTTGTCAGGTAACTCTCGCACCCCTTTTTTCCTAAATGAACAAGGTTCCGCTGACTCACTAGATCTCTCCTCCCCCTAGGGCTCTGGCACTCTTCTCTTTTAAGCCAAGTGGAATCATCTGATGAATCACAGATGCACTGGCCTCTTCCCACAGAGCAGTGCCACCCTCTGACAAAGCGAAGAGTGTACCAATAGAAGTCACAAGGGAAAATTAAACAGGAAGCAATTAATATGGTTTAACCAAACAGTAGAAGCTGGAGGTGGTAAAGACCCAGCAGTTCCCCCAGTCCATCTACTTGCCACTGCAATGTACAAGCTGATGAATTATGTGTCACTGCACTCTGATGGGACAGAACCAGACTTGCCCAAGTGTTTGTATGATATGCCCCTGCTAGAGGCTGCCCTATAAAAAAAAGGTATAGGCTAATTACATGCAATTAGAGATTTTAGCTCCCTAGGTTCAAGTTGCAGACACTTGTCTTTGGAGTATTCCTGAATTCTTATCTCCATAGTACACATGGCTTAATTATTACTTATTTATATTTGTTGGCAAATGGTGTCAAGTATGAGGCTAAAGATTCATAGCTTATGTTTTTAACCCTTCAATGTGCAAGTTATTTTTAGGACATGCATAATTAAATTAAATCCTAACTTTTTAAAAAACAAAGCTCTGAAGCAGCTTATAAAAGAAAATGTAAGCTACTCCAGAACTGACTTTGTCCCTTTCAAATATCTCTTCCCCAACCTCACCGCCCAGGTACATACTACACTAGTAAAACACAGAGCAGACTTCTACCTTCTTGAATTACAGCAAAGACTTATGAAAGCTATTTAACCCACACATTTACACGCAAAAGGAGCCCAGCTGTTCTCTCTACATATTTAAGATGAAAAACTTCTTTAAACAAAAATATTATGACCCATATTTAGGTTTTATGACATTAATCCCAAAAACAAAGACACTTAAATCCCATTAGTAAACTGTAGATAAAGCAAGTACGGGTCTCTGCAAACAGATATTACACAACCTCTCTCCAAGCCTACTTCTCATTTGAAGTGTCTAAAAAAGACGAAGTGAAGTGCCAACACATTGTCAAACTGCAGCAAAAACCAAATACAACCCCTCCTCACCCACTCCCCCTCCCTCACTGTCATTTTTAAACTAGATCATGAAGACATTTTTATTCTTTTATGGTTTTGTAAAACTTATTTTATCCCTTCAAAAAAATTCAAAATTTGGAACACAAAAATACTCAACAACAGCCCTTTAATAATAATCACTCTGAAATACAGTAGAACCTCAGAGTTATGAACACCTCAGGGATGGTAGTTGGTTGTAACTCAAATGGCAGTAACCCTGAAAAAAAGTTATGTTTCTTTTTTCAAAAATTCACAGCTGAATATTAGCTTAATACAGCTTTGAAACTTAACTACGTAGAAGAAAAATGTTATTTTTAACCATCTTAATTTAAATGAAACAAGCAGTTTCCTTACCTTGACAAATTTTTTTTTTTTTAAACATTCCCTTTATTTTTTTAGTAGTTTACATTTAGTACAGTACTGTATCAGCTCTGTTTGTTTCTTTTTCCTGAGGTAGCATGATTGCTACTTCTGGTTCCAAATGAGATGTGTGGTTGATCTGTAACTCTGATGGTCTCAGGCTATGTACACATGATAAACTTGTCCCGTAATAACTTATTGCGGGACAAGGAAAACGCTATAAATATAGCACTTGTGTGTACATACGTGCTTCTTCTATCGCAAAGGAGCATTCACCCGTGTGAATGCTCCTTTGCGATAGAAGAGCAGTGCATGGTGGGCACCTGTCCCACCATGCACTGCCCACAGCCAGCCCCC
>ML685890.1:1865889-1919791 GCA_007922175.1 Pelusios castaneus
CTTGGGCAGCTGGTTCGGGCCAGCCCCCTAGCTCAGTCCAGGGGAGCGGCCAAACCTGGCAGCTCCCATAATAGTCAATAGGCAGTGAAATTGACATATTTGACAGCTCCAATGTCCCAGAGTGCCCTCGACTGGCACTCTGGGACATTTCTGGAGACTGTCTACCACGCAAAAAGCGAACACACGAGCATTACTGCGGAACAGCTGTTCCGCAGTAATGCCTACCACTCTCGTTTGAGTGGTTTTACTGTTGCGCAGCAAGAGGGTGATGCCGCGCAACAAGAAAAATGATCATGTGTATGCAGGCAGCTTTATTGTGCGATAAGGAGCCTTATCGCAGAATAAAGTGATAGTGTGTACATAGCCTCACTATAGATATTTTGACCTAATGGTTTTTGTTTGATTTTAAGCACCCCAGGATTGCTTGCATCCTGAATAATCCAACTTTGTGCTAGTGTAGAATTTCAAAGTGAAACTGACCAATTTAATTTCATTGTCCAAGTGAAGTAACATGCAAAAAGTAAACAGCATCTGGAATAAAGAAAGTTTAGACATTTTTTCCAGAGGTAATATTCTTGTTGCTCCTTTCTCCTTTACTCCCTCCCTCCCCCAATTCACTGCTCAAATCCATCCTCATGGGCTGCTGCCATCTGCAAAATGACTCAGCCTTGCCCTTGACAGACCACTTGGGAGTGAGAAGGTAGCTCATTTTGCAGGCCCATTCAACTTCCTTGGCTCCTCTGCTGTGACTTGCTAATTGTGATTGGGAAAGGGAGTTTGTTTGTGATGTGCCCACTTGCCCACTGGGAACTGGATTCAAATCATCAATTCATTTCACTGAGTAGCCACTGTCTGTAAGGCTATGTACACACGATCAGATTAAAGTGCAACATGGCAATAACGCTATAAAAAACACGTGACCCTTATTGCGGGATAGTGTGTACACACGTCATTCTTTGCAACGCAACAGAATTCTTTGCAATATCGCAGTGTAGCGCAATGAATTCTGGGCACCTATCCCATAGTTCAATTTTCCCTGAATCGGCGCTTGGAATCATGGGATGAAGGAAAGGAACGCAAAGCGCCATGGGTAAACTCTCAGTTTCCCGTGGTACACTGTGTTCCCTTGCGTCTTCCTCGTTGCCAATAGCAACTCGCGCCTATTTTCAACAGTGTAGTGCCGCACTACTTGCGAGCAATCACAATTGCGACAGCATGGATCCTGCTCTGATCTCCACTGTCGCCTTCAGCATTCTAAATACATCTCGGCTGGTTGCTCAGTACGCAATGAGCTCCGAGTCAGACGAGGACGCTGAGGAGCAGGGGCTGATCGATGCCCTACAGAGCAACAGCAACGCATTGCTCAGCTCCTTCACCGATCATCTGCACACGGTGCAACGCCGTTTCTGGTCGCGAGAGATGAGCACCGAGTGGTGGGATCGCATTGTTATGCAGCTGTGGGATAACAAGCAGTGGGTACAGAACTTTCGAATGCGGAAAGCAACCTTTTTGGAACTGTGTTTAGAGTTGGCCTCTGCCCTGCAACGTAAAGACACCAACATGAGGTCAGCCCTAACCGTGGAGAAGTGCGTTGCAATAGCTGTCTGGAAGATGGCGACTCCTGACTGCTACCGGTCGGTTGCAAACCAGTTTGGAGTCGGGAGGTCCATCGTCGGATTAGCCCTCTCACAAGTGTGCCGAGCCATCAATCGCGTTCTGCTACGGAGGACGGTGACGTTGGGCAATGTTCGTGAGATTGTGGATGGCTTTGCTGCCATGGGATTCCCTAACTGCGGGGGAGCAATGGACGGCACACACATCCCTATTCTGGCTCCAGACCATCTCGCGACCAAGTACTTCAACAGGAAGGGCTTCTTCTCCATGGTGCTGCAAGCACTCGTGGATCACAAGGGGCGTTTTACAGACATCAATCCTGGGTGGTCGGGAAAGGTGCATGATGCCCGCATTTTCAGGAACACTGGTCTGTAGTGGAACCTGCAAGGGGGTACCTTCTTCCCAGATCAAAAAATTACTGTGGGGGATGTGGAGATGCCCATAGTCATCCTCGGAGACCCAGCATACTCACTGATGCCATGGCTCATGAAGCCGCACACCGGGAACCTAGATCGCAGCAAGGAGCGGTTCAATTACAGATTGAGCCGCTGCAGAATGACTGTGGAGTGTGCCTTCAGCCGTTTAAAAGGGTGCTGGCGCTGTTTGTATGGGAGGCTGGACTTGGACGAGGACAACATCCCTGCTGTAAATGCGGCGTGCTGTGTCCTTCATAACATTTGTGAAAATAGGGGAGAAAAGTTTTCCCCGGGGTGGGCTATGGAGGCACAGCACCTCGAGGAAGCATACGAACAGCCAGCCACTAGGAGTATTGGGGGGGCCAACAAGCAGCTGCTAGCATAAGGGAGGCACTCAGGGAGCATTTCAATGATGCCCTCCCATAGTTCACTTCAAGGACGCATCAAGTGCACCTTATGAGATTTTCACTGTGTACAAATAAAGCCACTCTTCAAATTTTTTGTTACTGTTTTTATTAAAAGATGAAGAGGGGGTGAGGGAGGTGTTACAGGTGGGTGTAGCTGCGGGTCTCTAAAAAGTAGCTCTGTGAGGGACTGGATGTTGCAGTATACCAGGGGGACGGGTGGCCTTCAAATAAATGCTTTGAAGGACTACGGGGTGTGGGAGGCAGACACGGCTGAACTGTATGGAGTGGAGCCCGTACATTAATCGCTTGGGCCTGCAAAGCAATCATGCTCTTGATCAGTTCTGTTTGCTCCTTCATCACGCTTATCAGTTCGTCCCTGTGTTTCTGCCTCCTCTGTTGGGATTCCTCTCTCCAGGCTCAGTTCTCCCTCGCGGATGCCTCTGTTGTTTTCATCAGCTCCTGAAACATATCCTCCCTGTTTCTTCGAGCACACCGCCGAATGTTTCTCATGCGGTCAGCTGGGGTAGACTCTGGCCTTGTGAAGGTCGAATCTAATAAAAAAAAAAGAATAATAAAGCTATTGTTAACACATAGCCTAGATAACCAATGATATTTTAGCAGGAGCCATAGCTGCACGAAAGAGAAACTTACCGGAACCCCCCTCTGCCGCCTCAGAGGACACGCTGCAATTCATGTCTTGGGTGGACGTCTCAGCGGGGGTGCAGAAGAGCTCCTGGCTACATGCTGTTGCGCCCTCCTCTAGGTCATCCTCCATCTCCTCCTCCTCATCGATCACATCCTCATCCTGCTCGGCTCTGGCATTCAGTGGATATGGGGGGGCCAATGTGTCCACAGGACTCTTTGCAGTGGTTGTGGGTCCTCACTGAGGATGGCTTCGATCTCCTTGTAGTACCTGCATGTAGCAGGAGCTGATCCCAAATGGCGGTTTGCCTCCTTCGCTCGGTGATAGGTTATTCTTAGCTCCTTCACCTTTGATCTGCACTGCACAGTGTCTCTATCATAACCTCTCTCTGACATGGCCCGAGAAATTATGCCATATGTATCGTAATTTCACCTGCTGCCGCATAGCTGCACCTGCACAGCAGACTCTCCCCAGATGCTGATCAGGTCCAGCACCTCTGCCATGCTCCAAATGGGTGCACGTCTTCCACGATGGGCCGCCATTACTAGTGAAGATCGGAGCTGCACTCCACTCCACGAGGAAGAGAACAGGAAGTGAAACAGAGGAGAACTTCGAAAATCCCGGGAATCGAAACAGGGCGGGGACTGTTTCGTCACGGCCACAGAGCGGGTGGGGGGAAGACCAGAGAGGACGACTTTGGAATGCTGGGACACTTCCGGAGGCCAATCATTGCGCGGTAAGCGTACACACGAGTCCAAAGGCGCAACAGATGTTCCGCGTTAACTGCTACCACCCTCGTCGACGTGGTTTTTCTATTGCGCTACAATAGGGCTGTTGACGCGCAACAGCCCTATTGCATGAGTGTACGCTGTTGTTGATATCGCGCGGTAATGACTGTTAATGCGCGATAAAGTGATCGTGTGTACATGGCCTAAGTTCTCTCAGCTTCCTCTTGCTCACCTTATAAATGGAATACAACGCATTAAAACAACTGTACATATTTTATTTAATGAATATTCACAACATGTGAAAACAACCTACTTCTCATGTTTTACTTGGAGGCATCCTCTCAAAAATGTATTGCACTGACTGAAACATTATATTGTTTCCATTATAAAGGCTTATAATGTTATATTTACAAACTTAATATGGTAATGATGAGCAAACACTTGACATCTTAATTACTAGCTATTCCTTTGAGATCTCTAAATTGAAGTTTTCACAGAGTAAAAATCTGGACTCATACAGTAATTGTCCAAGGATACCACAAAACAGCACAACCTAAAAGAAAAAAAAAATCCATGGACTTCAATATACCAATTAATTCATATATTACACCCTTTAGTAACACCACACTATAAATACGAAACACATGAGCCATTTTTGGACTGCTTAGAAGCCTCTCCAAGATGCTATTCTTGTCACTAATGAAGTGCAGAAGGGACTATTAAAGAGTTTTTAAAAAATACACACAGTTTTTAAATCATCTGAACTCATCACAAGCAGGGTAACGTGTAAATTGTATGGAGATACATGAAGCTATCCCCTCTCCAAAATTAAACGAATTACAAGCATTCATTAAGTGCAGGCTCAACCCTAAAGCATAAGTTTTATTAGAAAAAGGGAAGTAGGATTTTAAATAAACTGTACCCCATATCATAAAGCTGCTGCTCTTTTTACTGACACAGGATATTGCCAAGCATTTATTTATTGTGAAGTTACACATTTGAGCAACATCTAAGTACTCCTTTTATCTTCCAAGCACCAGGATTTTTAATCTGCACTTAACATGCTTTTCATTCAGAAGGGTGGGCTGACTACAGATTGCCAATAAACCTTAGCTAGTTTTGCTGGCATGAGATGGGGACGTGCCTAATGTGCCATCAGGCAGCTAGTTTCCATAGGTCGAGCCCTGTGAGGGATACAAGTTTTGTATCCAAATCCAATCTGCAATCCACAAAAATTGTCTGTAGATGCCGATAGGCACAGATTTGCACGGCCCTACTAACAGTTCCACAACTCACCAGTGCTGCAGAGCTGTGACAAGACCCTGAACCCCAATCGCCCCCAACGACCCCATAGACCTCCTGCTCTGCCATCCACCTTGCCCCCACACCTTCTTCCCCACTCCAGGCAGAGAGGTTGCAATCTGGGGCCCTCTTGCGCAGCACCACCCTCCCAGCAGGCAGGGCTCAGACACCCCTACACAGCCATGGCAACTCTAACACACGCAGCCCTGCCCAGGACAGACAGCAGCGACAGCTACTCTCTTCACAGGGCCCCCCACCGCTGCCTGCTTGTTTAAAATACAAGACTTCTTTCAAAATGGCACTGGGCTCACTGAGCAGCATCACACAGTTGTGCTCCCTGACGGGAGCTGTAGTTTACCTCCTCAGTCTGTGTAAGCCTGGGACTACAACTCCCAAAATATCCAGTGGGATAGTGCCACAAAACAATCTGCTGCTCAGTGATTCAGAGAGCCAAACTGAAGCCTGAGCGTTGGATGACAGCCACTCTGTTTAGGTGAATGCGTGCTGCAGAGCCCTGCATGGATACATACTTGGTATCTACATTCATGCCATGAGCCGCAAAAATGGTCTGCCAATATAAAACAAATATCTGCAGATCCAGACATAAGGTCCCCACTTGACTGCCACTGCTTTCAGATAAAGGGGATCTAACTGCAATAGAGTCATTTAAATCACAAGTGGTTTTGGGATGCAGACATTTTATGGATATTATATACCTATGCTATTTAAGAGGTGGCTCCGAAGGCAACAATCCTATATATACTACCCAAGAACCTTACAGTACAATACAGACACCATAATGCAGGATATTGTCTTAACTTACAACATCACAATTTCAATTCTCTTTACACTAATGCAGTTTGCAAGGACTTAAGCACTTAAGATTAAACAAGATGGATAGTGGAGGAGACACTACTTTATTATAACTGTGTGCGGCTGGGACCCACACAACCTGCTTCCCACTGTAGGTGTTTGTTAGTAGAGCCCTGCATTGATACAAATATGTGGATCCACATCTGATCTACATCTGCAAGAAATGGTCCGCAGATACCCGCGTTGTATCTGCACATGCGAATGCAATGCAGATATCCAAGTATCTGCAGGGCTCTAGCCCTGCACAGATAAAAATATATGGATCTGTATCCAATCTGCATCCACAAGAAACAGTCTGCGGATAGTCTCATTGTATCCACGGATACGGATATCCACAGATTTGCAGGGCTCTATTTGTAAGCTTTAGGGCATATTGTATGTAGTCTGCAGTGAGGAAAGTGCACATAAATCTAGACATAGTTATAGTATGTGGCAAACCAACATTTTTGTCATTCCACAGAGGCTTGGCCAATTAAGTCTATTATTGTTAAAGCCATAGTGGTGGTCTGGAGATCACAACAACTCCATACTTCCCTCCACCAACCTATGACTGCTCAGAACTTGGAGAGTTCGGAAGTATTTGATTTAACAAGCTCTACATTTAAGTAACTCCATGATCTGGAAAAGATAACAGGTATTGCTAAGCAACTTTCTTTCTAAGGGCATGTGTACACTACCCAGCCCTAAGCTGACCTATGTTAGATTGACTTACAGCCATCACAGTAATTACTACCTAATTAATTAGTAAGCTACTTATGTCAACCTGAGTAATATAGACGAGCCCTTAGAAACTCATTCACATTCTTCCTTCTTCCACACAGTATTCCCAAACCTCAGTCCCACTTTGGAGGTCATCTAAGTAGAGCTGGAAGAACAACTGATTTGGGGGGGTTCACTGACAGTTCTGGGGAAAAAAAATTGGTCCCTATCATATTAAGGCTATGTACTCACGACAAACTTGTCCTGCAATAAGTTGTTGCGGGACAAGCAAAGCACTATAAATATAGCGCTTTGGTGTGCACACATGCACTCCTTGTAGAGCAAAGGAGCGTTCACACGCTCCTTTGAATTCTCGCTACAAGGAGCAGTGCATGGTGGGCACCTGTTCCACCATGCACTGCCACAGCCAGCCTTTTGGCTGGCAGTGGGCTGCCGCGGAGGTTCACCCAGCAGGCCGGAGCCCACTGGCCAGGGGTTCCCTGGGGCTAGATCCCCACCGGGGGGGTACCCGTAGCCCAGCTGCCCGGCTTGGGGTGGCGGCGGGGGCTGTGGTGCTGAAGCGCCGCAGCCTCCACCGCCTGTCCAAGCCCAGCAGCTGGGCTAGGAGGCTGGCTTGGAACCAGTGAGCCATGCAGCTCAAGTCCCGAGCTGCCCGGCTTGCCGGCTCCATGGGCGGCAGCGGCTGCAGCCCCGGCAACCAGGGCGGCTCAAGTCCAGTGCCGCCCCACTTGCCAGGGCTGTCAGGATGCTGCCCGGGCTCCTCAGGGCCTGAATGGCACCACTGGCTGCCCCCAGCCAGGGCGGCAGAGACCTGCTGCCTGGAGGCCTCCCTGTCAGGCAGCTCACAGGGAGCAGATCTCAGTGAAGCTGCAGGCCGCCAGGGCTGGGGGGCTCCCGATTGGGAGTCCCCGAGGCCCGACAGCAGCCAGGGGGCTGAAGCTGCCTGTGTTTGGGGGCTCCCAAGCAGGAGCCCCCAGTCCAGGGGGCCAATCCCCAGGAGCCGCCAGGTTCCTGGCAGCACCAATAGCTGTCAATTTCCCTGCTGACATATTTGACAGCTCCGGTGTCCCAGAGTGGCCTCCACTGGCACTCTGGGACATTTCTGGAGGCTGTCAAAAGTGGAAAAAGTGTACACATGGGCTCTACTGCAGAACAGCTGTTCCGCGGTAAGCCTAACCACCCTCGATTTGGGTGGTTTAACTGCTGCGGGGCAAGAGGCTGTTGCCACGCAACAGAGTAAATGCTCGTGTATACACTGGAAGCCTTATCGCGCGATAAAGCAATCGTGTGTACATGCCCTCAAACCAAAGTTTTTCAGGATTTTCAGCAAATTTCAGAACTTGACAAAAATTCAAGTCAAACAAAACATTTCATTTCTGAACATTAACCTTTGTTTAACCTTTGTGTTACACAATAAACATTACATGTTTAACCTGAACATTAACCTTTGTTTAATAAAAGCAAAGAAAATGAAGGATTAGAGTTCACAAAATCAGAGTAGATGGTAGTGGTCCCTTCATACCTTACAGCCCAGTGACCAAGGAACTCACCTAGAATGAGTCACAGGTTTGAATGGATCAGTGACTTGAACACTGGCTTTTCCCTCTCCCAAGTGAGTGAATGTAGCAGAAAATTTGTGTGTGTGTTGCGGGGTGGGATGGAAACTATTTGGTGAATGTGTATCAAATTCATTAATAGTTTTGGTCTACAGAAACAGCATTTATTTACAAACTATAAGGCGAAAAAAATTGCCCAGCACATTTTAAGACTCTTAGGGTATGACAACACTGCAATAAAACACCCACAGCAGCTGACTCCCACCCTTGGGATCAGGCTACAGACCCCACTTCATGAAAAGGGAGAGTCTCCACGGCTCAGTCAATCAGTCCCTGCAGCCCTGGCAATGCAGATATACTCACAGGGTAACTTCACTCCAAAAGGCAGATAGAAAGTTACAGGGGTCTCAAAAAAAATTCTGAATATATATTCATCACAATATTCTCAATAACAGACCAAGTGGGAAGGAGAAGGTAATAGACTTCTATTTACAACAGATGGATGTATCTTTAAATATTTCCAGGCACTCCAGTTAAAGGAACCCAGCTAGCAAACTGTACTATTTCTGAAGGGGCTATGAATAAGCCTATATTCTCTGTTTTAAACATTCTTGTCAAATTAGGTAAGGAAAATGCACCTGGGTTTGGTCTATTACATAAGACACTGTTCAGATCAAATCTGGTAAAGAACTAGCAGATTTTTCAATCATCTTATCTCCCTCTGATTACTCAGGAAAAAAAAAGGAACACACATTAAACAAAGGCAACAACGTTTGTCACCCTTTTTACACTTTAAAAGAGACACCATGATTGAGGCTGAACCCAGAATCCTCAAAAATTAACCTTATATTAAAAGAGACATTTTCAAGTGTGGTAAGAAAATGTGAACTATCTGAATACTTACTGTGATCTGTTACCAACGTTCTAGAGATTAGATTTTTTTTTTTTAAATGAAGATAATTTCTTATGATAACTTACATGAGTTCAGACCTTACAATAATAATGTGTGCGTAATTCCTCTCTGCAATCATAGGTGTGTGCACATACTTCCCTTCATCAACCTGTGACTGCTCTAGTCTTGTGTGCAAGCAATGCATTTAAAAGAAAAAAATTACAAAATTCTGCAACACCTGGGAGGATTCTAGTAAAATTCAGCATACTGCGTCTACTTCCCCATAAAGGAGAAGCCCACGTAATCCAGAACACAGCAGGTGGCAGATCATATTTTTAGCCTATCAGCCTCTACATGTGCTCTCTGCTGCCTTAGACTCAAGTACATGCACAGGCTTTTCATTTGTAGCAGTTCATGGTCCCCCAATTGTTATAAGGCTTTACTACATCAAAGAGGTTCTGCAGATATCATGGCTTATGCAAGGAGCGATAATCACAGTCAGCGGGAGACCCCCAAAATCAAATACAATGCTAGTATTCAGAGGGCAAGATGCTATTATCAGCCCTTTCTCAATCTGTAACATGTATAAATAGCTGGAGAATAGTTGTACACACATTGCCTACAGCATAAACAGTAGTTAAACTATCATTTAACTTACTTTAGTTCAATGCTTATATGCGTTTATCTCTGCAGCATCTGGACTCCGTACAGGGGCATTTAAGCAAGCAGCTAGGCATCCAAGCCACTGCCAACTATTGGGATAGGCCAGTGTTTTTCAACCGGGGTTCCGCAGAACCCTAGGGTTCCGTAGGCAGAACCTTAGGGTTCTGCGAGATCTGCCAGCCTGGAGCCAGGGTCATTTAAGTCTCCCGCCATGCTCAACCCAGCCACGTGGGCTGTGCAGGGCGGCAACGGGAAGACCCTGCAGCAGATACAAGTAAGTGTGGGCTGGGTAAAGAAGGTGATTAGGATTGGAGGGGATTGGGAGAGCTGTTGGGGGTCCCAGTGGCAGCACCCGGGGTTGCCAGGACCCTTCAGATCGCTGCCGGGGCTGGCTGAATCGGGCCACCCAGATTGGGCTACTGCAGCCGCTGGCAGCTCCCGTGGCTGCCCGGATCAGGCTCCCACTGCTGCGTCCCGGGGCCGGCTGGATCGGGCCACTGCAACAGCCACTGCCTGATCCGCCTGGCCCAGCAGTGGCGGCTCGAGCTGGCGAGCCCCAGGACACAGCGGTGGCAGCCTGATCTGGGCAGCCCCAGGAGCTGCCAATGGCAGCCTGATCTGGGCAGCCCCTGCGGCCCCGGGAGCCACCAGTGATCGTAGTGGTCTGATCTGGGTGGCCCCAGGAGGCTACGACAGCGGCAGCAGAGCGCGGGGCTGGCCCCGGGTCTTTTCTGTCCGGGGCTAAAGGGGCATAGGGACAAGGAGTCTGGGTGGGGGCTGGGTAGTGGTGTAGGGGACTATGGATGGGGTGGCTGGGGAGGGATGGATGGAGTTAGAGGCCTGGAGAGGGGTGGAGGGGGCATGGGGACAAGGGGCCTGGGTAGGGGCTGGTGGGGGCTGGGTAGTGGTGGAGGGGACTATGGATGGCTGGGACGGCTGGGGAGGGATGGAGGAGGTTGGGGGACTGGAGTGGGGGCTAGGAACGGAGGGGCCTGGGAAGGTGTGGAGGGGGCTAGGGGATTGAAGGGGGCTGGAGTGAAGACAGGGGAGCTGGGGGGGTGGGAGGTTAGGAGGGCTGGAGTGGGGTCTTGGCAACAGGGAGCTTAGGGATGGGGGCTGAGGAGAACATGAGGAAAGAGGGGTCTGATGTGGGCACTAGTGGACAAGGTTGGGCTGATGTGGGTTTGAGGCTGTGCTTCACTTGGGAGGAAAGAGCTGGTGGGGCTCAAGCAGTTTGTTTTGCAATAGGTTACTATGCAATACTATTTTTTATCTTTATAACTTTATAATATGTATTGTATATTATGTGGTTTTGTTGTGAGAGAGATCATAAAAAAAGGTTAGGGTTCCGTGAATTTATTTGTTGCCTTAAGGGGTTCCACAGCCCAAAAAAGGTTGAAAACCACTGGGATAGACCATCAATTATTCTGCTTGCTGCTTTTAGCCATTTTCAGGCCTTTCCAGGAAATTAGCATAACTAGGCAGGGCCATCCTTGGGGGGGGCGAATGGGGCAATCGCCCCGGGCCCTGCAGTTATGTGGGCCCCGCACTGTCCTGCTACTAGTTGGGGGCAGTGCAGGGCCCATGCTGCGGCCCACCCCCTCCGCACGGCCGCACTTCGCCCTGCCCCCGCTGCCTTTGGAGCAGGCAGGCCATGGGGCGGGGCAGATCACGGGGCCGCCACTGGGAGCCAAGGCTTGCCGGGTGGGTCAACCCAAGCCTCCCTTCCCCCTCTAGTGTGGGGGTGGGGGTGGAGTGTGGAGTGCCCCCCTCCCCCCCAACTTGTTGGTCCCAGGCCCCGCTCCCCCTAGGGACAGCCCTGTAACTAGGGAAACTGGGAGGGGTGGTAGTAGTCAGTGAATATATGAAGTAAACCTAGCTTTATGCACTCTCTCTCATTGAATATGCTGAGCAAGTGTCTGTGAAAAACAAGAAGTCAAGATATATTTTAGAACTGCAGCAATGGGGAAATTATTGCTAGACTAAGAGCTAAGACTGCTTGCTTAACCAATTTTTTTTGTGACACATCTCTGTAATTCCTGCTTCTGCCTAGTGATTGAATTATTTGGTCAGCTCTAACATTTTTCTTGACTGAAATGTCTCTAACTTTGGAGATAAAAGAGGGAGATAGCAAGTCGAAACCAGTGAATCGCTCTATGGAGACGTTGAAAAATCGCCAGGCACAGACAGACGGATTGGCCATCCAGAAATGTGTGACTGACTCACCCAAAGACTGCCTCAGACTTATGGGGGTACTACTAAGTTTTGGGGTTCTTTAATCAATTATTGTATTGTATTGTGTTGTGTTTAAGACTAATAAGTGGAGACAGTGGTGAAAGTAATTTTGAGGGGGACTGCTGGGGACTGGAAATAAAGCTTTTAAGTCATAAGCATTTAGTTCTGACTCATTTTTTGCCAGCCATATGTATAGCAGGTGGATAGACTGTGTTTCCTTTGGTTCACTGCCTGACACTGACTCGCAGAAACTAAAAGTTACTGGGTCGAGCAATCCTGGGCATCAGCATCAATTCAAAAATCAAGCAAAGTTATTGAAACTGTCCATGACAAGGAATATAGAATATCCTTCTCATCTACTTATGATAATAACTACTGATTCTACACTATAGTATTTACTTGCTAAAGGCAAGCAATAGCCCATAGTCAAGCAGTTGCTTAGCCAAAAAGTACATGCATCTCGTCCTGTACTCTGAAGGACAGTTACTTTGGGTATTTGTGGATTGTCAAAGCGAACTTTAGGTAAATTCCACCAAAAACACCTTACTCTCATCTTAAGAGTGTGCAGCTATGTGCTTGCATCAAGACTCCTTAGGTGATCTGAACAGCTGCACTGGTCTGAATAACTAGCAAGAGTGAACCAATTTATAAATGACACCGAAGAGAAGAATAGCTCAAACTCACTAAAGTAAAATCTATTACCGTGCATAAAATCCTAGAGTATGTTTGTTAGCATTAGGACTTGTTTACATGGGGAAATTCCTACAATAAACTACTCAGGAATAGATCCTCATGTGATGTCTTATTCCAGAATAAGATTGCTTTTTTTCTGATTTAACTTAATCCACTTCTAAAGTGGATTTGTGAACAAGGTGTTACTAAATAGATGACAAAAGAACCTGTTAAAAAGTCAAGATACCCTCTAGCTATTATAATTTTCTTTAGAGAGAAAAATTCTTTTATGTATCAGATCACATTGATCCTACATAGCTTGGGTATTCAAGCAAGAGCAAAGTTATGTCATAATCCTTACCTAAATCTACCAAATACATTCTGGATTAGCCCTGCAGTATTTACACACATGCGCCTGCCATTGAAATCAATGGAAAACTGGTATACAGAGGGACTGCAGGATGAAGCACCTGGAATAAAAAATGGTTAATAGCCTTCTGTAAATGTAATTCTTCCAGATGTGTTGCTCACATCTATTCCACGTAGATATGTGCCTGATGCATACAAAGTTCACTGGTAGCCCCTTCATTCTTTCAGTCCTTTTGATATAAAAGGTCAAGGCATGCCCAACATCCGGCAAATGCAGTCCATGCTCCCCACTGTTAATGTGTGGTTTCAGATGGGGAGAAATATGTCCCGATTTGCACAGAACTGGGAAACAACCTTTGGAAGGACATCTGGGTGAAGACAAAGTTGAACCTTATCCCTGAAGAAAGTTGTATAAAGAGGTTTTGATGTGAGCGCCTTGAGCTCAGATGCCATCCTGGCTAAAGTTATGGTCAAAAAATAGAGGAGCAAGTTGCCAGAGACTTGAATGGCAATCCCATCAGTTTTGACTGTACAAGATTAAGGTCCCACTGGGGAACTAACTGGCTAGCGTGTATGAGGATACATTCTGTACAGACCCTTCAGAAACATCTACTCAAAGGGTTAGCAAAGACTGAGTGACCTGCTACCAGAGATGGCTGCCAAGTGGATCTTAATTGATGACACCGATAGACCTTGTTGTTTAAGATCTAACAGTTGATACAGGATAGTAGGAATTAATAACAGTATGGATGCAGTGTCCTTCTGAGCTGTCCAAATTGAAAATATGTTCAACTTAGCTAAGTAAATGGTCCTCCTCCAAGAGGCTTTTTGTTGCCAAGGAAGACCTCTCTAATCAGTTCCAAGAATGCTAGCTCTGGAGGGTTCAGTCATGGAGCTTTCATGCTGTCAAGGAAGGGACTCCACACTGGCATGTTGGAAGCTGCCATGCTCCTGAGTGATCAGGTTCAAAAGTAGAGTTAGAGTGATCAGGTTTTCCATCGGGAGGTTGAGGAGCATGGGGTACCAGTGCTGACGAAGCTAGATTGGGGCTAGCAGAATCATAGCAGACTTTTCCTGCCTATCTTCAGCGTGATCTTGTGGATGAGTGCAGTAGGTGGGAACGCGTAGAACAGCATGTCCACAGTGGCCCCCAGGCTGCGATTCTGGAAAAAGCAGAACTACAGGCACTTCCTGTTGAGCCTTGTAGTGACTAAGTCCACGTGGGGAGTTCCCCACCAATGGAAGATGCTGCTTAACACATTCAGGCAGATCAACCGCTTGTGACTGAAGAAGAATAGGCTGAAGTTGTCAGCCAACACATTCTGAGCTCCAAGAAGGTAGGATGCACGAGTTCCGCAGTCTGAAGGCTTCCTGGCACAGGAGAGAGGAGCGTGCTCCATTCAGTCTGTCTATATAAAACATCGCTGTACTGTCTGTCATGACCAATATTTGCTTGCCTTCCAAGTGACCTTGGAAGGCCTAACAAATCAGGTGTACCACGTTCTGTAACCTCCTCCATTTGGAGCCCATATTCTGAGCCACCCTGCAAAGCAACCTTTGGAGAGCTTTGCTGTTGTCAGCTATAGGCACAGCCACTGCTCCCACCACAGCTTCATCCACTGATGAAGAGGAAGATGCTCTGACCGGTGATGTGCCTCTTCCTTGCCACTCACCACCCCATGGATTACAGAGTGCCGGTTCTTCGTCCTTGGTGCCTGGGTTACGGGTGTGCTGGGTCCGGTGCCAGGTTCAGAGCTTTCTCCAGTGCCACGTGGTAAAACCCCAACAGCAGGTGACAGTCAGGCTCTGATGTCAGAGACAAGCGAGAGAAACTTCCCCAAATGGGATCCTTGTGCCTGGTGGAATGCTCACGGTGTCCAGAACAGCCAGTGGGCCAGCATCTGTCACTGGGGGAGCTATAGCACCAAAAGGAGGTGTGCCATCTTGACCTTCTAGCACCTGCCTGAGCAATTTTGGCTCCTTCTTGAGGTATAGAACTCCACCTCAGAGTGAGAAGAGAACCACTGGTTCCCAGAAGCTCACAAAGGTGCAGTGCCAGATAGTGCTGGGGAGCAGTGCCCTGGGGAAGTCAACTTTGCCATTATGGCAGATTTGCAGACAGCACAGTGGCTCTTTTAGAAGCCAGTGGTCTGGGGCCCAATTCCCAGTGGTGCCTGGGAGCAGGTGACAGTGTCATGCCTTCAATGAGCTCCCTCACTGCCTCGACGGTCTCTGGCATGAAGGGGAGCAGCAACATCTCCCTGGGCAGGAAGTCCAATGGCCCTGATCTTGAGGAGCTGGAATAAACAGCGCTAAAGTGGCCTGGCACAGGTCATACTTTGCTCCAGCCTTTATGCCCAGATGATGACTTTGGGAAATGTCCCATCTGTCTTCTTTTGCTTTTTACACAGTATCGAGGATTGGGAGCAGTGGCACACTTCGCAACATGTGGAGTGACTCAGTACAAAGAGTCTCTGGGAGTTGAGTCCTTTCTAGGCACTGTATCCTTTACCGATACCTGTGCGCTTTGCACTGACACCACAGTGTTTGGTTTCAGCTCTTCCAGTCTTTGCTCCTAGGGTTGGAGAGCCAACTCCACAAGTAAAAACTTGAGCCTCTGGCTTCTTTCCTTTTGGGTCCTGGGACAGAAACATCTGCAGATCTTGCAATGATCCCATTGATGCACCTCTCCCGAGCATTTGAGGCAGATTGAGTGTGGATCATTTCTGGGCATAGGGTTCTTACAGGCCCCACAAATCTTGAAGCCAGGCATGCCCCAGGGCATGGGGGGGAAAGAAGACCCCAAGAAGCAGGGTGCTACCTATGCTTATTCTAAGAACTAACACAACAAACACTAAGTATTCAACTATTTACAGGTACTTAGAAAAATTGCACTGGGGAAAAAGTTTGCAAAGCAAGAGACGTGATATTCCAGCAACCCGCATGGGCACATCCCGAGATAACCCATTCCGATGCTTCACCACCCTCCTAGTGAGAAAGTTTTTCCTAATATCTAACCTCGACCTCCCCAGGTGCAACTTGAAACCATTGCTCCTTGTTCTGTCCTCTGTTACTACTGAGAACAGCCTAGCTCCCTCCTCTTTGGAGCACCTACAAGTAATTGAACGTTGTTATCAAATCCCACCTCAGTCTTCTCTTCTAAATAAGTCTAGTTCCTTCAGTCTCTCCTCTCTGCATTCTCAAACCTTTCTCACAACTCTGTTCGCTTTCACACTCACTTATTTCTTAAAAAATAAAAGTGAAGCAACAGGTAAGCAAAGCAATGCACTGTTATGCTATGCACATCTTGCCAGGAGACAAACTGTGTGTATTTTGTAATGCAAGTTGATTATTTAGTTTCTACATAGTGCTTTTGATTAGCCCATCTCAAAGCACTTTTCAGAGGAGTATCATTTAAATATCATCCCATTTTACATGTGGAGAAACTGAGGAACAGAGGTGAAACGACTTGCCCAACATCACCAAGTAAACAAGTGACAGACCTAAAACAGAATTACGATCTCCCAAACTCTAGTTCAGCACTCTTCTCAATCAGCCATTCTGCCTTTCTTAAGGATCATGAGTTGAGAACTAAGGGCAGGGTTGGCAGTCTGGCCAAAAATTGAGTTAGGAGGAGAGGAAGGTTGTTCAAAGCACAGATACCACTTAACTGAACATAAGTTGGAATGGGAGAAACTGGCTGAAAAAGGCCACAAGTTTAGGCTACACAGGTAGCAGCAGGAGCCCCCTTCCAAAAAGCATCTCTTTTCCCTAGTTTATCCAACTGCACCTAAACCAGCACATTTGAGATCAATTGCAACACAATTAAGACAGTTTTGTTCCTGCCCAGGAGTGGACAAAATTGGCTCACAGCTAGGCACCAGCAATTCTACTTTTGGTCACCAGAGGGTGCTCCTCCATTACATTTCTGCAGTGGAGCTAGGCGACAGGCTACTAAAACTGGTCTCCATGGTGACCAGAAACAGATTTGTAAAGGCCTGTTTCTGCCTATGCAGGCTCACGTATGGCACTGCTAGGAGCAAATGTATCTCTACCCTAAGGAATAAAGTGGTCTGGTAGCACATTTTAGTTCTGAGTAACCATCAGTCTTTTTAAGTAAGAGCCAGACATTTTCCAGGTTTATAAAGAATTTCTGAGTTTGCACAAGCGACTGGAAAGCTTATCAAAACACAAATTTGCAAACACAGGGAATGATGCAACTATTAGCAGGTAGCTGCCACATCCATTTTGCAATCACCATTCTGGATTTGTTTCACTGCAAGAAGGAAAGTTCATCCCAAAACCACTGCTGGATTTTCCTGTTTTGTTTTGTTTAAACAAAAGAGCTGATCAGGAGAAGGAAAGGCACAAATACCAGTTAGGTGCACAAACCTCTCTGCCCTTCAACAAATTCCCCACTTGCAAGTCTCATTTTTGAATTGCAAAGGTGGATTTGGTAATAATGACCAATGGAAATTATTAGAGCTGAGAAGATAATTCAGAATGAAAACATTCAACATAGTTAGTCTTTTTGGCCACAAATTGTCCATGAACTAACAGCGATTTTCCTGAACATATTCATTATTACAGAAATTGCCAAGCAATTTCTACAAACAAGTCATGGGTTATAGATTATTCATGAGCTTACTATCTGCAAAAATTCAATATATGCCGTTCACGTGGCATGGATCCATTTTGCACAAAACATATGGCACATTTTTGTTTCCTGACCAGATGAGTGTAACACTTGCAAATCATTACAGATTCAAAATTTTGCCTGCTGCAAGTATTTTCCAGTGTCTACTTAAATCTGACTGTTTCATGCACATGTCTTCCAGTAATATCATTTGCTAGCACATTCATAGAAACCCAACATAGAGAGAGGACACAGTTAAATGAAAACAGTTGAAAAATCCACACCTTTTCTGGGGAAAGAAAGGAAACTGCATTGTTCACATTCAGTTAAAGTAATGGCTAGATCTACCTTTTGCAGTTGGAAATAACAGGTATCAATCACAGAGAAGGCTCTCCTTCAGTAAGCAGATTTCAAAGCAGGAGCTGCCACCTAGTGTAGTGGGGTTTTGTGACTCCCATGGGGAGCAACAGACCTAAAATTTTTAGATTGGATGAAATGAAAATCCCAGCTCAGTGAATTTTAGAAGGGAGAAAGGCTTGTGTGTGATTAAAGAGAAATGTATTAAGGTTTCACTTTAGTTTTGCTTTTATTTTCACCACACTACCTAAATCTCGCTATACATAACTCTGCTAAATAGGTCCAGATGTTGATTTTACTGTTTCTGACTATACAGTCTGTCACTTGGACACCCACAAGTTATGTTTTGGAAAATGGGTAAATAATATTCTTACCTTTATCCAGACTGTAAAAGCAAGCTGTTGAAACCCACATACACAAAAACTTTTCCTTAGCTACAGAGGTATTTTATTCAGTTGGTCATATGTGTGGAATGTATAATGCTTTACATCCTTTATAGCTACACAGACTTCAAAAATGAAAATTCTACTCAAGGGTATTTTTAGCATCTTCACTCTTATTTGGCAGCAAGAATGTCCAAATTGCAATTTAATCTGCCTTTCCCAGCACAATCACCAAGGATGGTCAGATAAGCTATCAATACAGCTTTCCAAGACTAATTCATTTTCCCTCATGGCTGCCTCAGAGTTTTATCTAACACCCAAATGCTGAATGCAATGAGTGACAAAAACTCCAAATGAACCACAATTATTCATGCTGGAAAGTTAAAACTCTAGGTCATTAATTCCTGCAAAGTAGATTTCTCTCTAACCTCAGTGTCATCATTATTTCGGCATAGATCATTTTCAATAATTAAAATAGACATCAATTTTGTGTAAAACAGAGGTAACGTTGGGCCTAAAATAAGTGACATCCTCAGAAATGAGGTGCAGTTTACAGGGATATTACACCTTATTTGAAATAATTAAAATATTCCTACAAATTAAAGCAGCAGCAGCTACTTTAAATTTCTATTTTAGAAATATTATGATGACTGACTATACATATGATTCTGAATGATTTATAATACAACCAACAAAAATGTTAGATAGAAAATAAACAAAGAAATAAGTTAGGAATATTGTTATAAAATTCTATCTAACACCCAAATACATATTCTTTTCTGAGATGTAAACAAGCCTCCAACAACATATGGTGCGACTGCCTCTTCTCTGAATTTGAATTAGGAGCTGAGATGTGTGGATACCTAAGTGACAAACTGCTTCTGGGGTAATTCCAAATGACACATCCCTGTGATCAACAGACCGACACACGTCACTCCCTGGCCCAAACTTTATACCTGCACAAAATACTGCCACATCACCAGCACCTTCCATGATGGAGATGCTCATTGAAAAAGGAACAGGCTGGATGACTATCTATGTGTGCCTAATACCTTTCAGGTCACCTCTAATGACATCGGCACAACTACTGAATCATCCTGAAAACTCCAGAACATTCCACTTCCTGAACGAAAGGTTCATTTAGCTAGGGTCATGCACCAGTTGCATAGTTTTAAGCTTTGAACAGTTTAAGGGTCACATCGATGTTTCAAGAGTAGTAACCAAAGAGGTAATTTATTCATGACGTTGCTTATATAAATAAGCATTATTTTCAAAATGGAAAGGTGGGGGGGGTGTAAAATGGGAGAGTGCTGAAACAGAAACAGACCTTTGGGAAATGTCACATCCAAATCTCTTTGGAACAGTCTGTGGAGAGAAGTCAAGTCGGGGTGGCCCAAGAGGCACCTTTTCACTCATGCAGACTGAAAACCTAGTTCCTTATTGAATGATCATTTGCAAACTGAGGTGATGGAAAGGCAGTGTATTACAAGTCAGTGCTATGCATTTAAATGAAGCCCTGGGTCAGGATATCACATACACAGCAGTCTTCAGAACAGTCAAATGGCTGTATAGATGCATCACTTGAGAAGACCCAGAAAGCATTTTGTCATTTAAAGCTGGTTCCCTGTTCTAGGGTCTGCAAAATGGAAGGTGGGAGTGTGCATAGTGCACAGTAAAAAAGCTTAAGGTTAAGGAGTGAGGCATACCAGTTACTTCAGAGAAGTCTAACTCCTGCAGGGACATGTGACTTGTAATGACCTGAGAGATATTCTATCATTGACACCAGATGAAAACCCGCTTCCTTATTCAAGGAACATTTTCAGAATGAAAGTGGGGTGAGGGGATGGCATTTTATGCTGATATAAAGCTTTAAATCAGAAAATGGCATGTATCAGCTGTTTCAGAAGTCTATTGGTCACAGGGACAGGATAACCCAAGATGTATTTTATCACTTACTGTCAGACAAAACCTAGATCTTTATTCAAGAAAAATCAGTAAAATGGAAGGGGGGGCTGCAACATGTGGCACTAATTCAGAACGGTGTAATTCTCACAGGGATGCGTTACTTGTGGTGACCTGGAGGTATTTTGTCATTTATAATCAAATCTCAGTTACTTTTTCAAAATTAAGAGACAAATGCATCATCAGCATCTGGCATTGAGATCTTGTCTGTATCTCAGAAAAAAGTATTCTTAAACAAACATGTTATTTTAAACTTTTTGGTGCCATTTCTTTGAACAACCAAAATGATAATTTGTTTAAAAAAAATCTGGCCTTTGAATAAGGAACTGGGAATAAGAAACTGACTGCTACTTGGTGTCAAAAGTCCATTTTAGTTTGAAGATTTCCACATAAGGTCTTTTCTTTAAAAGAGACGGTTTCAGATTTGTTTAGTCACTTAATTTAGAAACATGCCAATGTGTTCATATAAAATTCTTCAAAGCCTCTGATGAAGTGGGATTTTCTCCCATGAAAGCTCATGAGATAAATAAATGTGTTAGTCTTTAAAAGTGCCACAAGACTCCTTGTTTGTTTGGCTGACCTAGACTAACACAGCTACCCCTTTGGAACTTATAAAATTCAAATATCTTTCATTTAAACATATCAAAATTTGCTGGTAAAGGCAGTGAACATTTCTGTATTTTAAAGCCAAACAAAACACTGAGTTTTCAAAAGCAGGATGCAGGAATTATTTTTAAAGGATTTTAGCACATACAGAACTATTGCTAGATGTAATTAGCACATAACACAGACTCTAGATAGCATTGTTTAACTTACAAGAACTCTTGTTGACATATTCTATAAAAGCTGTGAAGCCATGTCAGTAATCCACTGATTACAGAAGTGCCCTGTACATTTCCACGGAGATTTATACCCCCATCCCACCCCACACCTGGGGGTTTTGGGGGGGGGGGGGCTGATTTTGGTTTGGGGGTGTTTTTTGCTTTGGTTTAAACTAGTATTGACACAGAAGCAAAGCAAAATTGTGTCTTAGGAATGTTATCTAACTCAAACCCCCAAAAGCCAAGAAATACACTTAGTACTTCCATTTTAACCTCAGCATTTCCCTACTGTCCATAGGCTTGGAAAGTGTACTGGACACAACATTATGCTGCTTCAGACTTTTTCAAATCCTAAATCTAACAAGTTACAATAAGGGGAAAAGGAAATCAGGGGGGCAAAGTTCAGTCTTCAGTTACACCCATCCTTTAACTCCAAATCTGTTTTTGTAGGCTGAGATTCAAAAATCCTCTTAGCTTTGCAGTAACACCACCACTATCATGTCAATCAAGTACTTGCAAAAGTGCAGGTAAGTGATGAATTCAAATGAAGTCAGTTTATTTCTACAAATAACTTTATAGGAGGGGGAAAAAACCATGTGGAAACACTAACAGCAGCAGACAGCCAAATTCCGCACTCCTTACTCAGGCAACACTTCCACTGAAATACAAAATGGAGCCCCAATATTAGTAACAAAATACTTTTTGTATGACAGTGTCTACAATATTTGCCTCTGGGAAAATCTGAGAATGAATCCCATTTTATCATCATAATTTCCCCACCTTCTGTTTTTGCACAAAGTAAAATGTTAAAATTTTAATCTTCAATTGTTTGCAATAGAAATGCAAAATTTTAAAAATACTAGCCAAGCCCACCCCCAAAATAAATGAGTATTCATTTGAGTTTTCAAGATAGGTTTGGAACAATACCCTTTTCACACAGTATTTTCATTTAACAACTGACTAATTTAGCAAAGATGCATGCCCTAGTATACTGAGCAGGACAGCAGGCACTCCCAAATTCTAACCCTGGCTCTTAACACAGGCAAAGTCTACACTGGAGCTGGAATTGTAAATTCAATTGTAAATTCCAGCTTGATAAGACATTCCTGCACAAGGTCTCAAAGAGCTAGCAATACAAAACAGAAGGGTAGCTGCCAAACTGCAAGCTGTGAGAAGGACTAGCTGCCCCAAGTACAATCCTGTCCAAGACCCCAGGTACCTGCTTGGGGCTGCCAGTCCCTCCTACCACTGCAGTTACAATTATATTTTCAGTGAGCTACCTAGATGATCAGGAGCTACTGCAATTATGGTTGCTAATGCTGGAATTTACACCTTTACAGCTCCAGTGGAGACATACCCACAGACCGTTTCCATAGTTTTAGGTGAGTCACTTAGCCTGGCTTCCTGTGTTTCCCTACCTGTAAGAGGAGGATAAATATACCTGTGAGATAAGGATATTAAGATTAGCTAATATTTACACAACACTGAAAATTTTAGATGTCTAGTGTTATTCAGTAACTGCTAATTTAACATTAAGCCACAGCAGTGTGTGCATTAGTAGTTACAGGTGAATACTTTTGGGGCATTCAAACATCTGACAGATGCACCACTAACTACTACAGTACAATCTTGATTTTATGAACGCCAATCCTACAACCAGTTACACAAACCATTTTTCTTGATAGGAGGAGGGGAGGAAAATCGCATTAACAAAAGAATGCCAATGAAGAACAAGTCAACAACCCTTCACTTTCTGATACATTTACTGCACCGGAAAAGCTTTTGCAGAGGTTTGAAAAACAAGAAATAAGCAATACAATGCACTATACTGCAATTTATAATCTAGTTATTTTGTGAGGTCAAAATTTTATGACCCTTTTGATTTTATGAAATCCTTACTCCTTAATTGGTTGATAAAATAGTGCTTCTAGTATATTGCTACTGCTGTTGGGGTTAATTTTTCTTGTAATGTGCCCTTCTACTGATGCATTTTAATTAAGACCAAATTTTGTTGTTACTTATGCAATGTATTCGTCCACAAAGAACCCATGTGAATAGACTTATGCTGGTTTTAAACTGCTTACAATGGTTTCACCAAATTTACAGGAAAAAGCTAAACTGCGAACAATCAAGTTTAAAACTGATTTAAGAAAATACACAAGTCACCCTGGGGTTTAACTAAATAAATTTAAATATCACATCTTTAGTTAAACTGGTGTGACTGTGCACACTGGCCAAGTATATGAAAGGTAGGTGCTAGCACAGGGAGAGCACACAAAAGGAAAAATAGTAGCAAGAAGCTGAAAGACATGTTCTTTAACTTTTCTCCCAAGCCCCTCGCCACCACGCAACTCTTCTTTAAAGTACCCTGGAGCACCTCTGCAGCTTCTTGAGGCTCAACAGCCACTTTCAGCTCATTCTTTTGTAAAACTTCACCATTCCTTCTTCAAGGCTCCAAATTCTGATGTGAGACAGTGAGTTAAAAAAAGATGCTGGGCCATATATTACTGCTCTGCAGGAGCCAGAGGGCAATTTGCAACTTCTCTTTTGATCTACTCTTCCTACCACAGCTGTTCTCTGCATCCCTGCACCCCAAAAGCTACCTTTATTAACCGTTGCCTCTTCCACTAGCTTTCCCCAATCTTGCATAACAGGTGATGGGATTTCCAGAAGTGCTTTTCCAATTACGAAGACCCAGCTCTTGACTCTGTCAGGAAAAGGTATATATCTGTCCCATCAAAAAGAGTTAAAAGCCCAAATACCTTTGACCAATCAACATCCCCAGAGAATACAATAATAATTTGGTCACTTTATATGTTTCTGGACACATTTTGCTTGAAAGTAGTAACATATTTCCAAGTCAGAAAGGAAAAATCAATCATACATCTAGACTTTTAACTAAAATACTACATCATTTTGCACTGAATCCAACTACTTTTTTGCTGGGCTCTCATACAAATGAGGAGACATACTCTATCTGCATACTTTATGTGAAACTCCCAATAGGAGTTCTTCACATAGATCTAGAGTGTTCAACAATTGGGTTTCTTTGAATTGTTTTTAGCATTTTGTTTTCACAGCCTTACTACCCACCATGAGAAATTCTGTACTTGCAGAATTAAAAGATCTCATGTTTAATAGTTCTGGGGCCAAAGACAAAGTTATGAGAAGTAATTTTCTTGCTTTTACTATGAAAAATTCTCTGCAATGAGTAGACTTTTCAAAATAAATTAGGAATTAATTCAATATTCTTTCCTGTGCAGTTATAGATCACTTTCAAGTGATACTGTACTTTCACATAAGATACAACTAACATGAAGACTAAAACATAAAATATTGTCCGCATTAGAACTATTTCTACATACTTCAAATTCTGGAACTTCCTTCATTTAATTTCTGCTTTGACAGAGAGCGGACAATTAGATTTATTCTCATTCTACATTGCTGACAACATGAGAAGCAAAGCTGCAAAATGACGCATATCTAATTTATAAGCCATATACACACAGATGGGTATTTTACACTAACGATGTAAAACAATAATATCAAATGTTTACAACAAGTGATGATAATGAGGAGGACCAAGTTTTAAAAAAGAGTTTGCTGTATTTGTCACAAAACTGCTTTGAACCTTATGATATTTAACTTTATGCTAATGAAGTATAATTAATACAAATCTATGTAGTCAAATTCCAAAGGGGTAGCCGTGTTAGTCTATTGTAGAAAGACAACAGAGTCCAGTGGCACTTTTAAAGACTAGTCTTTAAAAGCGCCACTGGACTCTGTTGTCTTTCTACAAATCTATGGGTTGCTTTAAGTTCAATTCTCGATTTATTAACTAATATGGTCTGAATGCGCAACAAATGCCTAGGCAGATAAGAGCTGAAGCAGCTGAGAAAGTGATCCAACACTGCAAGCTGCAGTGATGAAACCCATGCTAGGACACTGACCTAATGCATTCCCACTGTTCTGAAGTATTGGCGTAATGTGTCATATTGATTTATGCATTAAGTACACATTTACGCGGAGTAATTTTAAAGCACCCAGAACTAACAAATGAAGTCATACTTCAATGTGATCCCTAAATTAAACTTTTAAAAGGATGGACAATTAAAGTTATTATCCTTTGTCTGCAAAAAGACATTAGAGTGCTCTTAAAATAACAGAAAGATAAACTTTATAGTTAAGTCTAAATATTTTCTTGCTTATGCATATAGCAGCAGCAGCCTTTTTGCATCACATGTAGGTTACTGAACCATCTATGAGGGCAGTCTGGTATACCAATAAAATAGATATACACAAACTGCACTGAAACTCAGACAGATGAAGATTCACCCATAACCTGCCTCTTCAAAATTTCCTCTAAAAAAGCCAGCATCTGTCATACTATCATTTTGCTGGAATATCTGTGCTGAATACATTTTAGGCTGTAACTGGCAATACACATACCATCTAATAACCATGTTAAATATATATCCAAATGTATCGTTTTGTTTCAGTCAAGTTAGACCTATGAAATCTTTCATTTGGTAGCAAGAGACTCTCTTCCTCCCTCCCCATCCCATCTCTCTCAGTAACAGGCAACTGTTCCTCAGCCTAAAAAGAAAAACGCTTTAGAAATCACTAATATGTATTCATATTTTGGGAGAAATAAGCTAGAATACTGCACACTATTGTTACCCACAAACATTTGTGAACTCATGGATTTCATTTTTGTGTGATTAGAGTCTAAGCAAATGATCACAACTAAGCATGACTCCAGCTACTTCCTGATTTACAAATAATAATAAAATCAAATGATACATAAAAATTCTACTGGGCAACACTAAGTGTAAGAGATCTTTAAATGTCCTCTCTATAAAATATTTACAAACAAGAAGAATACAGGACAGGTTACTATCTTCTCATCTGTAAAGTCCTGTTGCTAAACTCACACATACAAGAGCCCATCCCAGGAAAAATTTCTCCTTGCAAGGAACTGTCCAAATGCAATATTTTATGCTGTTTATTTTGTCTCCTTCATTTACCATTTATACCACAACAATCACTTACAGCCTCCTGCAGCTTTTTCCTTATACTTAAACTTTAAAATAACCAATCTTGACATTTTCATGTTCAGAGCAAGGAATTCACTTAGAAGTAAAACTACTTTGTCTTTGTATATTGAAATAATATTTTAAATTTTAATTTACGTCACAAGAAAAATCAAATTAAAATCCCAATCCTACAAAGTCTGCTTAACTTTAAGCAAATAAGTATTCCCATTCAAGTGATTTAAGCAGGCAGTCCTACTAGAGTCAATGGGACTACTCCCTGGCTTAAAGTTAAGCATGTGCTGTTTACGGATTCAGGGGTCTCAAGAAACGGAAGCTTAAAACAAAAGCTTCTTTATAAGAATGTTTATGACTAATTTATCTCAAACTTTGAAAAATATGCTTTGATCTTGTGTACTGAAAGATTATTAGAGCAATATGAATAGTGTTTGGAGGCAGTAATAAGGTGTGTGTTACACCTTTCAGACATTTCTACTATGTTTACACAGTGTATACCGTCCATAAAACAGAAGATAAAAGAAAGAGCAAGCTTTCTCAATAATGTTATTAAAAAAAAGCGACAGGTGAGATGTCTTCAGGAGTCCCATTCAATTCAACAGAGTAACACCAAATGTAAATTGGAAAAGAAGTGGATTAATTAGGATTCAGAACTGAGACTTTAGCTAATTTAAAAAAAACAAGTGCATTTGGACAAAAAGCGTTTCCATATTCTATAGTCTTGATAGAAACATTTTGATACATGCAATCATTTCTAGTCTCAAAAGGGAAAGATAATGTGTTTAGCTGTGATTCAGAAACTTCTCACAAACTAAAAAAGGAATCTTGTGGCACTTTAACATCTTTAAAGAGCCACAAAACTCCTTTTTTGTTTTGCTGAATTAAATTAACATGGCTACCCCTTTAGAACTTCTCATAAAATGTTACGATCTTACGAACTTTTCCTCAAACTTCACAAGCGAACACTACACTCATTTACCCATTTAAATTTTATGTAAAAGATTAACTGTCAACAAATTAATCTGAGGCAGTAACCACAGACTTGGTTATGGCCCCATCTTTCCCTACTGCACATTGATTGGTCTGTGTTTTCTAAAGTTCTGCAGTTAAATTCAGAGTCAGATGGGAACATGGATATCATTAAACACATTGAAATGTCCAGAAATGAACATTTCGCAACAAGTTTGCTCTTTATATTTTGTGCAGCATTTTAAAAATCAATTCCAAGTAATTCAACGCTAGACATTAACTTTCTGGATTTACTAGTTTATGAAGATATTTAATGTTTTGGGAGGAAAGAGACATCTCTTGTTTATCATTACAAGGGCACAAACAGTTTTTAATGTACAGTAACAGATAGCCTTGACTAAAATTAGAAAGTGATGGCACTGACAAAAATTGGTCAGACCTCTTGTATTAAATGACAGTTCTGATTACAGATGGTTTGAAAAAGTGGGTGGCCTAATAAAGACCCTGAGGTGATGTTCTGTTAACCTTGCCCACACTGCTACATTTTTAAAACTACCTAGGAAATTGCAACAATTAAACCTCAGTTTGCTAAGTGCTGAGGTGAAGTATTCAAGCAGATAAGCGGCAGACAAGGCTATATTTTAGTCTTATGTATGCAACTGGAAGTCCTTGTCTGCAACGGCAGAAAGGCAGAACTTAAGCAGCATGCATTAAGAAACCAGATAAGCAAATCCCAGACCCTTTTCCATGGCTGCTGGTGGGGGTGGGGAGAGGGCTTTTTGTTTTGTTTTGTTTTTTTAAATTATTATGCTGTTACTTCAAAGTGCTGCATAGACTACTGCAAAGAAGGAAAACAACAGTCTTCGTGCCGGGTTGCAAGAACTTAAAGCCAAGCATTTGTTTCGTGCAGTGAATGGAGTAAAGATTATAAAATGTAAAGCCCCATGCATGTCCGAATGCTGAAAGGAGAAAACCAAAATCGGGAGGAAAATATCCACAGCCAAAACAAAAGTGGCTCAATGCAAAGTTAGGATTGAAGTTTTAAAACACACGCGGTGGGGGATCAGAAAATTCAACTGATATGATACAGAATTGTGCGTGATGGACGTCATGCTCAGAGATAGGAACAAACGCTGGCTGCAGTTAAGATTGGATGTTTCTTCGGGGTTTTACTCTCCTCAGATCTGCTCGGAAGGCTGTTTTTTCAAGTGTTACATTTCACAAGTCAAGCAAGTTTTTCCTTTTCAACTTTAAAATAAGAGGGGGGAGCGAGCTTCTCTCCCACCCGCCCCCACGCTGCCAAAAGTTTGATTCCGCCTGTGATTGACATCCGACACCAACTCTTCCAAACCCAAAGAAATCACTGGCTGAGGCCGCAAAGCATTGGGGAAAAAAAACCAACTTTTGTCTTGCTACTTAAAATACACATCTTTGCCGAAGTCACCTCTTAGCTGATCCCCAGGGGAAACAGCTTTCCAGACAGAGCTACGGCCAGGATACTTACTAGCCAGGAAGGAAAGGCGAACCCCACATAATTCCTAGTCCCAGAAAGGAGACACAATCCTCCTGGGCCCCCTCAGTCGCGTTTCCTCCCCCTAGATGTGGGACCCTCGGATTCCCCCTCCTCCCCAGCCACGAAACACAGCTCCTTCCACGCACCCTCCTACTCACTCTGACGCCTCCCAGGCGACCATCTCCACCCCCGGGCCGACCCCCCAGCCCGCAGCTCCCGCACGGCCGCACCACCGCCTCCCCCCATCCCACACGCCCCGCTCCACCAGCCTGCTACGCTGTCCCGACAGCTCCCCCGGCCCAGCTCCCCAGCCCCGTGCGCCCTTATCCCACGCACTGCGCGGTCCCCGGCCCCGCGCACCCGGGAGCAGCAGCGCCCGGAGTTGGGAACTTTCTAAGCCGACAACAAAAGGCAGCGGCTCCCCTCGGGGCCCGGCGCCGGGAGCGCCCCCGACTCACCCCGCAGCCAGCCCAAGTTGCATTGAAGCACCACGGCGGCGAGCAGGAGCCGCGGCGCCGCCGCCTCCATGTTGTGCCCGCAGCAGCCGGAGCCCGCGGAGCGTCTCAGGCAGGCTCCATGCTCGGGTCGCCGCGCTCGGCTGGGAGGGAGGCGCGCGCGCCCGCTTGCTGGTCTGGGCGGCTGGCTGCGTGCTGCTGGGCTGGCCTGGCCTAGGCTCCTCCCTCCCGCCCGCAGCTCGGAGCCAGAGGGGAGGAGCTCGAGCGCAAGCTCAGGGACTGCTCGCCCCGCCCCCGTCGGTGTGGGGGCAGCCGCTCGCGACGCACCTTCCAGCCCGGCTCGCAGCGGGGCGCTGTGTGCTCTGGCAGCCGGGAGAGAAAGAGGGCACGTAGCCAGCGGGGACCCCTGCGTGGGAGACCTTGGGGCACCACTGCATAGGCGTCCCACGTGCAGCAGTGTCCCCCTTCCCGCGCGAAAAGCCGTGGGTCACTATTGCATGGGCATGAGGTACAGAAATATAGTGGCCATCAATGGGCACTGAGGCCTGAATAGCCATGCGCCGCACGTGGGGCTCCTCCTGTGACCATCAGCGCATGGGAAAACCATGGGCATCGGTGTTCTCCTCCCCCATGGATATCTCAGAGGCATCAGTGTACATCACACAAAACTTGCTGCCCTCCTTCATCATCAGTTGAGGATCATTGCCTCCTCCCAGCAAAAGCATCTATGCACTCACATAGGTGGTTAAAGAAATTGGTTCTGACTTTTTTGCTTGGGGCTTTCCCTGGAGGCCTTTTATTCTTGCATTGATTTTTCTTCCTTTTCCTTGCTTTTTGTTTTTAAACGAGCAATTTCTTTATAAGTGCTACACTACTAAAAAGGATGTTGCTCCAGTCATAGTGGCTCATTCATTCTCTTGGTGCCCCTGGCTGTGTCTGGGGTTGCGCACTGGGTAACTCGAGGGGGGGGGGTGGAAGGCCACAGTGTCGATAAAACCCCTTTGCTCCAGTTTCGGACACAGCTGGGACATAACAATCCCAATAACAACCCCATATAAGGCTGTTCCCCGGTTGCAGGAACTGATAACCTGTTCCCCATAACGGAATAACAGCTCCAGTCTAAGCCGGTTTTAGCTTGCAGCAACTCCCTTAGAACCCTGAAAAGAGGAAGGCGGGGAACCAAGGCCAAAGCTCCCCGTAAAGAACCCACATATATAAGGGACACCGCAACTGGGTGGGGATGCGCATGATTTGAGACGTGCCTGTCTCGTGTGCCTGCTTGAGATCTCAAATAAACTTTAGAGTGCTTCTCCGCCCTGGTGTGGTTATTGGTGCTTCCCTAATCTTTGGAAATATATTAATGTATCTATTTTGTGGGTCTTCTTTAGGTGGTATAACAGTGGGGGTGCAAAGGCCCCTCTGTTGCAATTAATTACGTCAATGGGTTACTCCACACATATCCAGCTGCAGTGATCCAGGCTCCATTAATGCTATTAACTTGTGCCTGTCGTTCCCTACAAACTGACCAACGAGACTGAAGGAGAGAAAAGAGCTCTTTATTGACCACGGCCGTGGGGCTGCTCCCGCCCCCCCCCTTCGAGGGGAGCAGGGGCAACAAGAACAAGCAGAAAAAACAGTGTAGTTATACTCTTGCTTACAGCGTATTTGACGTCATGGTCACACTCATCCTTGACAGGTCCAGATGTTAATCTGACTTCAGACACTTTCTGTTATGTGTGGTCACTTGATACACATAGATAGCAGCACATCGCTTATATCTTTAGCACAGGGGTCTGCAACCTGTGGCTCCAGAGCCACATGCGGCTCTTTCATTGCCTCTTTGTGGCTCCATGCTCTGGGCTTTCTTCCCACCACTGGGGGTCCCTGTGAATGGCCCACTCCTGGTTCTGAGCGCCCTCCCCCCACCAAGGGACCCTGCGGCAGGCACCCTGGCCCAGTTCCCTTCACCATCCACTAGGAGGCTACACCCATTGTGGCTCTCAAACCACTTGGCTATTGAAGGAATTTTTTTAAATGGCTCTTCTTATCTTTTGAGTTGCTGACCCCTGCTTTAGCAGAACAAGCACTTGGCCTGGGGGTGTGGTAGCTAAGGATATATAGTAAAAAAATAATCTTCAAGGGGCCTAACAGCTAAAGGTTATACAAAATAGTAAAATGGAGTCAATATAGCTAATGCTGAAAAGAGCAAGAGCAAGCACAAGCACAATTCTGTCTTTAGGCCCCACATGCCATTGGGTCACATGTGGAACATGCACTGACCCCTTGGAGAAGTTTTGTCTAAAAAACCAAAAAAATGGTATTGTTATTCCAAAAAAAAGATACCCATACAGTTTCAAGCAGTTACAAAGAACTTATAGAATTTACTTTTTCTTTTAATAGGATTTGTTCAGTTTGGTTACTAACCTTAGAAAAATCTTGACTTCTTTGTTTTTACTGGAGGAACAAATAGGGGACTGGCAAACTAGGAGAATTGCTCTTTAAAATAGGGATGTGTTTATATATGTGCAGAGCTATAAGTATACTGAACCACAGTCTGAATTGATCTATCTCAGTACTACTGCCTCAAAAGTCATTAGATACAGTAATAGATAAGACTTCCTACAAGGGCAACAGAGGGACTTCTTAAGGCTGTTGCATACTTACATTATTCAAACTTAAGGCAAACAAGTGGAGAAAAGTTCTTTTTGTTAAAGATGATTCATAGATCTTTTGTTTTTTATTAAGATCAAAAGGACCATTTTCAACAGCCAGTGTGCTCTCCTACAAAAACAGAGGCCATAGTGTTTCACTCACTAATTCCTGCATCAATTTCAACAATTTGGAATTGACTCAGAATCTCTCCTTTAGAAAGACATCCAGTCTTGATATAAAGATTTCAAGTAATGGAAAATCCATCACATCCTTTGTTAAGATGTAAACTCCCTACCCGTTTAATTGAGATCTCAACCATATTCAAAGTAGCACCAGTTTAACTAAAGGTGTTATTTTAAACAGTTAAGCCTTTACAAAACACGTCATATTAAGTTTCAAACCAACTTAAACCATTGCAGCTCTGAAAATAGAACAGGCCTGAGAGCTCAGAAAATTCCTATTCCATTTCTCTAGCCCTGAAAGAAATCTTCCAGCAAAAACAGAAAAAACTTTGACATTCCTGAAATTTCTGAGGTAAAAAAACTATTAAGATAAAAAACACCACAGGTTTTAGCGGCTAGACCAACTTTTCTTTGGAAGCCATCTTTAATGCAAGAAGATTTTGCAGTGACAGCAGTCAGTTAGGACTCAATGACATGCATTCAGTTTCCATCTCTACCCTTCCTCTGTGACCTTGGTCAAGCCACTTAATCTGTGCCTCAGTTTCCCATATAAAAAGTGGGATAACAATTCTCCTCCCCACCTATTGTCTCTCTTGGTAATATAGTGCAGTGGTTTTCAAACTTAGGGTCAGGACCCAGTACTGGGTCACAGACCCTCAGGCACTGGATTGTGGCACCCCCTACTGCAGCCACCAAAAAAATGGAATGCATCGCTCAAAGATGTAAGTGTTGGGTCACAGGCATAAATGATTTTTTTCAGCTGGGTCCCAAGGAAAAAGTTTGAAAACCACTGATATAGTGTATGTAGAGCAGGGGTCCACAACCTCTGGAATACACGCCAAAGCTGGCATCCGTGCCTAGTCACAGCGGCATGCAGGGCTCCTGGCCCTGCGACACCGTGGCTGCTCCCCCTGCTCGACCCACCCCTAGCAGGACTTGGGGCCACAAGAGCCATGCTTGTGCCACAGCTCCTGTCACCTGCTGGCCCCATCCACCAGCTGGGAAGTGGGGCCAGAAGGAAAAAGGAACTGCTGCATGCTGCAACTCCTGGGGTGGTCATGGGGGCCGGCAAAGGTTGCCCACTCCTGGTGTAGAGGAAGCATCAGCAAGTTTTTGGCATGGCCAAGGGGAGCAGGAGAAGTCCTCAAGACTCCTAGGCTGGGAGCCAGCCAATCTGCCCTTTCTGTCAGTGTTGTCATTGGGAAACTGGGAAGCTGAGTGGACCTTAGATGGAAAAATAAGGAGAATTACTTTTAGCCATATTAGGCTTTAGTTCCCAGACGCTATGTCTACACTTGTTAATTTAAGTCGACTTAGCACGTCTACACTCAAAAATTAAGTCGATTTAAAGGGGACCTTGCCAAATCGACTTAGAGCATCCACACTGGACACCTAAGTTGACTTGTAGGGGCTAGGTGGACCTGGGACTGTTCCATAGAGGCTGGGCGCCCCTTGCCAAGTGCCAGGGGGCTCAGCATTTGCCCCATTGTACCTGGGTACAATGGAGGCTGAGCAGGACAGGGACACTGGCAAGGCATAGGAGCAGGGTGGGCAGGGCTCTGTCCTGCCCTGTGGGGGGGGGGCACGCTAGGCTCTGCCTGTGCCACCCACCCTGGCAGGGAGGGCAGTGGGGGAGCCCTGAAGCCCTTTAAGTCAACTTAAAGTCGATTTAGGGCTAATCTGCATCTACACTGGATTAAGTCGACTTAATAAAGTCGATTTAAGCTCTAGTTCAAATTAAAACGAGGTGTTATTAATTTGAACTAACTTTTCCTTAATTCGATTTAAGGAGCAGCTTAAGTCGAATTAAGGAAAATGTAGTGTAGACGCAGATTAAATTAAGTCAATTTAAACAAGCTTAAATCAACTTAATTTGTAAGTGTAGATGCACCCAGAGAGCCATATAGTATAACAGGTCCATCCAGCCACAGCCAGAAAGTTAGCCCAAGTGAAATATACTAGATTTTTTTCCATATTGACTCCCCACAGATTTTCCTCCCTCTACCTAACCCATTTTATAGAATCCTTCTGTCCAATCTTCCACAGCTGTCTGAACTCCTAAAGCTCTAACCCTTAATGACAACTGCAGAAGCTCCTGAAGTGAATTTACTGCCTTATAAATGACACTGGGGTTTATTTTAGGTTTTGTTAAATATCAGCACCAGAAAATGACTCTCTTTTTCTCTGAGGCTCCACTGTTTAGCATAGATGAAATCATTAGATCTCTACAGGCTGTGGATGAACAGATTTACCCTGCTGTTTTGCCCAGAGGATGGTGAAGTGAACAGAAGGAAATGAAGGAGCAGCATGAATTGTCTTCATTCAGAATTTTTAAGGCCACATGATTGCATCATTTTTCTACTATATTATTTTACACTTGTGCATTTATGGCTGGCCCCTGGTTTTTAATTAGTCAAGAAAATTTAGAAGGTTATCCTTCTGACCCTGTTTCAGAAGAAAACAGGTTTACAGATAATCTATAACACATCTGAGATGATTTGAGGAAGTGCTAGTTCCTTTGAATAGAGGATTCCCACATCTCTTCCAATACCCTAGTAGGGGCAGCTGCAGCATACACACAAGCAACATACAACTGAGACTAGCCAGGCCTTTGAGCTCCTCTAGGAGGAACAACCAGATTCAGAGTACACTGAAGACTCAGAGGAAGAAAGGATGGATGGATTTGTGGTTAGTGCCACCATAGCCTGGGATTCTGATGATATTGCTTCCATCCCGTTTTGCTACAGACTTCGTGTATGTGACTCTGGGCAAATAAAAGACTGGGAAGTGAGGGAGTAAGCTATTTGCATGTTACAGCCTTCTCTTACTTTGTTGGCCAGGTCTATATAACATGTGAACAGCGTCTGTAAAGGGCCTAGCACAACGGGGTCCTGATGTTTGGCTGGCATGTCTAGATACTAAAAAAACTAATAGCAATCAGGGCTGGTGCTAGCCCAATGGGGGGCCAAAAGCAGGAATATGTTTGGCTCCACCCGTCACACAATACATACTAATAATTAATAAGGGGCCCTCCTTAAAATTCTCAGGGCCCTAAGCAATTGCTTATTGTGTTTAGGGCTCTAATCATTTGCTTAGCACTGCAAACTGCTGCAGGGACAAGCCACATGACACTTGATACCATTACCCATGGGCATAATTAGGAGGGGATTGAGGAGAGTTACAGGCCTCAAGCAGGTGCAGAACTTCCCCTGCATGCACGGCCCCATTGGCTTGACTTGAGCTTCCCCCCAGGAGCCCCAAATATAGAAGTCAAACAAGGCCTATGCCATTATCCACATTTTAGACACAGGAAAAGAGTATAAGCCCAAACTGCCTTTGTTTACATCCCTTTACATCACTGGGGTTGAACAGGGTAACAGCAAGATTTGTCCCTTGGGATTCATTCACTTACCCAAAGCCTTCTACCAACTGAAGCCGTGCCTAAATGGACACATTTTTCAGTATAAGCTAATGTGTGACTTTAAACTGACACAGTTCTTCATTGCATTAGTCCCATCAAATGTGGTTTGGTGGGTGATTCCACACCCACCAAAGCACTCTGTTTAATGCCATATCACAGCACCTACTAACATGTCTTCTTTTATGACATACCACCACTTTTTCTTGGCTTAGCACCTCTGTCTTTTTCCTTTCAGTTTTAATCAGTTGCACCTATGTAGGCAACAGAACTATGCTTTACAAGACCAAACCATCTGAGCCTGAAATTCCTCTTTTTTTGTTTATGGGAGTTATTTTAAGCACATCTCTAACATACTCATTCCACTCATGGTCTTTCTTGATTACATCGTTCACCCATTTCAACATTCATATTTTTGTGCAGCAAATCATTTGCTCATTTTTCTTCTTTGTTGCCCAGCACTTGGTGCCATATATTAAAATTGATGAACCACCATTTTACAGAAAGAGACTCCCTTTTCAGTGTTTCTGGTGCATTCCTCTCAGATAATACATCACTTACCTCTCTCCATCTGAGCCAGGCATTTATTATCCTAGCTGTAATATTGGCCTTCATTGCCCCAGATTCTAGAACCCAGATAATTGAAATGTATCTTTGGTTGTGTCTGCCCATCTAGTTAGTAGGTGCTATGATTAGTAGGCAGAGACACAGTGAATCATTATCTTGATTCTGATTCAGTTATACTGATATAATCTGCCATGTGAACACTCAGTCTGTTCTGAGAGGCTTTTTAATTTAGTTTTTGTTGCTTGAAAAGAGATTTAAGCAAAACCAACCTATTAAAAACAACCGCATTTTTATATCACAGTAAGTCTGTGCAGGTGTGTAGCTGTATCTGTATGACTGGTAAAACTTTCCATTGTAGATCAGGTCTCAGTGTCAGATCCAGAATTAGAACTCTTGAGTTCCTGGAGCCTACTCTAGTGCTCAGAGTTTCACAAAACAGCATGATCCCTTTTGCAAATAGTTCCAGTCTAACAGTCCAACTTGATGCACAGGCTAACAGTCAAATACAGGAAGCATGGAGGCATTGTGAATGAAGAGATTCAAGTTTTTTGGGACCTAGACTGTCTGAAAGAAGTTATTTTAAGGAGAAAAAAAGCAGGTAACTGACACTTAAGGCTAGGAAAGGAAAACTGGAGTAAAAGAATGAGGAAGAATGCCGTTAGTCTCCTTATAAAGCATTCTTAAGTGCTTTATGGATTAAAGAGCTCTCTTTCCCAAATGCTCCTCCTAGAATGGAACAGCTCACACTAAACATGGGAAATGTGTCACACACAAGAAGTTCTAAGAAAAAGATTCTTGGATTCCTCACTCCTTTTTGGTTGCATCTAAACTGCCTGCCACTGTAACCTTCGGGTGGGCTAAAATTCATTTAGTTGCCCTTCTCCAGTGCCCCACAGAAATCAATCCCAATCCCTATGGAGAAAGCAGCTGGAGACCCAGGATCCAGTCTGTGTGGGACTCACAGCGAAGCTTGCTCAGTGCTAGACTCCCACATTAAAACACTACTACAATAAACATAACAATGAACTTTATTAACTACTTAAGAAAACAAAATACAATTAACCAAGAGCAATCCCTACAGAAAACCGCGCAGGAAAGATACCCAAGAGTCCCAAAGTCCAGATGGAGTTCACCCAACTCTCAGCTACAGTCTCTGTTCCAGCGTAGAGGCTTGAGTGGCAAGAAATCGCTGTCCTCTTCTTCCTTTGCTGGAATCCTCTGTAGCATTCCATGCAGGCTTTTTCTTCTTCTTTGCAACCAGCCCTCAGTCCCATATGCATGTCTGCAAGGTCTGTTGCAAATGACTCCATTAGAGGGAGAAAACATCTTGTTCACTCCTGGCTCAGCTTCTCTCCAGAAAACTGAGCACATGGTCTCCTTTCAAGACAGCTCCTGGCTGCTGGCTGCGCAGACTGCTGCTCTCATGTCATCTGACTGACATCACACCACACCAGCAGGGTACACTGTGGAGCATGCTCAAAATGCTACCACTCCCTGCTTCTGGAAGTTTCCAGTTGTGGGTAGCTAATCTGCCCAACAACAGTAACCCACCCTTAGCAGGTCTCTCAGAGATAGCCTTTTCAGGCATATGGGTTACACCCAAAGAGATGGGCAGTGATAGCAACTTTGTGCATGGTATGTACAGGGAGCTTTACTTTCATACCTCAGTTTTGGTGGTCTATGCATAGTTGTCTATATAATGATCATTCCTGGTTCTTGCATAGCACTATTCCACCATAGTCCTTACACTGTCCTATAAAAGAGGGGCATATTATTCCCTTTTTTGTATGGGGAAACCCAGACAGAAAGGTTATGTGATTTTCCTGAAGTTATTACACAATAGGTCAGGGGCAGAAATGGGAACAGGCTCCTGCTCTCAAGTCACAGTCCAGGGCTCTGAATGTTGGACCAGATTGTCTTGTTTCTTGTGGAAGTGTTGCCAGACACAGCTTTCACTGCACTTCATTACTAGGAATAATATTGACTGCAAAACAAAAGGCTCTTTTGGTATAAGTATGCCAGGGGAATGATACACCGTCATGGGTGTCAGGTGACTTACACCGGGGAAGTGGGGAAAAGCTGTTGGGTCACGTCCTGCCAGGCTCTCTTTCAGGACTGGGTGGCAAGGCAGTCAAAGTCACTGGGACTACCCTTTTCTTCAGGGTAGTACAGCCTAACATCTAGAGTCATCAAGACAGCCCTCCAATCAGGGCCATGCGGCCTAATGGCCAGAGGCAGTAGGCAGCCCTCCAATCAGGACAGCATGGCCTACTAGCCAGAGGCAATAAATCAATCCTCTAATCAGGACCATGTGACTGATGGTCAGCGTCAGCAAGGCAGCTCTATAACCAGGGCAGTGCGGCCTAATGGTCAGGGTTGGTAAAAGAGTCCCCTAGTCAGGGCAGCAGGGCCTTGCAGCTAGAGTTTGTAAGGCGCCCCCCCTAGATGGGGCAGCAGGGCCTAATGGACAATTAAGATAGTGGGGCGCTGCCTATGGAGGTGTAGCACCTAGGATGGGGGCTTGGGCCCTCCCTGCTCTTCCAAGTCCCAGCCCATGGCTTTATAATGGCAGGAGGTGGGTGGGTGCGTAAGGTTACACTCCACACATCAGTGGGGTCCTCCTGAAACATGCTGAGTAGTAACTTGATTCGCTTCATGACACCATTCTTCCCTAGGCTACTTTACCCTCTCGTGGGTGGCAACTCTCTGTGATTCTCCACCTGGGGTTCACTGTGACTTGGTTCCAGGGCTGGCAGCTGTAGCGGCTCTCTGGAGATTGCTGATGGTCCACCTCTTTCCCAGGCTGTTTCCTTTTATGTCCCCCTTCCATTCAGAGCATGACTAGCAAAGGTGGAGGGGCATGGTCTCTGCAGCCTTCACCCTCTCTAGGTCAGAGCATGGTCAATATGCCCCTCACAAAGTATAAAATCCCATGTCATCCAGTCCCAGCTTTTGGCAATTGGAGGTTTAGGAACAACCAGAGCATGGGGTTGCTATTAGCCAAGAATGGTCTTATCCTTTAGGAGCTTATCTGGTTCTTTTTTGAACTAGTTATACTTTTGGCCTTCACAAAATCCACGGCAATGCATTTTACAGGTTGACTGTGCACTGTGGAGAAGTAGATCCCTTTGTTTTATTTTAAGCCTACTGACTATGAATTTCATTGGGCGACACCAAGTTCTTGCATTATGTAAAGGAAGAAATAACATTTCCCTGCTCACTTTCTCCATAAAATTCATAATTTTATAGACCTCTACCATATTCTTCCTTGGTTGTCTTTTTTCAAAGTTGAACAGTCCTGCTCTTTTTAATCTCTCCTAATATGGAAACTGTTCCATATTCCTAATCATTTGTGTTGCCTTTCCCTGCATCTTTCCAATTCTAATGCATCTTTTTTGAGATGGGGCAACAAGAACCACATGCAGTATTCAAGGCATGCAGTGGATTTATATATTGGCACTATGATATTATCTAATTATCTGTTTCCTAATGGGTTCCAGTTTCTATGATTCTGATAGCTTTTTTGACTGCCGCTGCTCATTGAACAGATGTTTACAAAGAACTATCTACAATGCCTCCCAGATCTTTTTCTTGAATGGCAGGTGCTAATTTAGATCCTTTCATTTTCTATGTTTAGTTGGATTATTTTTTCCAATGTGCATTAGTTTGTATTAATCAACCACAAATTGCATCAGCCATTTTGGGACCTACTCTAGTGCAGTGGTTTTAAAACTTACGGTGGGAACCCAGTAGTGGGTCATGGCATCCCCTGCTTCCACCACCAAAAAGACTGGAATGTATTGCTCAAAGATGTCATTGTTGGGTTGCGGGCATAAATGATTTTTTTCAACTGGGTCCTAAGAAAAAAAGTTTGAAAACCACTGCTCTAGTGAGATCCCTTTGCAATTCTTCACAGCCAGCTTTGGACTTAATTACCTTGAATAATTTTGTATCATTTGCAAATTTTGCCATCCCACTGTTTACTCTTTTTTCCAAATCATTTATGGATATATTGAACAGCACAGGTCTCAGTGCTGATCCTTAGGAGAGCTCACTATTTACCTCTCTCCACTGTGAAACCTGACCATTTATTCCGACTCTTTGTTTCCCATTATCCAGTTACAGATCCAGGAGAGGCCCTTCTCTCATATCACATGACTGCTTACATTGCGTGTCTTTAGCGAGAGATTGCTGAGTAGATATCAAATACCACCATACCGCTGAAGATCCAGTTCCCTTCCACACCACTAGTCAGGTGATTGACATCACATAAGGTAGAAAAAGGAGGAGATTTTTTTGAGAAGTTAACAACACAGGTAACCCTCTCTCCTCCCTTAGACAAGTTTGATGCTTGTGAAAAGCACTATATAAATCACTACACAATGAAATCCTTTAGCATCAGCATTTCCCCTAAAATCATTGCTGGAAATGGATATTGCATCAGGACATTCAATTCACAACATGAAGGAATTAAGAAGCCTTTTGTACCTTTTCACTATTCTCTGTTTCCTGTGGGTGATGAATTCATTTATCTTTTGTGCAGTGGCATACATTCTGGACACAGACAAACTCCAGGCACCCATCTCGCAATAACAAAACAACCCAAGCTCATTGCTATAGTAGGAAGTGAACGTGATAAGTGTGGTACACGTGGGCAACTTAAGTAAACTAGAAATGACAAATCCTTCCCAGCAGTGGAATTCACTTTTAGTGGTTGGTTGACTTTATGAAGCAACCATTTAAAAAAGCATTTGCCTATTAGTGGTGGTGGGATTACCAGTCACAGTGAAATGTGCCACACTAAGACTCTACCCTGATTACAACCATCATTGGGTCCAGGGTCTCACTTACCACAGGAATAAGAAGCTGTAATAATAGTGCCAGGACAACTGCACTGTAACCTGTGCCTGTGCCTGAATTACAGACAAGGCTGCTGACTGAAGACATTTCTTTGATATTTTCAAAGCAGTAGGAAAGCACTTCTCAGTTCTGAGTGCCACTCAAACGGGAGAGTGTTGTAACTTGGGATAGTGCTACGTAGAACAAATTATAATCTGACTTTTGTGGGCGTTAAGATGCTGGCAAAACTTGCTCTGTTCTGGCAAGATAGAAATCTCTCTTGAATACAGTGGGACATCACTATTTTATTGCTCTGAATGCCATGCCTGTTTGAATATCAAAATGGTGGTTGTCCCAATTAATTCTTAGAACATAACTGTCTCTGCTATCTGTCTGTGCATTGTTTTGAGAGTTCTTACAGAGTTTACATTGTCTGTTCATGCTGGATGCAGATAAAGTAGCCAATTTTGGTTGGCTGTATTCTTGGAGGTTTTAATCCCATGACAATTTTAAATTATTTTTTAATTCCTGGAGACTCCAGGACAATCTTGGAGGGTTGGCAACCCTAGATGCAGAACAGACTGGGCGGTTTAAGGGGAAGATGATGAGATGAAAATTTAAAAATTGAAGACTATATAAAAAGTGGAACACAGTATTGTATCTATAATTACACACACAGGTGCATGTGTTTTAGGGCATGCCCTGTGTTTATGGTGATGTCTTGCATAACTACAAGGAGAGGCCAGCAGTTTAGGTATTTATAATATGCCCTTCTTTGCATTATCTATGCTATATATGCTATATATCAGATAGACTAATTTTTTACATGTATATAGAAAATGAAATCAATTTTAGGATGAACAGCATGAAATGTCTAATCTTATGTAGTAGACAGTAATGTCCTGTAGATGGCAGCATTGGTGAGCTTCACTAGTTACTTTTTTAATTTGAAAAAATAGTGTAAGAGTCAGCATATAACTCCTATACTTTACTATGAAGTCATTACTTGGCACTTTCAGTTACAGAAACCAATTTTTAAAAATAATTTACTTATCATCACATACTTTTTTTCAGAAATAAAACACCTTTTGCATTTCACTCACCCTAGACAATGGACACAGACAAGTTAGTTTCACTTTTGCTTATATTATTCCTCTGGCAGTAGCATCTAGGAGCCTCGTCAAGGATTAACGTTCCATTACACTGGGCAGATAGCAGTAATAAAAAAAAAAAAAAAAAAAAAAGACAGCTTCTTTCCCAATAGAACTTCATGATTCATGAGGTTAAATCGCTAGTGAATATGGAGCCTAGCACCTAGTCTCCACTGGAAACTTTGGCCAGTACAATAATATCAATTAGGGAGTGCAAACTTTTTTTGGTGACATTTCTATATCAGAAGATTCCCTAGTGTAGACATAGCTATATACCGCCAAGGAACTCCAACCTCTTTTGCTGGTACAGCTAATTTCATCTGACAAAGTGGTGTAAGCTACATCAACAAAAGCATGTTTTGACGATATAATCTAAGCAAATTTGCTGGTATAGCTAGACAGACAAAACTTTTCTAGTATAAGCAGGGTCTGAAGGAGCTCTCCCCAGCCAAACTGGCTTGTGGGAGATGAACATGCTTCAGGACCAGACTGTATTTGCATTAGCACACCTACCCTGCCTAGGTGCTCAGCAGGATGGGACTGCTTTTCCCAAATGATCCCTTTGGCTGGTACTGGGTTACAAATAACTTTTATGTTGAATGCAAGGGTAATAAAATGATGTTCTCCTCATTATATGATCAAGGAGCAGCAGATCTGTGCTTAGTTGGTCCTGATTGAGTCACTCATCTGAGGTGAACTCAATAAGCAGGGGGTTCAGGAGGATGGGAGGTTAACTCTACAGCTGCACCACTAGACTCTGGGTCGCCCAACCCCCCGTGTGCCTCTTTCAGGGTGGAAGTCCTGAGGAGCCCCAAGTCCCAGCAGACCCCACAGTCTGGTGAAAAGCCTCTGATGGCCCAGATTTCAACCACTGGCCACCTACTGACTATCCCTGCTGAACCATATCCACCACAGGGACTTCTACATCAGGATGCTAAGTTGTCTGGTCTTTACTGGACTCTATCTTCACCTATCAGTCTCTAAAAATAAAGGGTACATACTGTGTTCCTACATATATTTACTGACAGTGTGAAGTTATAATGTACAAACAGATTTGGGGATGTGATGTTGAGACAGTGTTGAAAGTTCCATTCTGATTTTCAGGACTTCACAACTCATTTTTTGGCAGATATAATCTCAATTATTGACTTTGTATGCGAAGAGGTGGTATGACCCCCTAATAGAATAAAGAGAGATCTGTTTGGGACTCTTTGAATCAGAGGACTAGATTATAGAGGACAGAGAAGGCAACAATAATGAACAAAATCAAACACTATTCAGTAAATAGTGCAATGGTTTATAACCACAAACAATCAGCAATGATAAATAATCTCTTCACTCGCAACACGAACTATAAAAGTTCAATGTTCTACTGGCATATGGACTAGTACAGTAGGCTTCACCCAATATTTTCCACTCAGCAAACTGATGACACTTGTTACTTACCAGCCACATGATTATATTGTCACCGTTTCTACCCTCTTGACTTCATGTAATAATTTATCCCCTTTTATATACGGAGTGTAAAATACTATTAACATTGGAATTCTCCACTTACACCAGTGGTCTCCTTTACACCATTTTGCACAGGTTTAAGTGCAAGGCAATAGAGAATCCCATTCCGTATTCCTCTGGCTAGCAAGGTAGGGTGGCTCTTTGTAATTGATCCCAATTCCCTGCTCCATGCAAATCTGAAGGGGAGAAAAATTCAGAGCTAAGAGATAAAGACTGTAACAAAAGATTTCTATTTAAATCAACAGTGGTAGTCACAACATGGAGCAGCAAACCTGACCAGCTTGAAAAACTTGCCCCTGGCTTGTAAGCTGATGATCACATCTGAAAGGAAGAGCAATTATTCCTGCTATAAATCCATAAAACATAAAAAATAAATTTAAGTTTTAAAAAGAAAACAAAGCATTTACAGCACTTAGACAACTTGAAAAGTTCAGGATTATTTTTAAACACCAGTAGAAAAATTTAAAACAAATTACTATTCTCCTGCTGTATTTGCAACCCAAATATTGCATCATTGAACTAGTCAGCTAGCAAAAATAAACAGAAGTGAAATGGACTAGTTTATCTGTATTGCCCAAGCTGCAGGAAGAGCAAACAAAAACCAAACAGTATAGAAGAGACTGAGCAATAAATACAGTGTTAAACTTTCTCACTTTAGTAATGTAAGGAATTATTTATGGTATATTTTAAAATGGCACATTGTCAGCTTTAAATGTATTAAAATGTAGTAGGAAAAAAGTAAATTGGAAATAGTTTTGGGGACTCCATCTGTCCTTCTGATCCCCTATCAACGTTATGGTTTTACAGTCATATTCTTCTATTTCTTTCAACAGCTTTCTCTGCCATCCGAAAGGCTCATATAAGCAATGGAATTTCACCAAAAGAATTGCCACAAGTGTCAGTTCCAGCAGAGTCTATAGCATAGACAGGACTCTAGCCTCCACAGCATTTTTACCACCATACCAGTTGGCCTTCTCCTTAGCCCCATGTGGGGATGGGAAGCCAGTGGTTCAAGAAGGGTTCTCCTTCATTCTCCCCTTTTGTCCACTGGAGCAGGAGTGGGTCCTTATACATGCAAGGAAAAAAAGAGTCCAATTAGCTATGGCATTCTGAGGCTCCAGTGATTTGCAGCTCTAAGGGGTTTGCAGAGTCTGCTCTTTACCTAAACCCATAACTTAATTACCTCTTCCCAAAGCTTAGAAAACAGCACAGAGCATCCAGAATTACTGGCCTCATCAGGGCTGTAAAGGCATCACCTACCGGTACTGCTGGGTCTTCTCAGAAGATGACTGCTGGGAAAGTTGTAGCTCAGCAAGAGACTTAATTAGCCAGCCCCCACATGTTGCTGTTGGCACCACTACTTCTACTCAGTTACTTCTTCGTAGTGGACACTGAGGCCTTCTTAATGAGACACTCCTAAGAAATTCGAAGGAAGGTTCTAGCCCACAGGATGTTCCTGCAGAGGAATCCTGATACCATTGGGGGATAAGGAGAAATAAGGGGCTACATTAGCTCCTTCCACCAACTCTGAGCAAAACGGGAGTCCAATTTTGGTTGAAACCTGTAGGTATTATTGTAATATACATAGTAGTGATATCAGTGAGACACGTGAGGTGCTGAACTACCTCACATCAGGCACTGGTTAAAGTGGCAGTCCATTGTGAGCACACAAGTCACACATACACAAGCCCTTTACATAAAGTCACCTACAGAAGAATTGTGCAATTCTATTCTGGTTCCTTCTGCAACTGGTTCCCGTGTAAAATGTATTTGGTCCTGAGCTCAGTGGTTCTCCTTGGCTGTTGCTAATTCTGCAAAACGAAAACACAGACAGAGAGAATAGAGCGACCAAAGACAGGCAGAGGAAGCTGAAAGTGTATTACATACTATATACAGTGCAGTGGAAATTGTGAAGATTGACAGATTGCCAGCCTTCTCTCTTATTTAGGGCAGTGGTTTCCAATCAAGGGTATGCTTTTCCCTGGTGTACCTGGAGCTCTTCCAGGGGGCACATCAACTCATCTAGATATTTGCCTAGTTCTACAACAGGCTACATAAAAAGCACTAGCTAAGTCAATACAAACTAAAAATTCTTACAGAAAATGACTTATTTATACCGCTCTGTATCCTATACACTGAAATGTAAGTTCAATATTTATATTCCAATTAATTTTATAATTACATGATAAAAATGAGAAAGAAAGCAGTTTTTCAGTAATAATGTGCTACAACACTGCTGTACTTTTATGTCTAATTTTGTACGCAAGTAGATTTAAGTGAGATGAAACTTGAGGATATTCAAGACAAACCGGACTCCTGAAAGGGGTACAGTAGTCTGGTGAAGTAGAGAGCCACTGATTTAGACCATAGAGCAGAACCTAATTTCTTTGATTTCTGGCTCCCCCTAGTGGTAGGACTTTCCATTACTCTGGAGGGGTAATTGTGGTGATGGTCCCTAGTCTCATGGTGGGAAGAGGAACCAGTGGTATTATCTGATGCAGTGTTAACCATGGTTATCTGCCACTTTTGGATGACTAACACCTCCCCTCCCCCCAGGAACTCAGTATAAGAGCATGGGTTAGTGACATTGGTCTCCCATGGTAAAAGTGTGAGCCAGTCTGGAGCACAGACTAATATTTTAAAAATGAGCGACATTCTTAAACATCATACAACCACCAGATAGTGAAGGAACAGTGAAGAGTCCAGCATCTGGCAAAGCTGGAAACTGCTTTACAGTCATTACATGAAGAAAGTCAGCAGCGTATTTTTTCACTGGGGAAGAGTAGGGATAATAGAGCCCTGCGTCAAACTCATTTATGCATCACCTGTACCATTTAAATACTTTTTTATATCCTTCCGCCCATTTCCCTCCTCTCCAGCTGCCTTTCTGTGGACTCTGGCCTCTTTTACATGGCTCTACTATACTACTTATCACCAAGTCTTTCTCTTGCTCTCTTATAATGGAAAACAGCTGTGGCAAGCATGCCCCAAACAAAGTTTTGTACATTCCTGGTTAAACGGCCTCCTCACCGCCAAAACCCCTGGATTTTATATTTACTACAGCAAATTCAAAACACATCCATTTTTCCTCCCTCAAGCTGTAATTTCCTCCCTGACGGGCCTGTCAAATTTAAGATTTCACATACTATTCTTATCATGTACTATGCTTCCCCCTTGCCCCACAGTTCTTTTAGACTGACACCCCTTCAACACCATGAATGTTGCTATAAATAGCTTCTGGGGAGTGAAAGCAACTCATTCTTCCTGTACCAGAACACAAAATACAACAGTTTGAAGTAGGAATGAGAAAGTCAGTTTGGCAAAATCAAAAACACAATTTCTGGCCAGGTAGAACCTGTTTGGAAAGCTTAAAAACACGCAGACAACTTAGTTGCATTTTCACACAAGTTCCACCCTTCCTAGTGGTTCTGTGCAAAAGTGAACATGCCAAAAGACTGAGAAAGCCTGTTCTCATGGTATTTCAGACCCTATTCCACAGGCACATGAGGTTTGGACTGGAAGAGAACTTATGGAGGTCAACACTTGCTGGGAGCCACAGAGGAGCTCTTCAGTGGGGGTCTAAAGTTTATTGCAGGGGGAAATGTATGTAGACTAAGGACACAGGAGGGATATGTAGTTAGTGGGTTCACCACAGTAACACCATGTGGGTTCTAAAACTAATTGAAAATGGGGTTTTCCCCCTTCTCAGAAAATGCTGGTGAAAATGAAAAAGAAGTTTTCTTCTAAATTTTCTACAGAAAAATTTGATTTTTCAGAGGTAATTCAAATAGAAAAATATTTCTTCCAAAAACTTGGATGTGTCTTTAGTTATGCTGTGATGGTACTTTGTGGGTCTTTTAGTTCAGTTGCTTCATGTTCTCAATCTCATCTATAGGCCAGGCTCCCTGGTTGGAGTACGTATCCCATGATGCATCCCAATCTCTCCTGGTCATGGTTTTCATGGGACGTATAATCTGGCTAAGGAGTTCAGCCCAGAGAGGAGAATGGGGACATGGAGTAACAATTAAAACTTCCATGAGACTCTGAGCCTTAGTCTATACTACTCCTACAAAGCAGAAGTAATTTTCTAGAGGCTCATCTTTTTTCCTACTCAGTGATGCCTGGATGTAAAAACATCATCACCCTACTCTTAGTTATCAAAAAGCTGGCTTGAACAGCAGAAGATGGATAATTAGATACAAGTCAACAGAGCCACTGTTGCCAAGAAGGCAGGCGATATCTTGGGCCGCATTAATGAGAGCTTGCCGACATATTATGGGGACGGATTATTCCCTTCTACACAGCACTGGTGAGGCAACATTTTGAGTATTGTGTCCAGTTCTAGTTCCCCACTACAGAAAGGATATGGACAAATTGGAGAGAGTCCAGCAGAGGGCAAAGAAAATTATTAGGAGACTGGGTCACATGATTTATGAGGAAAGGGTGAGGGAACTAATCTTATTTAGTCTGCAGAGAAGAGTGAGGGAAAATTTGATAGCAGCCTTCCACTATCTAAAGGGGGGTTCCAAAGAATAAGGAGCGAGGCTGTTCTCAGTGGTGGCAGATGACAGAACTAGGAGCAATGGTTTCAAGTTGCAGTGGGGGAGGTGTAGGTTGGAAATTAGGAAAATCTGTTTCACTAGGAGGGTGGTAAAGCACTGGAATGGATTACCTTGGGAAATGGAATCTCCATCTTCAGAGATTTTTAAGGCTGACTTGACAAAGCTGGGATGATTTAAGGCTGGTCCTGCTCTGAGCAGGAGGTTGGACTAGGTTACCCCCTGAGGTCTCTTCCAACCCTAATCTTCTATGAGTCTATGAAAACCAGGCACTCCCCCGAGGAACACTTGCATAATCTCATTCCTTTTTTGGGTCCTAACCATTTTCTCCCATAACATGAACCCTGTGCCAGCAATGTAATTCCCAACCATTTGTTTCAATATTGTACAAGCAATTTAGAGAGGGCTTGAAAGCAAAGACAAACACAGGAAGGTCCCAACTGCTAGAGAACAGTGTCCCCTCCCAGGAACCATTTGTGAAGAATTCCTAGGAATCCTCAATTCACAGACGGCCTCTTAGAGGAGCCTGTGTATAGCAAGCATCTCCTGGATCATGAAGTACTAACTCCTAAGTGGTCTCCAGTACACTGACATCCACCTGAGAAGTCCTAAATCAGGACTGACAATCCAAAATACAAGCTCCCCACATCTTAGCAGCTACCTCTCAGCCTGTGCATCACTGTCATCCTTAGAAAAGGACCAACTGCTTTGTCTCCAAGACACTACACGATACTGACTGGGGGCCCGAATTAGATTAATGATCTGGGGAAGCATGTGTTCCCATATTCTCCACCACTGCCCTCACATGCCATTTGGCATGCACCTATCACATGTACAAACCTATCCAGTGCACCCTGGCGTTGCACATGGAAACCCCCAAAGATCAGGGATTAGATTATTCATAGCTCCCCTGAAAAACCATTATCCGTTCTTACAAGGAAATGCTATTATTTTCTTCTTGTGTATTACCCATTTAAACCAAGACATGGAATGTTCTGGAGGTGAGAAAGTTTCACGTTACACTATCAACCTAATTGATGCATGTCCAAGTGATCCTTATTCTGTCAAGTTATCTCTGGGGATGGCTTCATTAGTTCAGATAAAATAAGAACATTTCCTAATGCCAAACAGCTTCCTACAGAACTTAAACAAACCCTTTCCTCTCCGGTAAGATATTTCTAATTTTCAGCCTCTGTGCCTTTTATTCCCCATAACTACCATTAATGAATTGCCATACCATGCCAAGAAAGGTGGGTTTCATGCTATTTCCAGCTCCCTAAGAACTTGGAAGTAGAAGAAACCTGCATACATTAAGTCTGACTAAGGGTTGCATCCCTATCCATGTATTGGGTGCTTAATACATTGACCTGAACCCACACTTCAAACATCTTGAGATTTCACTTTTGCCATGGTTATCTGCCAATTTCTTGCAGAGTAGAATGGTTCTGTGACCAGAAGTTCCTGGTTTGGATTTTCAAACATATGCAGCATTGGGCTAGCTCTGATCCCACTGGAACCAATGGCTTTTAAAAAACCCTGACAACCTTGGGTTTTGTTTAAGATAATCCCATGTGGGTTTTGCCACCTTCACCCCCACGAATAAATGGAAATTTTTTTTATTTGTATTACCATAGTGCAGGTATCAGCAACCCCCAGCATGCGTGCCAAACGTGGCATGCGGGCTGAGCTCAGGCTCCCCCGCTGGCCCCGCCCCTGAGCACAGCCTGCGGCCACAAGAGCCACATACCGCGGCTCCAGGATCCCGCTTGCTGCATGTCCCCAGTGGGGAGCACGGCCAGCAGGGAAAAAGAAGCTGCTGCGTGTGGTTCCTGGATGCTGCTGGCACCGCCCCCTGCTGGGCAGAGCTGCTGGAGGGGAGCAGGGCAGGTGTGTTGGCCCAGCCCAGAGCCGCTGCTGCCTGCAGGAGCCGGCCCCGGCCATGGCCAGGAAGAGGGCGGGTCGACCTGCCCGGAGCTGCTGCGCGCCTGCCAGCAGGAGCTGCCCCCCGGCCCTGGGGCCAGGAACTGGAGGCCTGGCCCCGCCCCCTTTTGTCTCCATCCCCAGCACCTGCTGAGGGTGCAGTGGGCGGGGCTGGCACAGGGGCTGGCAAAGGTTGCCAACCCCTGCCATAGTGCCAGTTTAGTCTTTAGGCCACAACACACTTCTGCCTCCTCAGGAAGAGCTGCTACTCACAGCTAGAAGATTTGCTGGTACGTGCAGGCTCCATACTCAGTGACTCTAACCACCAGGTGGGTGGGCCCATTGAATGGTTGAGTCAGTTTTAGAGTCTGGGCACCAGTCAGCAATTACAGCAGAAAACCTAGTAAAATCCACAAAGGAGCCAGTGGTAATTTTTGACCAATTTCCTGTATTCTCCCCTCCTATGTCTTTTCCATTACTCTTTAATATGTGGACAGGGCCACCATCTGCGCTCCAAGTCTCCCATTGCCCACTTCCCCTCCACTACCCAGCTGTGCCTCTCTGGCAGATTCTTGTTAGCCTTCCCAGAGTCAGATATCCAGAACGAGGAGGGGGCAGACAGATTTTGTTCCTCATTACTCCATGCACAGATACTTTGGCAACATTTTTATACTTAGCCCTGCTATAAAGTTACTGAAATTGAATGATCAGAGTTTATAAACAGTTTGGGGGGAAGGAACTGTATGGCAGTGGCCTCAAGTAATGTGATTGTAGCTTAAAGAAATGACTGAGTCAGCCTGAACACTCGGCTGAGAAGTGCAGGTGCAGCTGCTTTCTCCCAGCCCTTTTGTCAAGTAGACAATACTATTGCCCTGCACTGCTGGGGCCTAGGCACCCATGCCAAACAGGTTTCCACAACACACAGCAGAGAGGGCTAAGTCCTCTCTCAAATTATCTGCTGTCCCTTACCACAGGCAATTAGCTCAGCAGCTGAAATGTTTGTGATAGGGTTTTAGCAGGAAGCCACTGCATCTCACCTCTTATTTCAAAAGATTTGTGGAGCTGCAGAACATGGGGGTAGCTGCTGCTGTATTTTTGGAAAAAGGCATGCAAGACAGCTCTCTGTAAGAAAGAGAGATGGGAGAAGCCACGATCTCCATAAATGACAAGGTTTTCAGTGCTTCAAGACAAAAATCACAGCAGATTTCTTGATCTTTTACTGCCCTTGTAAATTACATATTGGGTGTCCTCTTTCCTAAATCCCAGTAGCATCTCCTAGAACATATCTGTTGTGTCTTCCTAACAGAAACAAGGACTTAAAGAGCCCTGTTATCCATGCTGAGATGCACTTGAACAGCTCTCAAGTGATTAACAATTTCAGGTCAAATTCAGTCCTGGTGTGAACAGGTGCAACTCCACTGAGGTCATTAAAGCTGTTCCTGCCTACACCTGGGTTGGACCTGATCTAGCACTCATTATTTTGTATTAAGTGTACCTGAAAGTGGTGACTGGGATTAGAACCCATACTGAGGAATCAGAATGCATGGCAAATCCCTATAGGAAAGTGAATAAGGCAGAGCAGTCCGTACCGGGAGGTAAAAAACCCTAGGTTTTCCTGAAAGATGCACATGTGGTGCTGTACACAACTACACAATATGTGTACAGGGCATATAGTAAGTGCCTTCCAGAAGGGAGCCTGGGTAGTAGAGGCAGCTCAATCACAAGCAGTGATACCAGATCATGGACCAATAAGGACAGCTGTTTTCTAATGGAAGCCAAGTTAGCTAGCTTGAGTTCCTTGTATGAGACGTATAACACCACTGCACATTTCTGCAGCACCTTTACTCCATAAGTAACCAAAAGTACTTTATAAACTACATCTATGTATGTGTGAGTAGATAGCTACATTTCAGTGGAAGGTAAAGTGATTCTGGGCCTATCTCGGGGGTGGAATTCAGCAGTGGTTCAATGGTACACAGCGACATCATCCAATAGTTTAAAAAGAGGAGCTATGAATCCCCAAGACATGGTCCTCCCAAATACAGTGAGTACAAAACATTAGTTGAGATTAAAGAGGGAGGGATTTATTCCAAATGGAGGCACCAAAGAGAAAGTCCCAGCACTGAGGTCTGCTAGATAGAAGTATGGGGAACCTACCCACAAATACCTCTCCATGGCTTATTGAAATACACAGCCTGACTACCTCACCATAATGCAGCTGGCAACAAGTTACCTTCTAGCGCCCCTTACTGGTTCAATAAAAAGTAATTAGAGAGACTGCAGTTAAGATGAGCTTGGAGTCTTCAAAGTCACTCAAAAGATTAATATGCCAGCAGCTCCTATTAGAAAGTATTGGACACTGGCTATCCAGATTTGTTAGGTAGCTCTACATGTGAGTAAGAAAAAGATTTGCAGTGTTGCTGTAGTCAGGTTGGCCCCAGGCTATGAAATGGACAAGGTAGGAGAGGAATTTAGACCAATTTCCGTTGGTAGAAGAGACAAGCCTTCGAGCCCCCAAAGCTCTATCTTCAGGTATGGGGAAGGAAATTAATGTGTTTGACCTAAATGCAAGTTGGGACAGATTGTTAGGCAGAAGAGTGGGGGAGTACACATAAAATAAAGTGCGCAGTTAAGGCTTTGGGATCTCAGTTGCTTTAATATTTCTAAATGAGGAAAACAATACATTCTTAAGCAGCCTTTTAGAGACAGATGGACAGTGTCCATGGATTGCAGGACAACAGACAGAACTGTAACATTTGCTTTAGCAGACATAATAATACATCTGTTTTTTAGGACTTGATTCAAAGACCATTGAAGTCAACTAGAGTTTCCCATTGGCTTCAGCAGGCTTTGGGTCAGGCTAGTAGCCCCCTACTAATTATTAGCTCTATTACAATAGCGTATAGAAGCCCCAATTAAGCCCCGGGACTCACTGTGTCAGGTACTGTATAAACACACAGCAGGAGGCAAAAATTAGACAGTAGAAGAAACAAACAGAAAACTGAACTGCCCAAGCTTACTGAGCAGTTTAGTGACATCCAGGAACAGAACCCAAGGCTTCGAAGACCCAATTACATGCCCTGTGTGTTGCATGTTGCTACGTCTCCAAGGTTTGACTTCTGTGTTTCAAACCAAGCACAGCGTTTATACCCTTCCCTCTTCCAACAATTATTGTAAGATCTCAGAAGTCAATGACAAATTCTGCAGGCAATGATAGTCTGGCCCCTGGCTGGGGAGAAGCTACTTTTTGCCGCATGGAATAAACAGAGGAAGAAAAGAGGGCATCAGCCCCTAGTAGCTGCATCTCCAGCATCCAGCTGTTCATCAGCACTGCATTCCCTTAAAAATAATAATGTCCTGCCCCATCCTAGCCCACAGACTCCGCCTGCTTGCAGTGAGTTCCAGAAGGATGTGGCTCACCAAGAGTCATTTTGTGAATTGGTCCCAATTGCTCAATTAATTATCCTTTAGCTTCAACATGAGGAACCAGTTTCAACCTTCTGCAGGGTATCTATTTTTAGTAAAGCATCACTTTTCTCTTTGCTTCCTTCTCCTTATTTGCTGTTAGTACTGCCCACGCAACAAATCTGGGATTGATCTCGATGTGCAGACAAATATTCTAGCTTAATCTAAGGCCATGTACACACTACAGACTTGTCCCGCAATAACTTTTATTGCGGGACAAGGAAAGCGCTATAAATATAGCGCTTTCTCGTGTACACAGTGCTGCTTCTTTCGCAAAGGAGCATTCACCGTGTGAATGCTCCTTTGCGAAAGAAAAGCAGTGCATGGCGGGCACCTGTCCCACCATGCACTGCCCACAGCCAGCCCCCTAGCCCAGCTGCAGGGCTTCCGGTGGCAG
>ML685890.1:1920191-1966849 GCA_007922175.1 Pelusios castaneus
TGATACCAAACATGACATAGTTCCTATGGATTATAGCATTTATGAGATATCCATAGAAAATAATATCATAAATGCTTCCCTAAATCCAGACAGTGTCACACACAGGGCTCTGCCCTGCCAGGGTCCCTGTCCCCCTTTGCCCCATTGTACACAGGGGGTGCTCCCCCCCCACCACCGTGGACCTGCCCAAGGTCCCCTTAGCCCCACAAAGTCGACCTAGAGCATGCAGTGTGGACGCTCTAGGTCGACTTTGTAAGTTCCCCTTTAAGTCGACTTTAATTTTAAGTGTAGACACACTAAGTCGACTTAACTAAATAGACTTAAAGTCGACTTAAAGTCGATTTAAAAGTGCAAGTGTAGACATAGCCTATCTGAGGAACAGGATTCTATAGAGTCAGGGATCCTCCCTAGGGATTTTGGCTGAAGATTATACCATGACAAAGAACTTTCTGGCTGCAACCAAAGGTAATCCCTTCTAGGAGGGCACCAACCCAAAGATAGAAGGCAGTCTAATGTGGGAGACAATGTATTTTGGACAAACTTTAAGGTACATTTGATAATTTCTGGTTTTGAATGATATGGGACAAGAGGTCAATCCCATCCAGCATCATATCTCTATGTGACTGGCCACTTTCCTCCTCAGTCACGTGGGCACGCATTTGGAAATAAACATCGGCAGTGCTGGGACCGAGATATGCCACTTGAAGAGTATACGGGTGATATGGCCCTTCTTGAGAGACCTGAACCAGAAATGGGTCGGTGCTATATAATGGAGAAATGGGGGAGAATGTGAAAAATGTTTGCTCTCCTTCTTGATGCCTGCGCTTTTTGGTACGTTTTCCCAGCATTGCTGTTGCTGATGCTGTAATTGGTGCTGGCCCTGGCGCCAATGCCAGGATCAGGTTGGTGCCACCAGTTGGTGCAGGGTCAGTCCTCAGTGCCTTCGACACTGGTGGTGTCAACAGTGCCAGGGTTTGAGACTGGGCGGCTGCTGGTGCCGTGCTGATGGTCAGCACCCATAGTTCTACTGGTGCTGGTGTGATGGTGCATTTTGCCATTTTATGGACTGTAAACTTTGATGGTGTCATGTTCAAATAAGGGCACCAAGGTTTTTCCTTTTGCTCCATAGTGGAGCGAGAAGGCTGTTTTGACCCCGTGCCAGGTAATGTACCCAAGGGACCTGTAGTCACGTTGATACAAATTCACTTAACCATTGAGGTAGACGATCTTTTCTTTTTGTCACTGATATCAGGAGTCATCAAGTGCCTTTTTCTAGCTGTCTTGCCTTGAGAGACTGGTTTCTTTTGGCCCCGATCAGAGGCAGGGCTGAGATACTTTTCCATTAGTAGTAATTTGAGTCATAGATCTCTATCCCATCAAGTTGTCGAGCTTAGGATTTTTCAGTGGGAGCATTTTTGTGCTAGCTGTGTTGAGGCTGGAGATTCGGGGACAGATCCTCTGCCCTGCTGGGAAGTGGGGCCAGCCGGGCAGAGCGGAACATGCGTTCCACCCAATTTTTTTAGTTCTCTGGGCCCCGGAACGCTGGGCCCTCAAACTTGCAGGTCCCGGAACAGCGTTCCGCCTTACTTTAACCCCTGGCTACATGTCCCTCTCCTAGGCTCTTAATGTACAGAGTGCCTATCGGAGGCAGGCATTGTGTCTCTGCAGGAGGCACATATTTTGAAACCAGGTGAGCTCAGCATGTTGCACCACTTTGGTGAGGAAATATACTAACTACTCTAAGGTAAATCTAGAAGAAAAAATGTTTTTAAACAGGTAAAACAGGTTAAACTAAGAAAAAAACTGAGGAAAAACGAACTATTTACAAACAACAAACTGTGAGGAAATTCAGAGAAGCTGTGAGGAACCACTAGAGTCTCTGTCTCTGACCACAGGTGGTTGAGAAGGAACTGAGGAGATCAGGTCGTATGTGTGCTAAAAAGAACACCAATGGCACCATGGCGCATGCACGATCCAGAGGAGCACTGCTAGCAAAGATCTCCAATCAACAATGCGAGGACATGATGGAATCTACTGTGGAGAACCCACACGGACCCTACTCAAAGAACCACCTTGTGTCTAAGGATTGGGATGCAAACCTTGCCAACCATAGCCCCCATTTGAGCTGAGGGGGAGGTGATCTCTAGTAAGTGGTTTAGCACAGTTGAAGGCTCTTTTTTTAATTTATTTTCTCAGTAATGCTACCACCTTAAGAATAATATGCTTGCTTGGAAAGAGTTGTGTGGTAATGTATAACTGCTGGCAATTAAATTGTTCATAACTTTCCAAGAGAAAGCAAACTGCGGACAGTGGCCTGCCTGCAAATATCAATGTAGGAAGGGAACTGTAGAACCTGGTTGGGAGAGAGAGAAATGCAGGTCTCCACCCAAGAGAGGTGTGTGCCCTTGAGGAACCACGGTGGTAGAACACAGATGCTGTTACCCTGAGCTGTGACAGGGAGGACCAAATAATCTAGCTTGAACTCCCGTATATCACAGGCAAACACCACTGCCCATGCCCATACACTAAACCCAGCAGCTGAAATTAGATCAGAGTATTCTAGCCCATAGAAGATTAGACTATTATGTGTCACAGGCAGAGACTAGGAGAATCAAGGTGCATCAGTGTCTGAGGCCCCTGCCATGGCAAGGAATGGATTACGTCACGGAGCATAGACGCTCGTTGTGAATAAGGGCTGGAGGGATGTAGGGTGGGATGAAAGAAGGGAGCTACTGAGAGTCCACCACCAAGTGGGGAGAGGAGAGGCATCTGACTTCAGGCTGGGAAGAGGCAGCCTTGCAGTTCTGCAGTGGCTAGTGCCCTGTATGTTCATCAGTGAGTAGTGTTCTGTAGAGCAACTGCCTCCTCCCTCTGGCCAGGTGCCAACGCCCTGTTCCCTGGACAGCAGGAGAGGAGAGGCATTGCGACCGGATGCCGAGTGGCCAGTCTAATTTTGCATACCATGGTCCCTACTGCCTCCAGCCCCTTCTCTGGTACTGCTCGCACCTCCATGCACGGCACATATGCACAGGGCTGAAAACACAGCCAGGCCCCCTCTCAGATCCATGAGATATTGTGGGGGCAGAAAACACAGGGGGTGGTGGAAATATAGGTCAACAGAGATCATTTCCCCCTCCCCCAAGACTTCCATTACAAAGACACGAGGCCTCCACTCCCAGTTATGAAACACCAAAGTTAAGGTGGAGCAGGAGGGAGCAGAGCCATGGTGGTCCCCATTTGAAAAGTGCACCAGGTAGTGTACTGGGCTGAGCTTGCAGGGAGGAGCAGGTGGTAACATCATGACGACGGCAGCACAGCAGAGGTACCTCCCTTCATGAGTGGAGAGACAAGTGCCTTCAAGGAACGAAGACAGAGAGAGTGCTCTTCAAATGATCAGGAACTATTAAAAAGGTCTCCTTAAAAAAGCAATGAAGAAGAACTATGCCTGGCTCAGGGGAGAAGTGGGAGATGCCATCATGCTATATAACAACCAGACCCAGGAGATCCAGAATGGTCAGTAATGAAAAGAAGGCACAGGGAATCAATCCCCAGATGTGGCCCTCTCTTGGGTGGGTCTTACCTGCTTCCTGCCCAATATGCAAGGAGTGTCTCTACTTTACAGTGTGTCAACAACTTGCCTAGCTTATCATGTCAATAAAATCTCCTTGATTTGAACCAAATTGCTTTCCAGGCTCAGCCTAGGCCTTATAATGGTAGGCAGGCTCTATCAATGGAAACAAGAGTAGCATGGGATTCTAGGATGCCCCATCTGCAGCCATTCCCCTGTGATGCTTTTTTAAAATGGTGTTTATTACGCATCCAGTCCCTAGCTCTCCTCCCGGGTCTGTGGTCCCTCATCCCCGCACAGCTCACCCACCACAGCTTCTTTCCTTTGCCGATGGGATTTTACAGTGAGTTTAGTGCTGAACTGACACCTGCTAGGAATTATATTCTCCCTCCCCAGAACAGGTGGTGCAGGGGTAGCTGCAGGAGTCGTCGTTCAGGAGGCCCATGCCTCCAGCTTTAAGGCCCAGATCCTCAAAAGGTCTTTGAGCTCCCAAATCCCATTGAAATCAATGAATGTGAGATACCTAAATACCTTTGAGGATATGGGTCCAATCCCCTTCAGAAACCAGGCTCGGTGTTGAGACTGCCAGCCCACAGACCAGTTAGACCCAAGCAGCATGGCAAAAACCCTTCAAACCACATGCTTCACAATTAAGAAGAGGCAGCACGAACTGAATAGCATGAGACCCAGCTGGAACGTTGGCCCAAAGCCCTTTGTTTCCACAGTACCCTGTATTAGCACTAGGGAAGACCTGGAAGGCATGAGATTTGAAAAGAGCAGCTGACTGAGTGCAGGAACACAAAGAGCAGATTAGAGGCTCCTGATGAAAAATCCTTCAATTCAAAGGGCCTGTTAAGAGTCGAGGTATTGGTGGATTAGGTTGTGGGAAAAGGAAACCTGAAGAGTTTCAAGGAAGAATCTGAATTCTCCAAGAATTGCTTATCACTATAGGTCTGTCCTTTTTGTCCTTGAGCCTGAATGCGAGTGGCAGCCAGGAAAAAGGTCACCTTCAATTGATCGCCCAGCTTCATAATTCCACAAACCTAGACACAGCTGCTGAAAGAAAAAAATTCCTCCTAGTTGTGCCAGGTATCTGCATGCTCCTGGACTCAATTCCACTGTACTGATCCAGCAGCAATTAAAACGGGATATCAGCCAGTGCCCCCAAATCGCTATCCCCATCAATAACCTGCTCAACTCTATCATTGCAAAACAGATGCTTTCATGAACGTATCAGTATGTCCTTGGCTTGTTGGGACTGGCGAGCTGGCTGTGATGACAGGTTGCAGATAAGGAGAGAGTCTCACTCAGCACGTAGCACTTTCCATAGTTTACTGGCAAGTCACCGTTTACTGCCTGATGTCTCAGCAGAGTGTCACGTGAGAAACCAGGCCAACAATAGACAAGGAGTCTTGGGGCACTTTTAAAGACTAACAAATTTATTTATTGCATAAGCTTTTGTGGGCATCTGATGAAGTGGGATTGTGCTCACTAAAGGTTCTGCGATAAATAAGTTTGTTAGTCTTTAAAAGTGCCACAGGACTCCTTGTTTGTTTTGCTGAAATAGATTAACAAAGGCCAATGATGACTCTGCTAGTGAGAAACATGAGACATTACCCTACCCAGAAAGAAATGGGGAAATAAAGATAAAAGAAAAACATACAATCAACTCTGTGGGCCATTCAGAGTTGTTAATTGGGCCACAGTCCCAGTTCTAGGTGATGAAAGGGAAGAATCTGCATCAGTGCCCTTGACTGAGGCAGGTGTATTACATTAGTGGACTCCAAAGCCACCTTCAACGTGGGGCAAGGCTACTCTTGACTCTACAGTTTGGGAGTCATGGGCTAGTAACAAAGGGCACTGCTAGAAGGTGCCTTTAATGAATGAGAATATTGAAGCAACGGGCGAGTGAAGAAAGGTTACCGCATCCCACCTAAACGTCTGAGGTAGAGCTGCAGGCCAAATGCCATGGATCTTCTACTACTCTAGGTGTGGTGTTACCAGCTGGTATCACCTCACCACTCCTGGTATCACCTCACCACTCCTGCTTTACTAAGTGTTCGAACCCTTTAGTGATACTTCTCCCTCCACTGTGCTGTAGATGAGGAAAAAAAATAATCTAAAGACTTTCTTCTTTATTTCAAATCCCCAAGGCAGGAAACACTTGTCCCCCCAGGCAATTTTTCACTAGAGAAAGCAACGTGCTTTGCACTCTAGGACAGAGAGTCTGAGTAGAAGAATTCAGCCACATGTTTGTTTGGATTGGTGGGCACTGGCTGGTAAGCAAGAGAGGTAATGTGTCTGGGCTTTCAGAAAAGCATGAAACACCCCCTGATCTGTGCACTCTCTTGTCAGAAAATTTTTGGATGACAGAAGCATGTCATGAGAGGAAGGCTGCTCGCGTGGTCCAAGCATACGACTGTCTACTGAGTTCAACCCCCAACTCCGATGTTGCTTTCTTGTGTGACTTTGAGCAAATCACTTAGGCCCAGAGTTTCAAAAGGGTATTTAGACTCCTAACTTCTATTTTGGTCCTGGTCTTAATCTCCTTTGGTTCCAGTTCCTCATCTGCAAATGGAGTATAGTAATGCATCCTTTCTTCCACCTTTGTCTTGTCTATTCAGATTGTAAACTCTTCAGGACAGTCTCTCTTACTTGTATAGCCTGTAGCTCACTGCAGGCCCTTATCTTAGCCTGGGCTTGCAGAAGCTACTGTAAAACCAATAAATAAAATTACAGGGCTAATGTCAGAGCTAATTGTAACCAGACAGTGCAAGAAATCTAGAAATCTGATTTTTTCTTATTTCCAAAGAACAGCTCCTTGGGAGAGACATTTCAGTAGCCCTCATAGAGAGGGGATTTAATAATCCCATCAGTCAGTTCTCAGGAAAAAGGTGGTAACTCTGAGGGAAGTACTCCCTTCTCTTCTAAACAAGAGCCTCAACCACTTTGAGCCTCACGCAAACCTCCTTCATCACCATAATCATGTGCATTTCATTAGTATAAATTGAATAATTTCACAGGTGGATATTCCCCCCCTTTTTAAACATTTTAGCCCTTTGCAAGGGAGTGAAAAAGCAATCAAAACAGAACATTCCTAATCTAACATTACAGTTGGCTTCTTAATTCGGAATTTAATAAATGTGACTTAATTACTGCTTAATGAGCTTTCTTTATTAACACCTGCGGCTGTACTACTTTAGGGTGTGACCTTATCAGATCTCCAAAGCTAAACTGAGTAGGGCTGAGTCACTATTTAAATAGAAGGCTCCCCCATACCTCCCTAAAATCCCTGCTGCTGTCAGAGATGGCATTTGCTTTGAGCAGGGGGTTGTCAAGATGCCTTCCTGGGGTCTCTTCCAACCCTAATCTTCTATGATTTGTGCTTTGGTAGGCCCTGCTCTTCCCTAGCCTGAGTCGGTGTCTGAGAAGTACGAGGATAAACTCTGCTGTAGCAGGGGCTGCCATTTTTGGATGAGAAGTAAAGCAGAGATCCTGACCTCTTTTAGCACTTTTCACAGGAGTCAGGGTGTTCGAAGTCTACTGTCTGGGACACATTCCAGTTGGAGTAATCACAGTTCCTTTTGGCTACTTACTATTTCAATTGGATCTAGTTTTCTCCACGCCTCTTAAGAACTATTGTGCAATGTTAAGATCTGTGTATTGTTAAGATCTGCCTGTACTAGAGAATTTTAGCAGTGCCCTAAGTACCTGGGCTGTTTGCAAAACATTCCATGTCATCACAAAACAATCTCAATGCTATTATTTATTAGCAGAGAAACACATAAGAACAACTTGTTAAAACTACTTATCTCTTCCCACTCTTAAACGGCATTTTTAGTTACTTACCACTGTGACCTTTGCAGCTGGAATTTTACCAGACTGGTCTCTAATTTTTTTTGAAAGTTCGGTTCAGTTTTTCTGTTGAAGGTAGTGAGTGGGAGGGGAAAAAAAAATGCTTTTGCCCCATTAAAGAAAAAATAAGTGTCTTCTTTCCTTAAGCAGCTCAAGAACATAAAGCATGTCCCCCAACTGGTTCACTAACCCCAGAGCACACTAAGGCCATGTCTATACTATCATGTATGTCAGTAAAACTTATGTTGCTCAAAGGTGAAAAAAAACCACACTTCTGAGTGACATAAGTTTCTCCAGCATAAGTTGTAGGGTGCACAGCAACCACCAACGTATCTACCATCACTCTCTGAGATGGTTTTATTGTGTCAACGGGAGCGTTTTCTCCTGTTGGCACAGAGCAGCTACACGAGCGAGTTTATAACAGAGCAGCTGCATTGTACGGCTGTGCTGCTGTTAATTCACTAGTGTAGACGTGGCCCAATTCCATGGAGCTGAACTACATCCACTTTGTATAGTCAAATTCCAAAGGGATAGCTGTGTTAGTCTACTGTAGAAAGACAACAGAGTCCAGTGGCACTTTTAAAGACTAACAGATTTATTTATCGCATGAGCTTTCGTGGGAGCTTTCGTGGCTCATGCGATAAATAAATCTGTTAGTCTTTAAAAGTGCCACAGGACTCTGTTGTCTGTCCCACTTTGTATAGAAACTGAATGTGAAACTCTGAAACTCAAAGACTGATTTAAGCTGTGCTGCTCTATGTTACCCCCAGTCTTGGGACCCAAGTCTCAGGAGAGGATACCCAATTAAATGAAAGCACCCCCAAGTCCAGCTGGATTCCAATGCAGGATGAGAGTGACTGGTGGGTATAACCTGCCTAGAATGCTGCTTCTGCAATACAACTCCACTGCTCTCTGGCACTGCACGGGTGTCCCTTTAAGGCCTGCTGAGCCTTGCTGCCATTGTCCCTGCTGTGCGGTTCGTTAAATGCCCAGTGCTTCCTACATGCAAAACAGCCACAGTCCTGTACACATTTTCTCCTGGGTAGCCACAGAATTAAGGCGTGTTTCCTGGCAGGCAGTTTGTTCCTCTTCCAAACCATCCCACGAGGTCGGTCCGGCATTACAGAGCTAACGCAGACTTGCTGCTGAGCAGCACACTGAGGAAATGTCCTGGAACGGTTTCATTTGGAGCCAACATCTTGGAAGGAGGGGCTGATGCCTTGTGGAAAACTCAGAAATAAACCAGCTTGCTTCTATATTGTGTTAGTTTTTTTATTTTCTTCTTCATCCTTTCACACTGCGTGAAAAGAGGTAACATGGCCCAGCAGGAAAAGCACTCACCTGGGACTCTGGAGCCCTGGGTTCTAGCCCCAGCTTGCCCCCTGCCCTGTACCCTCTGTTCTTCCTCACAACCATGTGTCAGTCTTGTTTGTACAACCAAGTTCTTCACAGCAGGCTCTGTCTCTTAATTGGGCATGTATACAGCACCTTCTACAATGAAAGCCACAGTTAGGGCCTCTAAGCACCATCCTAATATAAAAAATATATGAGCAGCCTATACGACACCTGCTCCTTCACCACTGAGAGTCAAAAGTTTGCAGTCAACCAAAATGGCTCCCACTTGAGGCTGGAGACTTCTGCTATTCACCTGCCCACTGTGTCTAAATTGCTCCTGCTCTTAGAAGCCAATGAATGGTGGCCATGAATCATGGCTCCCACCAATAAGGGTAGATAGTCCCAGCTGTGGTCAGCAAGAGGCCATATGCTCTTAAATGTATTTGTCTCACACTTTAGGTATATCTGAATGAAAGAAATATGGCATTGCCTAGCACTTCAAATGATCACAATGCTTCTGAAACACGTTGGTCTTAATTCAACACTCACTGGAGTGGCTAGGATGCTTTAATTGGAATTGGATTGGGCCCTTTGTGTCCACAAAGGAAAGTGCTCTCCATATGGCACAAGTTGTTGCTCATAAGCACCCAAGTGACTTAGGAACTTAAGTCCCATTAGCTTTTCAAAACGTTAACCACTATATCCTTGCAAATGCACTTCTCCTGAGCAAGTGTGACCAATGTGTTTGCTTGCTCTGGTTCACAGCAGCTTGAAGCAGTCACAACACATCTGGAAACAAGAGGTGAACTGGTTTTCCCATAATACTCTCGCCCACCCTTCAGCAAAGTTTGGCAAATGTCTGCTCTCACCGGTTCCAGACCACCTGAAAAGCAGTAAAAATTATCTTGGCTGAAGCATGCTCCTCTCCATGCTCTGTACCTCAATGTGGCTCTGGCCAGAAATACTAAACAGGATTAATAAAATCTCTTTAAAATAGAAAGTTAAACAGAACATCATCCCTTCTGGGAACTATGATAGCATCTCTTCCTACTGCTGTGAATGGACACATCCCTGCTCATATCTGCATTTTGCTAGTAATCTTCGCATTACTGCTGATCTCAGACAAGGGTGTCAATCACCAGATAAACAAGAGCCCTCCTGTTTAATAAGTCAAGATGTCCCCAGTCCTCTGAGCATAAACAGGAAATATACTGGCACCTAGCCAAGCAACCCAAAGGAGAAATTTCCTCATCCCTCATTCTTACAGTTGCTATTGGACACTCTATAGCTTCCTGCTTTGTAGCACAGAATCATAGAAATGTAGGGCTGGAAGGAACTGGAACCACTTCCCAAAAGGCAAAGATAACAGTGCAAACAGTCACAACTAACAAATATGTTTATCACAATTTTTTTTTAATCTGAGGGGAAAAAAATTAGATTTAGATTTGTTTCCACTTTACAGAAAGGCTCAGCATGGACCCCACTCACAGCTCTGCCACTCACACTTCTGACATCCTCTGCTATACTCACGCTGGGTCTCAGACAGCTCTGCCAATACAGCTCAAACCTGACTGTTAACTGTGCTATCTTATGGTAGGATGTGGTTACATGGTATGCACAAATCAGGGAAAGAATATCATCAGAAGAGTCATTTGTACTTGAAGAAAACATATGGCTTCTGCAGGAACATTGTATGTGGGGAAAATGATGACTGGCTAGGTGAAATTGATATAAATATTCCTCCCCCAGAGGTATTTCATTTCTCAACATAGCAAACATCTTACCTAGAGAAGGAATGATGCAGCCTAGAACAGGCAGAAGTTGAGGAGACCCCCTTTCTAGCCCAATGCACATGGGTGGCCACAGCCAAAGGTTGCATGGAAACAATTTTATTTTATCAGAGACTAAAAATGTCTCTGTAAATACCATGTGGCTGGCTAACCACGCAGATTTAATCTCAACTTACCCCACACAAGATCATAGGGCAAGCAGGTCAATTGCAGCGCAGGTTACAATTAAAGAACACTTTGTGGTTAAAGTTGTCCACCCCTTCTTTCTTTTATTGAGCTGAATATTTTCACTGTGCAGCTGCTTTTAGTATTCTTTTATTATTAGTTTAAATTACAGCAGGACCTCCCTAATTCACCCGAATGACTGGGAGATCGGCTGAGAATGAGTCACCATCTGGGAAAACTGGGGAGGAAGCAAACAGAAAACACCAGCACCTTTGTAGGATATACTTTGGTCAGTTACGAGGGGAATTTAATTTTAAACCTCTTTTGCAAAAGCTCTGTGACATAATGAAATCGTCCTGTAGTGCATTGCTATTCAATTTTTGCTAAAAGTGGGTTGAGAAGAATGCTAACAAAAAGGTTTTGAAGAGATATAAACTCTTGTGCTGCGGGGCTTAAGCAAATCTTTACCTATTAGCAATCACAGCAAGAATTAATGTGAAGGACAGATTATTCCCTATCGGCCTGCTGTGGGGTTCTTGCACCTTTCACTGAAGCAGCTGGTATTAGCCATGCTGGGGACATGATACTGAACTAGGTAGACCTCGAATCTGACAATTCCTACACTTCTGTACAGGTTGGTGTGTGTACATGCCCATTCTGGCATGGACTGATTATGGAGCTTCCAGTAGAGTGCAAAGCACAAAAAACTTACCCCCATCATGAGTCTGTGTTTGCACTTAAGGATAGGCTAAAATTGAAGCACGTGTTTAAGCCTTATTACAGTCAATAAGACACAGTTAAGCATGTAAGTCAGTGCTTTGCTAAGTCAGAGCACACAAAGCAGTGTTCCTATAGTAGCCTTGCACCCCAAACCCCTATTAAATTGTAGTTAATGTTGCCTGTTCATAGCCATAGTGTATGGGAGGAAATCCCTTCTTATAACATTACAAAACCAATGGTTAGAATACAAGGAAATCCTACAATAAGGCTGTATTTAAAAACTATGAAAAGTAAGTAAATGCAGAACGAAGAGGTTTGATTTGCCTCTCATTACAACAGTTTTACACTAGAATATCTAAATAAGAGGAGAATAAGGCCACGTCTCTCACATAACCTTCACTCTGCCTCATGTGACCTCCACTGAGATTCACAGGCCCATGAGCTTTGTCTGCTTTGGGGAAGATTAAATGGTCAAAAACCGATTCGAACACCAGAACATTTAAACCAGTGTTAAAACTGGTGGAAACCATTTAGTATAGGAACCTAACACTGGCAGCTCTAAGTGTTTTTATGACTATTTCAATTACACTTGATTTTCCGAAGGTTGAACTAAAAGGAGCTTTGTCCACACAACTACTCACAGCAGTTTTAATTCTGGTGCTAGAGCCACCCTCAATTTTCTGGTTGCTTTCCTCAGGGGCTTCAGCCCAGTTATGGAGCATGCTTAAGGTTTTCTTTATCCTGTGGATCAGATCTATTTTCTATAAGCAAGTCCTCTAAGTTGACTGCAATTGTAACAACTCCCCAAGTTGGGTCATTGGTTGGGTTGAATCTTGCACCACTTCCTCTAAAAGCATGAACTTCTAGTGGTTGAGCTAAAGGGCTGGATGTGTCATCTCAGAGACAGTAGAGGACTTCAACCTCTATACTTGATCTATCCACTAGACGATAAAGAACTACATGAGGTCTGTTAGGATAGGTTACACCGTTATGGCCTTTAAAAGAGGTGGGGGACACCCACTGATTACGGCCCTATATACACCAGGAAATTTAGGCCCCTAATTTGTAGCTGGTGCACCTCTATTGGTGCACAGTGGAAAGTAGAATGTAAATGGTGTTCTTACCTTAATGTTCTTGCTGCCACAGTCACGGCTTTTGATACGATTTCCCACAGCATTCTTGTCGGCAAGTTAAGGAAGTACGGGTTGGACGAGTGGACCGTAAAGTGGATTGAAAACTGGCTAGATCAAAGGGCTCAGCGGGTAGGAATCAATGGCTCGATGTCTGGTTGGCAACTGGTAACAAGTGGAGTGCCCCAGGGGTCGGTCCTGGGGCCGGTTCTATTCAACATCTTCATTAATGATCTTGATGATGGAATAGACTGCGTGCTTAGTAAGTTCGCAGACGACACCAAGTTGGGGGGAATGGTAGATACTCTGGAGGGCAGGGACAGGATCCAGGGAGACTTGGACAAATTGGAACACTGGGCCGAAAGAAACCTCATGAGGTTCAACAAAGACAAGTGCAAAGTCCTGCACTTAGGACGGAAAAATTCCATGCACTGCTACAGGCTGGGGACCGATCGGCTAAGTAGCAGTGCTGTAGAAAAGGACCTGGGGGTTATGGTAGATGGGAAGATGAATATGAGCTGACAGTGTGCCCTTGTTGCCAAAAAGGCCAATGGCATATTAGGCTGCATCAGTAAGAGTATTGCCAGCAGATCGAGGGATGTGATAATTCCCCTCTATTCGACACTGGTCAGGCCGCATCTGGAATACTGTGTCCAGTTTTGGGCTCCCCACTACAGAAAGGATGTGGACAAATTAGAAAGAGTCCAACGGAGGGCAACAAAAATGATTAGGGGGGCTGGGGCACATGACTTATGAGGAGAGACTGAAGAAACTAGGTTTATTTAGTCTACAGAAGAGAAGACTGAGGGGAGATTTGATAGCAACCTTCAACTACTTGAAGGGGTGCTCCAAAGAAGAGGGAGGTAGGCTGTTCTCGAGGGTAACAGAGGACAGAACAAGGAGCAATGGTTTCAAATTACAGCTGGGGAGGGTCAAGGTTGGATATTAGGAAAAACTTTCTCACTAGGAGGGTGGTGAAGCATTGGAATGGGCTACCTAGAGTGGTGGTAGAATCTCCATCTTTGGAGATTTTTAAGGCCCGGTTAGACAAAACCCTGGCTGGGGTGATTTAGTGGGAGTGGTCCTGCTTTTTAGCAGGGGGTTGGACTAGATGACCTCGTGAGGTCCCTTCCAACCCTATCATTCTATGATTCTAACCCAGGCCTGCTCTGAATAAGGAGATGTCGCAAAGAAGAGGACAACCAGCAGTACACACATTAGCACAATAGAATACTCATGCTACTGGGATGACTGCCATCTTGATCAGCCCAAGAAGTGATCCCAGGACCTCTGGAGCTAGGAGCATGAACCTCCATAATATGAGTCAAAGGAGTACTTGTCCTCTAAGTTGTTGTTCCTCTAAGAAGCTGTAACAGGCTGATAATCTCTGTGGGTCAGGCACAAAGGGATGCTAAACACTGGGTTACATTATTGTCACCACCTCCCCAGTGCAGGACCCTGCATCTTGCTACTGTGTTTATCAGCAATCAGAATGAAAGCCAGGAGGACAATCTAAGAGATGTCACACCAGGAGTTGTTTGTAATTCAAGAGGTTCTCGGTATGTAAGCACATGGGGCCTGCCCTATCAGAGCAGGTCAATGATCCCTTGAGCTTAATAACAACTCTTAAACACTGACAAATATCCAATACTTCAGAGAAAGGTGTTCTTAAAAAAAAAAAAAAAAAAAAAATCAAATCCCTTGCAGTTAGTTGTGCAACACTGTACCATCTCTCTACCCACAACTAGCAATCAGCTTATACCTTGAGGCATGAAGACTAATAAGCCAGCCAAAATAAAAAGGACTATTTCTTCTTCATGGGAACATCTAGGATATTTTTTTTAAAACCTTAACATGTAGTTCTTTCCTGTACATTTAGTCACAGCTTCTTTTTAAAGTAGTTTAAAAGTCCTTTCAGGTCACCCAATCCACACCCCTGCAAGGCAGGGCCATCCATACAACATATGATCGACTTTAACTTGCTTTCAAAGGCCTATGAGGTTTCCACCATTTCCCTCAGGAGACTATTGCATAATCTAACAGAGTTCTATGTAGCAGCCTGACATTTTGCAGAAGCCCCTCAGTCCAAACTTGCTGCCAGTACAAACATCTGAAGAGAGCTTCTTTCTCTTCTATATACTGATGGAAGCATGGTGGTTTCCATCTCATGAAAAGCCTGGGATGGCCCATCGGATATCACCGGGAGCAGTGCTCTGACTGGAGACAGAAGTAGCTGTGCAAAGTGTGGAGCGTGGCTGGACCAGCTCTGTTCCCCACGCCAACAGCAGTTCTGGGTTTGCTGACTGCAGCAGTCTGTCTACCCCATTTTTGCTTCCCCCCACCCCAGGATCCCCTATCCCCAACACCTGCCCAGGGCTGCCTGTGTGAGACATTGGGATTTCCACCACTGCGTGGTGCCACTCTCAGCCCGATGCCCCTCACTCAGCAGAGGGAAACAACTCCATCATAAGTTTGAGAGGGCATTACCCCCCCAGGCCCTCTCATACTCCACCCACAGTGCACCCCACTAGGAAACCACACAGGCCGGTTGGCCAACCTGCCTGCTTTCCATCAAAATTCACAATAGAATTCAATTAAAAAACAGAGCAAACTTTCAACTTCCCGAACATTTTGATTCTGGTCAATCAACATTCTGTCAGAAAATTTCCCACCAACTCTAGTCATCACCTGAAGCCCCAACAAAATAAAAGGTAGGAATATATTTACTTTAAAAATATTTTATAAAGTGTCTTCAGCCAAATGGCTTCCAAGAAGCTTGTGTGTTCTTTGTGAAGGCATCACAGTTTAGATGCTGTGCAGTCTAGCAGGCAGGACCCTGGAGACTAGAACACCTGGGTTCTATTGCTCGCTCTGCCAGTTACTAGCTGTGTGAGCTTGGATAAACCACTGTCTCAATTTCCCATCCCATCCTTTTTTTTCTTGGTCCTCCAGGTACTACTATAATAAAGTTTATAGCAGATCTCTGGATTATGGCAATAACACAATATAAGTCACTGCACAGGAGTCTCTGCCACAGCCCATCAGCTCATGGTTCCCCTAAACTGGGCTAATAAGATGCTTACTTCCCAGTTTTATTGGCCCATGTCCATCCCTGAGTGGGCATCACCACCTTCCATCTATTCACAGACACTCTGAAGCTATGCCCGTGGATGTAAGCTGTCTATGGGTTGTTTCTGCCTAAGCAGGTCAATGATTTATGTTTGTATGTTCCAGTGTAAGGGTTAGCTGGTCTAAAGCAACTGGAGTACTAAGCAGGTGCTATATACATTGTATTAAGTAACAACTTTAAGAATTACTCTATACCCAGGAAGATTTCTGCTCATTGCTGTAGCCTTCATATCCCTCTCTGAAAAGTGGAACTTCAATGTCTCTTCACAAGAGAGCTACTGTAGAGGGTAACCTCCACATATCTGCCCACTGGTCACACTGAGTGAGCAGTATGTGGTGGGGCCCATGTGCCAGTCTGCCCATGAACAATGAGCAGCAGCATGGCAGGGCATCCTCCATCTATCCACTGGCATTCAGAACCAGGAGAGAGCCACTTTGCTTCCAAACCTCTCTCTCACGGAAAGCCGCACACACTGAAATTACAGCAGCAGTAGCATCACCAGTAGCCGTGTTTTTATACTCATAGCCTCCTTGGCTCAAAACGCTCTCAGGAGCTCCCTTGTTCATTTCCAGACTTACTTCAAAATTGTCCTCTTGGGTTTTAACGATACCTCTGGATCTGCTCTAGCCTTCCCGCTCAATCTCAACTCTGAGCTTCTGGATTTTGGGGAGATTTGAGGCTAGTTGTTTCATGCCGTTTCCCATGATGGAAAGCAGATTAAATGCAGATTAAATGCAGTTATGGAAGACTGATCTTCTCTCCAAGGTCATGCCCATCACCATTTATTTACCTTTTTGCAGCCGACTGCTCCACCATGGCAAAGACAATGCAGGCAGATCCTTAACCAATGAGCACGGCTCTGCCATAGTGCTGCAAGCTGGTTAAGAAGCTAGAAAGGAAAACAGCAGCAACTCAGATATCCTCTCCTCTTTGTTTTGGGCCTGGAGGTTCAGCAACTGAGTCCATTTACCACCTGAAGAGGCTGGGGGCGAATCTTACGCTGAAGGCTGGTAAGCCTCTTCCAGATTAAGCAGAGGGGTGAGTGCAGAGAGACCCAAGCAGCAGCTGACTATGCTGGTGGTAGCTGCTCTCCCAGCCCCAAAGGGCTGAGTTCGAGTCTGAGCCTAGGGTACCCCACTCAGGAGTACTACTACCTGGCCAGGCCACTTTCCTCACTTGTATGTTCTTACAAACAGCTTTCTCACCTGCGGCATCCTTTTTGCATATTTGCACCAGTGGCAATGGGCCCTCTGATATTTCTATCACATCTATCATCAAAGCCTGGCTACAAACCAGCACACGAAGAATTACTTCGACTAACAGCTGGATTGTCAGTGTCAGTATTTAACCTCCACATTTCATAGAGCTAGAACCTGGGATAGTCAGTGAGGACCAAGGCTGCGCAGGCCACCATCCAGCCACCCCTATGCAAGCAGAAGAAATTCTGCTACTCTAACCCTGCAGAGATTTTACATGCAGATAAGTCTGTTTCCTGAACAGAAATTCTGGAGAGCAGGAGCTTGATTTGCACTTGAAAGACAGGACCAAGGCACTAAGTTTGCATCCAGCTCTAAGCTTCCCAAAGTTAGAGGGTGTTTGCGGAGCAGAGAAGTTGACTCAGGCATGTCTCAAATTGTTCCTATCCTATTCCAGACCATGCTTCTACTGATGACTATTACATTACAGCATTTACTCTATTGTCTTCCAATTCCCCTGACAATTACAATGCACTCTCTTAGATCTAGCTCAACTTTTCTCGGGCCTTGTACACACTGCAAAGTTATTGCGCGATAAAGCCCTTTATTGCGCAATAAAAAGCAGAGCGTACACACTATATTTACAGTTTTTGCGCGTTAAGACCCGTCTTGTTGCGCAAGATGTAAACCACTAAAACGAGCGTGGTTGCTCTTAACGCGGAATAGCTATTGCGCGACAGCCCATGTGTGTACACTTCTCGCGCAATGTGAAACTTCCGGAAATGGCCCACAATTCCAATCCCATCCCTTCTGCACCCCCGTCAGTACTCTATTGCCGTGACGTCATTTTTCCCGACCTCCCCTTCTGTCCCGTGAATTTTTGAATTCCACACTCTCCCTTCTGGCTTGCTTTTCGGTGCTGCTGCCTCTGTGTGCTCCGCTCGCAATGTCTTCGCGGCGCAGCAAACGATCTCCAGCTTGGACGACAGCAGAGGTGATGGACTTGATAGGCATCTGGGGAGAGTCCACCGTGCAGTCACTGTTACGTGGCAGCCGGCGGAATTTCGACATTTTCGGCCAAATATCTCAGTCCATGACTGAGAAGGGGTACGAGAGAGACACTCTGCAATGCCAGGCCAAGGTGACGGATCTGAGGATAACCTTCCACAGAGCCAGAGAGGCTAACCGGCGCTCTGGCTCCGCGCCAGCAACATGCCGGTATTACAAAGAGTTGGAGGCAATCCTGGGAGGCGATCCCACAACCACCCCGATCTCAACCGTTGACACCTTGGCGACATCATCCGAAAATGACAAGGGAGCGGAAGGCGAGGATGCTGTCGTGGACGAGGAAGCAGAGGGGGAAGAGGACGAGGACGGTGATGATGGAGCCACTGAAATGGGGAGCCAGGAGTTATTCGCCATCCCGCCAGAGACAAGCTCCACGGATTCCTTTGGCACGCCGTCCCCTGAATCAGCCGATGGCAGCTCCGGTAAGTTAGCCTTGCGGTGCTTTCTATTCTAGCAGCTACAGCTTAGCGGGTACAGGAAGATAACGCGTTGAGTCCTCCTTTTTTCTGTCTTCTTTTCTGCGCGTTACAGATGTGGCGTGGAAGTACTGTCATTACATAAAAACCGCATCAATGAATGCCTCTATTGACATGTAGTCGTCCCCTCTCAAGTCACTGAACGTGTGCTCCAAATATCTCCAAATTCTTCTTTTGAAATTGGATGGTAGAGCGAGCCTTTGCCATCCCCCATTCAGGGAGAATTTCCCTCTCATGCTCGCAAGCACTGCCGCGGGAACCATTGCCGCGCACAATCCTGCAGCGTAAGGTCCCGGCTGGAAGTCAGCCACATGCAGGAGATGCATTCTCGCTTGCAGAGGCACTCTAAGTAGTGTGATATCGGCTTCTATTCCAGCCATCTCTGACACAGGATCAGAGCAGGCAGTAGCAATAGTCAACTGTCCCATGGAGCAACTCTCAGCAACCCGTCCCTCACTTTGGACAACTTGGTAATGCCCCCCAGTATGTCCTCACTGGAGTAGGCGAGGAATGTGTAAGGAGAACATCATTCTTTGCACCTGACCGAGGTTTGAACAATAGCGGCATTTACACTGTTTCATATGTACGCAGGAACGACCTTCGATGGACACTGCACAGCTGCTGTTGACCATCTGAGAAAGATAAGGCGGAGGCCTCGCAGGAGCAAGGAAGACATATTCAAAGAGCTCATGGATTCCCAGGAGGCATCTGCTAGGGAGACAAGGCAGTGGAGGAGGCAGTGCAGGCAGGACAAGAGAGAGAGCAGCGCAAGGAGGGAGAGGCAGAAGGATGCCCTGATAGACATTCTTCACGAGCAGACAAACCTCCTGAAGACCATGGTCGGTCTGCTCCAGGCTCGCACCCCCCCCCCCCCCCCAGCCTCCTCTGCCTTTCCCTCCACCCACACAACATTCACCTCCCAAACAATACATAGAACACCATGGACACCCATGGTATAACGTGACATCAACCCCTCCCCCAACGTATGTCGTGGAGCCCCGCACCTACACCCATCTTTAGACACCCCCCTCCCTCCAGTTGTGTTATCATTTTTGTTCTGTAAATAAAGTTCAGAGACTGTTTAACGAATCAAGACTTTCTTTATTTTCATTTACAGTATGCCACTGATGATTGCAGTTCAGGAAATAAAGGAGACAAAAAAATAATACTCTATTTTCCTTAACCTTACTAGTTAAGAATAATATATCTATACCATGGAGTACAGAAATGGCAATGCTGTCCTTCAATCCCCATTAACAAAATGGCTCTTCAACGCCTCCCTGATGCGCACTGCCCTTAGCTGCGCACCCCGGATACCCCTGGTGTCTGGTTGCTGGTAGGCATGTTCTAGACGTTCTGCCTCCCTGGTCCACGAGTTAATAAATCTCTCCCCCCTGTTTTCACATATATTGTGAAGGACACAGCAGGCGGAAATCACAACTGGTATGTTGTCCTCATGCAGGTCAAGCCTGCCATACAGCGATCTCCACCGCGCTTTTAAACGGCCAAAGGCATACTCCACAACCATTCTGCACCTGCTCAGCCTGTAATTAAAACACTCCTTTGCAGGATCCAACTTCCCGGTAAAAGGCTTCATAAGCCATGGCATCAGTGGGTAGGCGGGGTCCCCAAGGATAACCACAGGCATCTCTACACCCTGCAGTCATTTTTTCGTCCGGAAAAAAGGTGCCCGACTGTAGCCTTCTGAACAGTCCAGAGTTCCTGAATATGCGGGCATCGTGCACCTTCCCTGACCAACCCGCATTTATGTCCGTAAACCGACCACGATGGTCAACCAGTGCCTGAAGAACCATGGAGAAGTATCCCTTCCGATTAATGTACTCGCAGGCGAGATGGTCGGGCGCGAGAATAGGGATGTGGGTCCCATCTATTGCACCACCACAGTTCGGGAAGCCCAAGTCCTGAAATCCGTCGATGATCTCCCTCACGTTCCCCAGGGTCACCGTCCTCCTTAACGAAAGACGGTTGATGGCTCTGCACACTTGTGACAGTGCTACTCCAACGGTCGACCGTCCGACCCCGAACTGGTTAGCGACCGAGCGGTAGCAGTCCAGAGTCGCCAGTTTCCAGAGGGCAATAGCCACACGCTTCTCTACTGGGATTGTGGATCTCATCCGCATGTCCTTGCGCCGCAGGGCAGGGGCAAGCTCATGGCACAGTTCCAGAAATGTGGCTTTCCGCATTCTAAAGTTCTGTAGCCACTGCTCATCATCCCACAGCTGGAGAACGATTCAGTCCCACCAGTCTGTGCTTGTCTGCTGGGACCAAATACGGCGGTTCAGGCTGTGCAGCTGGTCTGCAAAACTGATCAGAATATCAGTTCTGCTCTCAAGGCTGTCAGTCTCCGAAGTGGAGTCATCCGAGTCCTGCTCTGGAGTCAGAGCCAAAGGCGTACTGCAACAGAATCTGGGCTGTGTTCACAATGCTGAAGGCAGCATTCAAGATCACAGCTGAATCCATGATGATTCTGAAAAGGCAGTGACGGAAAGACGGTTGCTTCTGTTTGAAATTCGCGCCCGTTGCTATTGGCGACCGCTGGGTAGCGTCGGTAGCAGAATGCACCACGGGAAATGATATTGGGGACTGTGGGATAGGTACCCAGAGTTCACTTTGTTTGGCTGGAGGACTGCGAGAAGATGGGGGGGGGGGGGGCTTTGATCCGTTACAGCATGCCGAGTGTGTACGCGGTAACGCGCAACACCAACAGCGGGTCATTTAAAGCGCAATACGCTTATTGCGCGATAGCGATGCTAGTGTGTACATAGCCTCAGTGTGTAGCTTGGTGTCATTGCCCTTGATTTCACCTTCCTTCACTTACAGGTTGTCTAGAGTGCTCCCATTCATACCCTGAAACTGACCTGTGTGTTTGATGGGCTGAGGAGACTGTGGTGCTCCCTGATCCGCTTGCAGCAGAGATCTTCACCATGTCTCACTCTCCACTCTCTTCTCGAGAGCAGTATCCTGGGGGTCTTGCTGAGGGTTTCAGGTACAGAACATTAAAGGCGGCACATTCAGTTACAAGAAGGAATGGAGGTTCCTTAGTCTTTTCCAGCCTTAAGTGACAGATTTTCAAGTAAACAAGGACACTGATATTTTGCTTCCAGGCAAGGACAGATAACAGTTACTGAAGCCCTGAAATCCCACATGCTGTAGGAGCTGAAGTCTGTCCAGGGTATTTGCTAATCTTTCTGTTAAAGTCTCTCTTGCTTCTTGTGCTGAAAAATATAAATGGAAAGGATTTGACACAGCAACAAAGCTGGAAAAAGGCCAGACAAAAAAGCCCAGACAAACCACTAGTGTAGGTGAGTGACTGTCCCTACATACTGAAGCACATGGCCTGGCAGCTAAGTCACAGAGGGTGGCCTGCTAAATGCAGTCCAAACTGAAAGGAGCTGATTTTTAGAGTCCTGCCTCTCTCCACAAGCTTGGTGGGTCTTGGCTGCTCTGCCCCACCCCGCCACTGCAGTCAAATGGGACTCCAGTGAGGAGGTGACCTCCTTACTGATCTCTTGTCCCTTGGTCGGCAGTAGGGAAACCGCACACATCCTGTAGCCACTTGCGCTCCGCCTGACTAGCTAGAGATTAGTGGCTCCCCTCCCTCTGGCTCCAGCAGGAACCCCAGCACCTAGGAACCCAGGCTGAGCACTTTGCCGTACTCCCTGCTGGAGTCAGGAGTGGGGAGTGCTGATCTCCTGTCCCCTTGGGTGCAGCAAGGAGCCCGAATGTGTCTTGTACCACCATGGCAACATGCTTTGCCTGGGTCCTGAAGAAGCAGCACTCTTCTGCAGCCAGCAGAAAGCCACTTTGAAAGACTCCATGGGCCATGGGTTGGGAACTACTGCCTTAACCTTTTGGGAAAATCCCACCCCAAATCAGGAGTGAAAAAGAATCCACAATTAACAAACCCTAGAACATGGTTAACAAGCCTGGGCCATCTTGTTAAACAGGATTTGAAAACATCTTAAATGTGAAATTTCCCACATTAGTCTGAACAAGTTTCCCTTCCCTTACTCCAAGGTCACTGATCTGTGCTCCTCATTTTACACACTTTTCTAGGGCTCCTCCCATCATTAGCATGTCTGGGTATTTACATGCATAGTCCCAGACTCTGCAACTTCATCCACTCAAAGCTTTCACTAGGACACCATGTGGAAGAAAGGGTCCCTGTGCATGGATAAGATTGCAGGATCAGAGCCCTTAATTTGGTACTGTTTCCTTATTCCTTTCTCCCAGCACGCTGGAGTTAAAACACTTAGCACCATGCATGAAGCAAAAAAACAAGCTACTTGTTTGCTTAAAAAAAAAAAAAAAAGTTGTCTATTCCTGGCCAAGTACTTTTCTTCTTTTTAATTGGGGTTAGCAGGATGTTGGATGAACTCCAGGCACCAGCAAAAGATCCTTCATTTAAACATATTTCATAAGAAACATAATTCCAGGCAATGGACAAGAGGAGCGTAACACTGGGTTAAAGGGGAAATCCAAGTTCAGGAAGAGACCCCGGCTTCCCAGAACCTCTGGGGCTACTTATTGCTTGACAGATTCTGAACCGTGTGTGTTGACTTAGCTGAACCACAGCACACCCTGCTGGCTCATCTCTGCAGAAGTAACAAAATTGATGTGGCACTTTTAAGATTAACACATTTATTTATTGCATGAGCATTCAGGGACTCCTTGTTTGTTTTTGCTGAACTAGACTAACACGGCTACCCCTCTGAAAATTGCTAAAGTTTGTCTCAGCCACAGCAACAGCTCAGTTGACCATAGAAAAAATTAATTAAAAAAAAAATCTAACATGTTCCTCTCAACTATTTTCTGTAGTGTCAAGGAGAATTTGTTATTTCATGGATAAACCAGAGAGAATTTATTACCATTAGGCAGAGAAAGATCAGTCTGACAGGATAGGGATGACAATATCTAATCAAAGACACAAAAGGTGGCAAGGTAATACCTTTTAATGGTCAGAGAGAAAAGCACAAGATATACCCTCACCCAGATCGTCCCTCTAATATCCTGGGACTACATGGCTAGAACACCACTGCACACAATATTCAATCAGATCAGTGGTCCAACAGCCAGTGTCCTGTTGCCATCCCTGTGCTAAATACTCCAAAGGAAAGCATGAGACACTTTGCAGTAGACAGTCATTAGACTAGACTAAAATGTCAAAGAGGAGCCCAAGCTAATCTTGAACTTGATAACTTTTAAAAAGAGATGATCAGCTTATTTCTAAATCCAGATTTTGCTTCTCTTTTCTCCTCCTCCTCTCCCCCCAGATTCAAGGGAATAATGCTCTTCATTCCACATCTGGCTGCTTTACAAGCATTCACATCTCAAGGTCTGCATATGCTTCCTCTGTCCTAGTGCAGCACACAGCAGACCTATTTTTCATTCTAAGAGCTCTCTCTCCCCCCATCCCATTTTCCCATTATTTTCTTCTGATGTCTTCATTCACTGCCTTTTTATTTGCTTTCCCTGCTCCCCTCCGCCACCTGGAATAGGGGGATTTCTACCTGAGATGAGGGGGTGGATCAGTCTGCTTGCAGTGTAACAACTGGCAGAAGCTACCACAGCAGACAATTCAGAAGATTCCAGGATGTTACTATTTTTCCCATTTAGAATGATCTTTGGAGACTGGCTCAAGTCAGATGCGCATCAGGTGTTCTCTGCTTCACAGCAAAGAGATTTCTGGCACTCGTTAGCAGCTCATTTCTTTCAGACAATTTGGCAGAAGCTGGTCGTTCTACTGTGCAGTTACTGTAATGGAGCTTACAAACAACGCTGTTCAATCCCCCCCTTAATGCACTTGGCTCACCATTAGCCATTGGAATAACTTTCCTGGAAAGCGAACTTGCCACCACTTCATACCCAGACTGGATGTCTCAGAGCTGTACAGAGATGATACAGAAGTTATGGGCTTAATGCAGAAAAGACCAATTTACTTTTTTTTTTTTTTTTTGTATTTGTGTTATACAGCAGGTCAGACCAGATCATCACAATGGTCTCTTCTGGCCTTAATATTTTTTGATAGAGACAAGAACAGAACGCAGCAGCATGGGAGTCAGTAACTTGAGAAGTAAGTGACTAGTCTCTGCTGCCTGGTGGAGAAATTCCAGTTGGCCCAGTATTAGGGGGAATGGCAGAGAGATGTATATTGAGAGGTGAGCAGAAGAAAGATGAGCAATGACTTACATGTTAGAATGTGCCATAGTAGAGAAAAGATGGAGAAATATAGCATAATATATATATATTCCTTTTAGGAATTTGTATTGCAGAAGTACACAGAGGCTGCCAAATCAAAATCAGGGCCCCCTTGTGCTCGGTACTGCATATACACAGAGTAAGAGAGTGTCCCTATCCTGAGCCTTACAATCTAAACAGACAAGGAAGTGAGAAAGAAAGCCCTATCCTTCTCAGATTTGAGACAGAGGCACAGAGATTAAGTGACTTGCCCAGAGTCACATGGAGCATGTGATAGCTGGTGTCACAGCATCTGCCTTTACCACTACATGGCCTCCTCCTCAAGCCACACAGAGAAGATACCAAATTTATAACTTTCTATGAGCCAAAGAGCAAGCACACATCCTCTTCAGAGAACTTACCCGATTAGACACGTTCAGGAGCATGGGAGGCATCATTCATTTGGGCTTTTGGATAACTGTATTTCCGGAAGGACCTTAAGAAAAACAATTCTTCCTATAGGTAAAAAACTAGTTGAACAAAAGGGCTCAAAGAAACAGCCCAGTTCAAGGCAGTTCCCCCACATGGACAGCAATTAATACTGGGGTGTGCCCCTGGGGTGGGGAAAGCAGGAGCCTTATTGAATGTATTGGGTCATGATTCAGAGGTGGAAGTGGGCTGGTGAAATTCAGTGATGACAAATACCGAGGCTCTTTTTAAAGAGCAAGTATGAAGATAGTAGAACAATTCAAGTAGATTTAAATACACTGGTAAGTGACGTCCACTTCGGATCACTATATAAAGCATTAAGATCTTGGCAAAACACAGTCTCACTTGAGTGTATGTTTTGATGTGTTCTGAACCTGAAAGGTCGGCTGAGGAAAAAGACGGGATCACACCACTGGTTGATATACCCCTTTTACATTGCTCAGAGGGCACAAAGGGACTTGGACTTGCCTTAAGCAACAGCTAAGGAGTCACCCAGCATGGAGAATCCATGTTGTATGGCGGCTCCATATCAGCCACATTCAGCTCTGCCTTAGCATTCCCAGCGTGCACGTTGTTCCAACAGATCCCACTGACATATGCTGGCTTATCAGAGCAGCCCAGGCACTACTTTTAAATTGTACCAGGGACAGCATGACCCAGTTACCCCTAGAATCAGGTTGCAGGTTTTCCAAGGCATCAGTTTTCCTCCTCCTGCCTCCCCAAGGTCTGCAGAGGGCAACTCTGGCCTCAGAAGGGCTGAACCCATTGTGGGGTTTTCCTCTAACAGATACCTAATCACAGCAGCCTCTCACACAGTATATCTCCTTTGCAGGCATATTCAGAGTCAAACCCAAATGCTTCAGACAACAAAATAAGAGCTGCTAGTAGCATAACCCATGTGCACCGAGACAGCTGGAGGAGAGTGTGTCGGATTCTCTTCTGGCTGGTGCATCAACCGCTCCATTGTTAACTTGGGATCCTTTGCAAAATCACATCGCCCCTAGGTCTGTCTTCACATTACTCGCTGGGGTCCAGCTGCCCAACCCTCATGAAGACAAGACACACAAATGCAGAAGTGTAAAGAAGCAAAATGTTAGCCCCAGTGTAGTCATGATTTGAGTAAGCGTTTTGAAAAAAAATTAGCTGTTGCCCTAGGACAACTTGCCTCCTACCTGACTTATTTGTGTATGTTCAAATTACTTAAGCAGTGCCCAAAAAGTGAGCTAGGTGCTTTGCAGACATATTGTAAGACAAAGTTGCACCCTAGTATTCTGGATTGACATGACAGAATCTTTTTTTACTGGTGATAGTGAATGATTCAGAAAGAACACAGTTCATCTTTCAGAGGCCAGGCTGAGATTTGTATTTTGTTATTGGTAAGCTGAGCTAACCAGATATGGAATCACTGACATAAAATCAACATAGAACAGCCCACTGCACTTGGGTAAGTAGAACCACACTTCATGAATCCTTATGAATAACTTAACAAAGCTCTCTGCCTTGTGTGCAGCAACATATTCAAAAGCAAGACCTGTTGGGATGCATTGCAATTTAGTAAAAAAATACAGAAGGATAGCAACCTGCTTCCAGCCACACCAGATCCAGCTGAGGTCTCTTCAACTCTAAATAAACTAAACAAGGCCAGGCCAAGTCAGAAGTTGGATGGGAAACCTATGTGGAAAACAGAGGGCGGCCGAAACTGCACAGTGCCTGTCGTTAGCACACTCTTCACTGTGAGTCAGTACCAAGTCTGAAAGTGACAGTTACTTTCAGCTGGGAAGCAAACGCAGCATTCTGATGGAATGTTGCAAGAAGAGGGGCCTGGCCAAATTCCAGGTCATGTTTTACATCACATCTAGCTAAATGCCCCCAGCATTTCCAGTTTGGAAAAGGTTTTCTTCCCTTCATCCCTTAAATATACTATTTTAAAATGGGTTTTGTGGCTCATCCCATCCAAAAAAATCTGTACAGCACTGGTGTGCTGCCCCAGAGAGAGACGTTTGTCTCCTGCTGTCAAAACTATTCACAAAAGACCAAGTGATACGGTGAGATGTAAGGTTGCATTTGCTGCCAAAATAAAGGCTTTGTAAACATTTCCATGATGAACAGAATTAGAGGAGATTGGACAGTCATATTTGACTTTATGGAGAACACAGTAAAAATGGATCATCTCTTGCTTTTAAAATTACCTAATCCCAGAAACAAATGTCATCTGAGGGCACTAAAGGACAGCACTGACGTTACTTCCAAGAAACAAATAGATGTACATCCTACAGCATGGAATGGGCCAGATTGAGGCAGAGGCACGGTAGGCCCATGTCTAGGGAAACATCTCCAGGAGCCACATGATTACACCAGAATTTCAGGTTTCAATAAATTTCTAGACCTGGGGGCTGAAGAACAAAATGTGACCCATGCATAACCAACGCAGTAACATCTGCAGACAGTTTAAAACAATAGCTCAGAGAGAGATGAATTGCCTAATGCATCTCAGTGGGATGTTAACAGCAGAACAGCTCTACAGGATCTGCCAACACTATCCCAGCCATAGACTGTGCAGTGGAAGGAGAAGAGTTCTGGCTCAGGGCCTGGAGAAGGCAGGAAAATGGGGGTGGGTTACAGTGCCTGCCCGCAATGAAGAAGGGCTGTCAAAGTCACTGTCTCAAATCCCTACTCTAAAGAATTACAGGAGTTTGAGGAAATGAAGTGTATCCATCTATCTACAAAGGGATTGGACTCATGGAAGTGGAGATCATGTTGAGTTTTGTGCTCTACATTGATCTTAAGTGAGCAGCAGGAAAACCCCCAAACAATTTGAAACACATTCTATAAACTTGGCATACAGCACTTGCAATGCATATGGGTTTTAATTTAAAAAAATATTAGAAGCCAGACAAACCAGTTCAGTTATAAGTTACACAGCCCATGCTCTGACCCTTTGCCCACAAGACATGGAGTTGAAAATAAACTTTTTAGGTTTGAAAAATGTTTAGTTAACTTCACCACCCAGCCAGTTTGCTCTCATTGATTGCATACCTCGTTGTACTTTGATTCTGGCCAGAAAGCATCAAAATATAAGAAAAGATGGAAATGCCACAGGAAAAACCTGACTGAAAGCAGGAAATACTGGAAAACTTGCAAGGAAAAGCCTGCTCTTGTGGGAAAATTCCACCCAAATTTTGTGGCGCCAAGAAATTCTATAAACAAATACACCAAACACCTACTAAGATTTGTCTATCACTAAGCATGTGGAAAAGAAACGGATTTTAGTCAAAGGTGGGCTGTCAAAGCTAGCAAAAATGGCAAGTGCATATTGGTGCAGTTTTCTATTAATGTTAACATTTCACCTAGAGGAGATATTTTAAGTCAGCCCAGGACATTTGCGGAAGATCATTAAATGTACTTACTGCTCTCACTCCTTGACTGTGGTCCTAATATAGGGCACCTCTGGAAGAGGTTAACCGCCTTTGAGAAGGCATTGAAAAGCAAGCCTTCATGATTGCTAACACCTCAACCTTGCACTGTTTTTGTGTTAGGAAAATGTTGCAAGTGCATGCTTTCTTTGGCTAGTGGGCAGACGGCCATGCTTCCATGGGCTGGTTGCCTTTTCCAGCAGGGTACTTCACCCTGCAGTTACAATTAGATCCACGCGCGCTTTTACTCCAGATCCGAACCGAATGCAAATGTAGACAATCCTGCACTTAAGTCACTGTGCTCTGTGCAAGTTAACAGGCCTGTGCACGTGTAGTTCGTTTGCAGGATCGGGGCCTCAGAGAACAAAAGCCTTATCCTGAAAGGGGATTCGTATTTCCAGCAAAGTGTTCTGTGCCCCCAGGGCACTTGAAGGCATTCAGCCCTCTGCAGGGGACTGGTCCCGAAGCTTGGAATTTTCATGGTGGGCTAATTCTATAAGCTGAGAAGACATACCAGCTTGCCTGAAAGATGTGCTTTGCAAATATGGTAGAGGAACAGATACATCAACACAACGTTGCATGCCTTCCAGAACCCCTTTTATTGAGTGAGTGAATACAAAAATAAGATCCTATAGGTGCACCAACACAATGATCTGCACCTTGGGAAGAACCATCTTAATCAGTGGTCAGCATAGTGTTAACAGTGTCTTGTAAACAGATCTCTTTACAAGGAGGAAGTTTATTGAAACATGATGCTCACTGGATTTAAAACTTCCCAACAGAGTCATAGTAATCCTTGGCACTTCTATAGAGCTTCTCATCCAGTGAGCCCAAAGCACTTTGTAGAAGGTGGATGGGCATTGTCATCCCCAATTTACAAATGGGAATGCGTGTAAAATTAACAAAACCCAAGGAACTTAAATCAAATGTAAACACAGAGCTTAGGAAGCACATACTGTTCTGAGAGCACGATTGCTCACCCCAGTAGCTTCATTTTGTAATGAAAAACTAATTGGCAGAAGCACTGTGGGAAGAGTTCTAGAAATGACTACCTCTCTATGGCAACTTGTTACAGTTGATAAAAAATAAAAATTTTGTATAGTATATGGCATTTCTCCTACATTGCACCAGAAGTAATTTGGAAGCACTTTTAGTTTCTCTTATAAGCAAACAGGGGAAAGAGCGAGACACAGGCTTTCCATCTCCTTGATACCGATTGAAGCCTCTCTCCAGGCCTGTGCTCCTGCCCCCTCCCTGTCATATTTCTGAGTCCGCATACATTCCATTGATTAAGTAATCCACTTGCGTGTAGTCCTTTTTCTTGTAGCTTTCATAAGCCTGCATGGCAAATAGAACTAACACCGTTATGAAAAATATGACACCAAACAGAAGTACTGCCAGGAGCGAACTGGTGTCCACCAAGTGCCGAGTCAGAGGCTCTGTGGCAATCAGCAGATTGTCATAGTCTGTGTTTTGCTGACCTCTGCCAAAGTCCAAGGGTTCATTTGTTGGGTGCATGGTGGTAAGCTTAGTCAAGAAAGTACTATAGGTTATCACCACAGGCTTAGTGCTGGCCTTCATTGTTGATTGGTTAACTACTGAAGTCTTGCTGAAGTATGGACTGGCAGGGTATGAACTGGGAGTATGGACTGGGAGAGTAGCAGTTGGCTTAACCGTGGCACCTTGGGGCTCCTGCATTCTAGTTATCACAGGCCCAGGAGTTGATGAATTGATTTTAATTGTTGGTGTTGTGGGACTGGCACTCATTGAAGATGGACTGGTGATGGCAGAATCTGGGGCAGGTGTTTTCAAGTCCTGCAGGCTGTCGGTGGTTGCAGTTCTAGAAAAGGTGGTCGTCTCTGGGCCACTCCCAAGAGTACTAACCATACTTGTGACAGGAGTGCTGTGTGGGGCAACAACTGTGTTGGGCTTCTCTGTTGTGGGAGGCACTGCAGGTCTCGCTGTTGATTTAGAAGCCGCAATAACTTTAGCAGTATTCGAGAAGGGTTCTGATGCAGTTACTGAAATGGATACCTTATTACTTGTCTTTTCAAAGGTGGCTGTGGAGCTGAAAGTATTATTTGAAATGACAGAATAGGCAGCTGAAGATGTGGTGCTGGTATGGATACTAGAATTTGCAGGGGTTGTGACAGCTATTTCATTAGTTGTAGCTGATGGAGTAGTTGTACTTGTCTCACCTGTGGTTCCCTTTGTGGATTGGGTGGTGGTGGCCGTGGCTTTAGTGGTGGTTACGGCAGTAGTTGTAATTACTGCAGCTGGGGTTGTTCTGGTACTTTTCGTGACAGTCCTTGCTTGAGTTGATGGAGAAGGTAGCACAGTTGCTTGACTCTCTGTCTGCATCTCTTGATTTTTATTAGATTGTACTTGCCTGCTGGCACGCCTGAGTGTCTGTGCTTCTTTTTTCTTACGGACAAGTTCTTTAAAAACAAAAACCAAAGAAGTTCAGAAGTTCAAAAGCAGTGGGCCTAATTCTGATCTCATTCACACAGAGGTAAGTCCGGAGTACCCCAAAGCAGTTGGAGCACAGCTTACTTCAATGGAGTTATTTACATTGCAGTAAACAGGGCATAAGATCACAGTCAAACTTAGCATATCCTCTTTTGTTTGCACATAAATCCACTCCTAAGATGAACCCTTCCCTGCATTACTATCTATGGCAGGGACCTCTCTCATTTGTCTCTCCAAGACTGGAACCCTCTGAATTGCTCAAAGGAAGGGTACACTTTACCTCTCAAACTGGTTCTCAAAAGCAAAGAAACAGTACCCTTCACCTTCATCCTGACGTGACCAGTGGAAGAAAGAAGCCAAAGGCTTGTGCTCTAATATGTTAAAAGGCACAATGCAAGGCCTTTATTTACGTCCATAATTGTATCCCTCTTTACACTTTTTGAAAATTTCCCCTTAAATCTGTAAGCTGTCTCAGTTAATGATTACTTCAACAGGCTTTTAGCAGCATGAATCCTCAAGCATTAAAAGAGTTAAGCTGCTAAATCCTCAAGCAACCTTTGACAACACAAAATGAACCATGGACGAGCTTGAGGGAATTTTTTGTTAGGGTTTTTTTTGTTTGGTTGGTTGGTTTTTTTAAACTCACGTAAAGAGGAATTTTTAACTGCATGTTGGCAATTGGGAAACCAGTCTTGTAACAAGCTCCATTTTGTTATGGTGTCACTTTTAATTAAAACTGAAGCCCCTGCTGCTGTAAAACCAAGGTTAGCAATTAGCCCCTGCTAATGCCTCTCTGATTACCCGTGCAGCCTGCTGTTTCTGGCATGACATCTTGGCAGTCAAAGGAAATCCAATCCAATGCATCCTCCTCTTTTTTTTTTAAAACTCCTTCTGGTTGTGTCTTCCAAAGGACAGAATGGGGGAGAGAAAGGGGGGGCACACTAGGTGTGGCTAGTGAGTCTTTAACAGTGACAGGCTAAAAATCGTGTTGCTTTAAAAACCACACCATGTTCTTCCAGTGTTTCAACTGCCAGGAAAGAGAATGGGACAAATCCTCTAATGGACAGATTCTAAAATACAAACATTCCTGTGCTCCCTCTTCTCAACCAGAGGTGCAGCAAAGCGCTGAGTGTTGGATATTTAAGATAAAAAGATGCATCATATTAAAAGCGACTGAGCTAGCTCATTCTACCAGGAGCTCTACAGTGTAGAATTACCTTCAAGTAGATCTTTAATGTCCTGAGCGCTGGCATTCTGACACACAGTCAAATGGCGACAGTGTAAAAGGACACAGCGATTCTGGTAGAATACTGACCAATTGCAATAGCGATTACCTAAAACACAAGACAAGAAGCCAGATAAGGGGAAGGCAGTCCTCATTTTAAAAGACATCAGACTCAGTGTGGCATCTGGATTTTACCATTAGCAAAGCTACTTTAAAAAAAGAGATACATCTCTATGCCACGAGTTTTCCTTTATACACAACAATGAATGATGTGCTAAATGCAAAGCTCTCTACTTTGGGGGTTCAGTTCCAAGTTAACCCACAAGTCTTACAAACTTAATAGGAATCTCTGTTACCAAGCCTGTAACAATCAGCCTTCCAGCAGGAACACATTCAGAGTTGACCCACTGACTGAACATCAGTGAAACCAATGGAGCTGCATTACACGTGAATGTGGGCCAGGAAGGTTCACAGAGTTCTCCACCTGAGTCGCTGGAACCAAATGTATCGCCTTGAGTCACCCGACAGCACTGCTACTAGCCAATTATGAGAAGTATTAGAGGAGTCCTGCCTGACCTTTATCTGCTGGAAAGTCACATCAGGAGTCAAATTCTTACCCCACTTAAGACAGTCCTGTGATCACTCTCTTTACTGGTGTCCTCCTCCTACACCACAAATTAATGCACTCTGGGTCTGAAATCCCAGAGACTGTAAAATGATCGTGACTGCGATCCTAAGAGTATATTTACACTGCAATAAAAGACCCAGAGCATAGCTGTGGCTGGCCAGGCTTGGGCTGAGAGGCCTAAATTTGAGATGCCACGAGGGGAGAGAACCTCAGAGGCCAGGCTCCAGCCTGAGCCTGAATACCTATAGGAAAATATTAGCCCTACAGCCCCAGCTCAAGTCAGCTAACCCAGGCTCTGAGACATGGTGCCATGGCGTTTTTAACCGCTATGTAGACAAACCCTAAGAACCTTTCGATGCCCACTGACAAAGGGCTCATTGCCATGCAACTGCAACTCCTATCAGGCCTGAAACTCAATACACTTAAGACATGGCTGTCATGATATTTATCTATTAAAAATGTGTAAGGTATCAAAAGGAAGTTGCTGACATTCTGGTCATTAATATCACTGTGAAATGTATAAATGAACTCTCCATAAGGAATTATGGATACTTACTGATATTATGCTTTAAAGAGTGTAACCAAACGAAGGGAGAAACAAACTTTCTTTCAGACAAGATGGAGGATAGTTATCTCCATCTCTAATGTAAATGGAGTGTGGTGAGCCAGAGGCAGGCAGACAGATTACCCGCATTGGGGATAAAGAGGAGGAGGAAATTAACCTGCGGATGTGCAATCAGCATGGAAAGACGGGGGCTTATCCTGATTTTAATGACAAAGACAATAAAATAAGAGAGAAAACATTTTGTTATCCAGCAGTAAGAGGACAAAGAGTTCAGTGCTATTTGCCTTCCGTGAACTTGGGTGACACTGAAAAGTTGCTTCAAGAAGCTTCTCTTAGAGAAGCATCATAATCTATTAAGTTTTAGTCTCTGGAAAGTGTGATTATACATTTTCTTTATTTGTAACCGTTTTCTGTTTCTATTAACTCGGCTCAGGATCACTTAAATCTCTGCTCTTTATTAATAAACTTATTCATCTCAGTGCTATTATATTAAACGGAGGTGTGCACTCTCAGCTGAACCAACAGGCTGATGTGTAGTTTCTTTTTTCTGAGACAGCAGACTTGGTATTTCTGTCAGCATCCTGTGAAAGGGGCTGGATGCTGCACAGAGATGCCTTCTGTAGGGTCCAGGAACTGAAATACCCCAAGGGTTAACCTGTAAAGCAAAGTTAGGACTGGCAGAGTTGGTTTGGCTGGTAACAGCCTCGGGTGGCAGGGAGCTATCACATGGTAAAGCAAAAGGAGAATTTGATGGTGCTAAGGCAAAGGGGTAAGAGGGAAATTTATCATTCTGAACACTCCAAGGACGTGCATCAGTGATCTAATGAAAATACAGTCAAGTGAATATGGGAGGAGAAGGTACAGGATGGCTGACCAGTAAGTGGGAAGTGCTTGGAACAAAGTCACAAGGGACCAGCCGAGCAGTAGCCAACTGATCAGTCAGAAGCTGATTACACTGTAGTCATATGTATCAGTATAACCAGTGATTCACCTTCATGCCCTCTTAAAAACATTAGGTGTCAGCAGGGGAAGTGCATTCATATGTTGTCTGTAGTATATTCTTTGTTTAAAGTTATCTCCAAAAGCACTGGTCCTCATCAAGGATTAAGACTATAGCAAGTTTGAAATTTTAAAAATAAGCCACTTACATTGCCTGAGAATAAAAAGCATCTGGAAAATTTCTTAACTTGTGGAGAGAAATAAAAAGTGTTTTCATTCTTTGGCAGCTCAGAAAAGAGCCAAGTGGAGTATCACTGAGTTCCATTCAGTATTTCTCAGGGCCAGCACACATCTTCAATTCAGCTATATAGCACAGAACACTCCCACAGTCCTTGGCAAATTGTAATCAAATCACATGCATTGGGGCAGAAGCTGATCATGGCAGGGGTAGGAAAGAATTTTTCATTCCACATATTGATGTGTACCCTTGGTTAGGTATGTGGGTTTACCGGTCCTACCCTTTGAAACACTACCACCAGTGCAGGAAACCAGCTAATTGGACTAACTGGGTATCACAAATACCTGTGCTCCTGGGAGAAAAAAGCTCCAAATATCCACCTTGTCTAAATACTCGGTCACTAACTTAGACTGAAAGATATTGGCAAAGATATTGGACAAATAAAATCAACTCAAAGGTACTTTAAAGGGAACAGTGTAAGGGGCACAGCCCCCAAGATCTGGCACTGCATAGAATTTTGACATTAAAAAAAAGTATATATTTAAAAAAATTCTCAGCCTCTGAGATAAGCGGAAGAGTGTGAAGATCTCTGCTGTCAAGCAGGAACAAAGCAGGCAGGTGTGCAGTGTACGTCAGGACCAAGGATGTGGACTTGTGTGGACATGCTACGCAGTCCCTCCATTCTCCTGTGCTGAGCAGAATGTCCCATAATTACCACATTAATTCCACTCTTCTGAGCCAGATGGGGATCGAAATGCCCTGTAATGTTGTGCTCCAAAGAACATAAATATTCTCTGCTTCAGCCTCCAGCTGAATAAAACAACAAAAACCAGACTTGCTTGGAGAATGGGGGACCATGCAAAGCAACATACACAAGCCAATCCTCTCCCAATATCCCATCCCTCCCACTAGAGTCACTGGCTTTGCTCATCCAATACTTGGGAATTCCCAGACTCTGTCCTTGCCAAAAGCTGAGGAATGTCTCCATCACTATTGCATCATGGTAGCATTGTGAGGCACTAGGCTAAACCCCCCTAGTGCTACGCAGTGTACAAGCATATAACAAATAGACTGTCCCAGCCCAATGAGTTTATAGTCTAGAGGCAACCCTTCGCCTACACTAGTGACGATGCAGCTATATCGGTTTAAAGGCTTCAATTATTCTCCTACGGGAAGGGGAATAAGCAATACAAGTATAAATCACCTTCATACCTGTCCAACTGTTTTCACAGTGGCAGAGTGATATTGGTATACCTTTTCTAGTTTAGATCTACCCTAACAATAGACAGACCCCTTAATGTTGCTAAAAATCTCACGCTTCAGCGGGTCAGTGGAGGTCAGGAAAGAAATCCATCCCCTTCTCCCCTCAGCCCGGTGTATTTTGGATTTTTTAGTCTCCTTCCTCTGAAGCATCAGAGCTGGCTGTAGCTGGAGATGAGACACTGAGCAGAGTAGGACAGGCTCTGAGGGTTTTTTTGCCTTCCTCTGTAGCACGGGGCATGGCTAGTGGATTCTCTGTACTTTAAAGTCTTTAGGTCAAATTTGAGGACTTCAATAATTCAGTCAGAGGTTAGAGGTTTATTACAGGAGTGGGTGGGTGAGGTTTTGTATCCTGCATTGTGCAGGAGGTCAGACTAGACGATCATATTGGTCCCTTCTGACTTTGGAGTCTAAGCTGGTATTGAGAATTCTCTGTTTCTCAGGTGCTTGGCTAGTGAGTCTCTGTCATGCTCAGAATCTAACTGATTGCCATGTTCAGGGTCAGAAAGGAATTTTCTTCCAGGTTAGAATGGCAGCGACCAGGGTTTTTTGATACCTTTCTGGGCAGCATGTGAGGCTTGCTTAGCAGAATTATCTAGATGTAGCTCATTAAATCAATTCCCTGCCATTACAAGGGCTTGGGCATTGGTTCACCTTGCTCTCCATCTATGGAACACAATGGTTTAGTCTTCTGAGGGCTGTAAAATACTGTGGGCAGATTTTTGGTGTTGGGCTTGCGGGAGAGGGGGTTGCTAGGCTGTGTTGGTGGTCTGTGATATATAGGAGACCAGATTAGATGACTGGCCTTAAACTCTATGATCTTATGCTCCCCTCATCCATTTGTAACAGTGAGATATCAGGGAGAGAGCAGGAAGAGATTAAAAAATAAAAATAAGTTTAATTGGGGAGGGTAGAAGACAACTAAGGAGGTGTGTTTTGGGGCATGTAACCCTAGAAGTGTCCTTAAAGATAACCAGTGAAAAGGAAGGGGGATTCATTTCTTTCCTTCCAGATGATTTTTCAGCATACAATACATTCTTACAGGAGAAGGAGTGAGAGAGAAATTTGGAGAGCGTACACCATCCATCATCCTGCATCTACCATGGCCAGGGTCAAACGGTGCCAGTCCCACGTTAGATGTCAAACCGGCATCAGAGAAGTGCCACCAACAGTTTCTATAAACTTTGATGGATTAAAAACCCCCTCAAACCTCTGATGCAAAAAAACACAAAGCATCTATTTAAGCTGAAGGATATGAAAATACTGCAAACTTCAAAGCATTCAAGAATCATAGAAAGGTCCCTAAAATCAGGAGAATGGCTTACCAAAAGACTGATATTTTCAAAGAGAGAGATCCAGAAATTAATATTTCCCTTCTGATTTGCATTTTCCAGCTTGTCTCTAAGTCTAAAGTCATGGGGGCTAGAAATTTTTTTAAAAAACAAACTAGGATTCTCATGTAATCACATGACCCCAGGTGCCACAGGTGCTCTGTAAATCAATAAGATCAGCTTGTAGGTATAGCTTGTCCCCAGGTTGCCAGCTGAAAAGGCCAAAGTTTTAGGGCCTAAATTTAGCACCTTGTAAGTGGTTGCTGTTAGCCCCAGAGCACCTCCTTGTGTTAGGGTGTTGTAGAGGATTTTGTCTTTAATACACACTCCTTTGCCCCAGCCAGTGGTCATATTCTCGGCCCTGCCATGATCTGTCTCTGTTCAACTCTTTCATGGCCTGGCCCTCCAACCAGGTCATTTAGAAGTTCAATCCCTAACAGTCCAACTGTATGGTTATCCTGGCAGTCCAAATAAATACCACAACTAACAGCTCCTCTGCCCCTCTTTGGGCTACACTGAAGTTCTCTGCTTTCCTCAGGAACTCCAATGGTGACCCTCAGGGATCTCTTTACATACCCTGTCTCAGTTCTCCCCTTTGCATCCCCACAACAGGAGCCTGACCTGCTCCCTGTGGGTCTCCAACAGCTTGATCTCCCCAAACCCTTCCCAGAGAGGGAACTCTCCTGGCTCCTCTGGATTGAGTTCATAGTAGTTGTCCTCTCTCTGATACCCTTCAACTGGGGTTACTCAGCAAGCATCCATCATACTCAGCTGGGGAATAGCTGTCCAGTCACAGGTAAGGTTGAGCCTTGACAATTCTGGGCATAAGATGTATTTGAATGTTCCCCAATGGCCTAACACTCAAGGGAATCAATCTGTGTTACTGAAGCTGCACTAGGCCTTTTCAAGGACACATGAGTATCACACACGCTGCAGCACTGCTCTGACTGACCAAAATTTTCAAAAATGATTTTTTGGACCGGAATTGAGATACCCCTCGAACAGGTCTGATCAGAGAGGGCTGAGCACCCACCCTCTGAAACCAAGGCTCTTTCGGGCATCTTAAGTTATGCACCCCAAAATCACTAGTCACTTCTAAATGGTCAAGTCTCAACCAAGCTAATCCTGGGTTAAGTAACTGGCATCTTGCGAGACAGAAAACATGCAAGCTCAAATAGAGAGAAAAAAACTGCAGAACCAGCACAGCTGTCTACTGTAGCAAAGATCAACGTACCAGGCAGCCATATGTTTGTAAGCCAATCATCAGAATTAAGTGACCTCACACCATTCACACGCTTAGCGTTGCCAGTTTTGGTTGGACATATTCTTGGAGGTTCCCTCACATGACAATCTTTATTTATTCTTTAAATCCTGGAGACTCCAGGACAATCCTGGAGGACTGGCAACCTTACGCACTCTACCAGCACATGTGCACACTGTTTCTTATGGAAGCTAGAAAGACCCTGGGAAATGGCTGCTCTGTTTTCAATTTAAACAAAGCTGCCAGAAATTATTGAGCCACCACAGGGCTACAGCCAGAGACCATAATATAAATGCCTGTAAACAAATGGAGTTAAAAAAAAAAAAAAGTAATGGAGGGGGAAGAGGAAGAGCCCTCTAAAAACATGGAAACCCAGACAGTTTTTATGTCAAATAAAGACGAGCTCACCTGAAGGGGACAGGCCTTTACAAGCTCGTCTGCAATGCTTTTCATTGTTCAACCTGTTTATTCGTATCACCCGAGTGCCTCTCTCCTTTAAGATGGAAATTCTGTTTTCGGATATGCACAGGGAAATCAACAGGAAAAATACAACAGCAGTCCACATCTTGAAGGCTAGCATTAGAGTCATGCTCTTCTTCCCTAGAGCCTATTGTTCAGGAGAAGCATTTGCCAATTACCTTCAGATCCTTAGCAACGTACCTGCCAAATGAAAAAAAATATATCTCAAGAAGATGCATTAAAGATTTAAATAGTTCTTAACATTTTCATCATTGGGTCTTGCAGCTATTTAAACAGGAAGGAAATAATCACCACCTCCATTAAACAGATGAAGAAACAGGTACAGAGCTTGAGAAGTGACTTCCCTCCATTTATTTTCCTCCCATTCTGTAAATTCTCCATCTTCAAAACATCTGATGAAGTGGGATTTTCTCCCACAAAAGCTCATGAGATAAATAAATTGGTTAGTCTTTAAAAGTGCCACAGGACTCCTTGTTTGTAGAACTAGGACTAAAACACTCGTTTCCTTAATCCAGCACTCTACATGCTGCAGCTCTCAGTCCAGGAACTAAGTTTCAAAAGTTAAGATGTTTTAAGGCCCACACAGGAACAATGTACACTACACGTGAACATGAAAGAGCTATTGAAAATAAAACTAATTCCTCCCCATGCTGTTCTGATCACGTCTGGGGGAACTTGTCTAACCAGTTCACGCAGAGGTTGGAATAGCACGGGAGAGTCAGTGACAAGCCATATGCAAAGGTGATGAGATAATACAACTGCTGGAATTAGTTCACACATTTTCAAGATTTTAACTTATACCAGCCACCAACATCAAAACCATTGAAAGGAGGCTAATCCAGGTACAAAGCTGCACATTGCTAATTAAGGCTTTAGAGTCAGACAGACTGGCGGGCTATGTTCAGAACAGAGAGGAATTTAAAAAAAACAAAAACAAAAAAAGAAAACCCACGTGTTACATGCACAGAAGAGACTAATTCCAAAGAAAAGACTAAGGCCTGGTCCACACTGAGGGGTTTGGACAATGTAACGCTCCTTACTTTGACCTTTTACAGCCCGTGTACACACTCGGGCTGCTGGAAGATCAAATTAAGGGCTGTTACAAGTCAACCTTGTAACCGCTCCAAGACACATAGGGTTAAAGGCGAATTTAATAACTCGGCTTAAACCTAGTATAGACAATGGCCTCCGGCCATTCCCGGCAGCCCCTGCCAAATAAGCTGTGCTGTGTATATAAGAAGGACTGATCAAAACCATAAATCCAAACTTAGGGTGGGTTCTGACTCCTGACCTGAAATGTAGAGCTCATCTTAGGCCATGTCTCCACTGGGGAGCCATCTAAAGTTGATGTTAACACATCGACATCATAAAACCGGAGGAGAGCGACCAGGACACTCCTGCTCCAGCTCCTTTGGTGGTCAGCGTAGAAATTTGCCACCGGCTTGGCAGCCCCGCTGAGCTGCCACTGGCCCTGGACTTGGCAGCCCTCCGCATGGCCTCAGGTTTCTATCCATTTTCAACCTATGCCATGGGAGGATGACATTATTTACACATTACAGGCCCACGTCGAGCAAGACATGTCACTGTCTTAGGCTGACTTACAAGCCTCTTAGGAAACGTGGGAGAGAGGACATGGCTACTGTGGCTAGGACATAGGGATATTTTGTCCTGCTAAAAGGGTCAACAGGACGCTTCTGTCAACTAGGGCAGGGCAGGAGATGAGTATGGTGATCTGTACACTTGTCATGCCTAAAAGTGGCACTTTTTAATGTCAGGAAATGCCCACGAACATTCAGGTAACAAGAGGATTAGTTTCCTGCAATTTTTAAGGTTATTTAAAAATTCCTTTTAAATTCAAATCTAGCTGTGAATTCAGATAACCTAGGAAATCACAAGAGATCACACAAGGCTCCTGGGGTTAGTGGGGGAAGTTCACACCATTCACATTCTAGCAGGCATTGTTCCTCTAGATGCAACCGTATGAGTAAAAAATTTGATATTCTGGAAAAAGAAATGAACATCATTCTGGGATGTATTGGCAGGAGTGTTGTAAGTAAGCCACGAGAAGTAATTCTTCCACACTCCTTAGCACTAATAAATCCTCAAAAGGAGCACTGTGTCCCATCCCCAGGAGAAACAGCAAGTTCAGTGGAAAGACTACCATTGACTTCAGAGGCATCACAGCCTTATCTTTACCTAAAGTGATTCTGCTGCCTCAAAACTAGAAGTCTCTGAGGTAAGGCTGTGCTTACAAAGAGTTCAGCATGGACTAGTCTAGTTGCTTCCAGAACTTTTCCCTACAGGACTTTCAGAGCCTCTCTCATCTAAGCAAGTCATAAATGTCTCACAGACAGGTATGACTCCTCAGCTGAGGTCATCTGCAAAAATGTACACACGTTGCACAAGGAGTGTGTGGAGAATGGGCATATCACAAAGTAGGCTATCTGCCCCCCTGCTGTCAAGTCAGAAAGGAAGTTTCCTAAGGATGCTGTTATAGCCATTGACTGAGTCTCTCCAATCAGTACCACCTTTGCAACTTGTGGAGCTCTGAAGTTGAGTATTCTGAGAAAACACTGACCAATGCCTATCAGCTACTCGTACCTATCGATACTGCTACAATGAACCTGTGAATGTTGAATCTGCGTGCTAATCTTTCTTAGCAATTTACATTATCAGAACCCTATACTAGGATTAAAATCATAGAATTGTAGAACTGGAAGGGACCTCAATGGGTCACCTAGTCCTAGTCTAGAACATCTCTGACAGGCATCGCCTCTAATCTGTTCTTTAAAACCTTCAGTGATGGAGACTCTACTAATATCTCTCGCCAGTTTATTTCAGTACTCAACTACTAATATAGTTAGAAAGTTTTCCCTAATGTCTAAGCTAAATCTTCCTTGCTGCAATTTAAGACCATTCCTTCTTGTCCAGTTCCTCAGTGGTTAAGGAGAACAGTTTAACAATCTTCTCTTTAAAATAACTTGTAGCATATGTGAAGACTGTTATATTCCCCCATCAGTCTTCTCTTTTCCAGACTAAACAAACCTAATTTTTTTTCAGTCTTTCCTCCTAAGGCATGTTTTCCTGATCATTTTTGTTACTTTCCTCTGGCCTTTTTCCAGTTTGCCCACATCTTTCCCCAGGCGTGGTGCCCTGCACTGGACAAAGTAATCCTTTTGAGGCCTTACTAGTGCTGAGTAGTGTGGAAAAATTACTTCTTGTGACTTGCTTACAGCACTCTCGCTAGTATATCCCAGAATGATCACTTTTTTTGCAACATTACATAGTTGACTCGTATTTAGTTGATGATCCACTATAACCCCGAGATCCTTTTCTGTAATACTCCTTCCTAGTTAGATATTTCCCATTTTGTATTTATGCAATTAATTATTCCTTCCTAACTGGAGTACTTTACATTTGTACTTACTGAATTGCACCCTATCTATTTCAGACCGTTTCTCCCGTTTGGCAAGATCATTTTGAATTCCAATTCTTGTCCTCCAAAGCACTTGCATCTCCTCCCAGTTTGGTATTTTCCGTGATCTTTGCAAGTATTGTCTTTATGCCATTATCCAAATCATTTATGAAGATATCAAATAGAACTCATTCCAAGACAGATCTCCACAGGATTCCATTCTTCCAGCTTGACTCTGAACTATTGATAACTACTTTCTAGGTATGGTTTTTTACCTTATTGTAGGTTTGCCTAGGCTATATTTCCCTAATGTGTTTATGAGAAATTTCCATAACAACCTCCGAAGAAGATAGGCAAGTCAGATTATTCTCATTTTACAGTGGAAAATGCTGAAGCCCAGAGGTGATGCAAATTGTTCAAGCCCACAGGAGTCCAGTAACAGACTGCAAGTGACTGAAGAAGCAACTTCAGTCTTGGGAGTTCCGTGCATGCAGACCTGGCCTACACCTAAACCTTAGGTTGACCAATCTATGTCACTGATATAATTAAACCAACCTAAGCGTGGCACAGACTCTAGCACATCAACGGGAGAATTCTTCTGGTTACCTAGCTATTGTCTATTGGGAGGAGGGTGGATTTGCTATTGTGACAGGAAAACCCCTTTCATTGCTGTCCCAAATTTTGACACTATAAACAGTGTACCCCTTGTAGTGCAGATCATACCTGAAGTCATAATGCCTTAAAATTCAGCACATAACATCTATCCCAGTTATACTGCGAGCCTGCTCAAGGGACACAAAAGCTTTGTTCTGGTAAAATGTGATATTGTGTGCCCACTGCAAACTCTCATACATCTTTTTCAGTTACAAGAGAAGGGGGAGCCTGGAGTGAACGGATGGCACTAAAATCCCTCAACTTCTGATTTTATCTGCATGCTCTTCTTGAGCTGCAGCCTCTAGCAGACAATGTAACACTGCACTCTCTTTTGACTTAGCAGTAAGAACTGCCTGCACAGAGTTGGCACTCAAGCTGGCCCTCTTGGTGGTTAGAAATATTTCTGGGACTGACTTGGCAAGAGTAGACTTGTTAGAGAAAGGTGGCTCATGAGCCCCATCTAGTCTCGTTCCAAGAGAACTGCTCCTGGTTTCTAGTTAGGATTTGATGAGGCTCTGTTTACATTATGCACTGGCGTAATGACAAATTGATCAGATCCCTAACGTAAATATACTGCACTGGTAAGCTCTTTTTAAGATTTTTCTAAAAACAGAAAAAAAAATACATAAACGTCTCAATATATTAATTTGCTATCCAATTTTTGCTATACTTTAAATGTTTAATTAAACAGAAAATGAATAATTAAAATATAAATGTGTACTGTACAATTTACAAGTTTCGCTTATACAAATCCAACTAGTTGAAGAAATAATATTAAAAGAAGATAAAGAATAGAAGCAAAATTCAGAGAAGCTGTCTAGAGATGGAAAGAGAAGGAAGTGGATAGAGAAGAAAAGGTGCCTATGCATCTACTAGGATAATTCAGCTATGTCCAGAATAGCTCTGAAATTTTTTCTTGGGCTTTTTTATTATGGTATACAATTCTTTTCATGGTGGCCAAGCTTACAATGTCTGTTCTTCAGTCTTCAACTGTTGATTGCTTTTTGGATTTCCATTTTTGTGGTACTAATTTTTTAGCAATTATTAGTGCTCTACTTAGCCACAGCTTTTCCAGATTCATTTAGCTTCTTATTATTCATTAGGTTTAAAGTCACATATTTAGCTTATAATTTTATTCGATAAAAAAAAATTAATTTTGCAATTCAGTTCTTCCAAAAGCTTGTGGATATAGGACCATTCCCACCACATACAGGCTGAAATACGTCCTGCTTCGCATCAGTGCAAACCCTGCAAGAGTTGAGAAGCAGCAGAATAGCTACAATGATGTAGTTATCTTGGTGCAAGGCTTAGATCTCTCTCTCTCTTTCTTTCTTTCTACTGGGGCAGTCATGACCGAAAAAATTGCTGTATCAGATCTGTGCATGACCTAGATTGAGGCATATAAGGGCAAAGGTGTTTCTATGACACCATTGCTCTCCCTTTGTACTGTGGCTGCTGGGGGCCAAACAGGACCCAAAGGCTTTGCGATTATTTCCCTACAGCATGTGAGACGAGACTAGTCCAGATGTATGAGGAGGAGACAGAGGCATCACACCTTCTAAAACAAGAAGGAACAGGAACCACCCTGAGGAACTGAGGAGGAAACTATTTTCCTCCTTCCCCCTATTACTTCTCTATGTAAGCAGTGATTGTAGCTCCCACAGGGATATGGTACTTATGTAGGAGGGGAAGTAGTCTGTGCAACAATGAATGGGAAAGCAGGTGATTCAGAATTCACCCTCTTCATTAAGCATGATGCACCCTATGAAGTTTGCAGGGAAAGGGAGGTATGTCTCAGAAACCTGTAGAATACAGATCTACGTTTTCAAAAGGGATCAGTAATTTGGAGGTGCCCCAAATTTAGTGCAATATAAACAGGCACGATTTTCAAAGAATAGGTGCTCAGACCACTTTAAAGGTATTTAAAATTATGAGCCACTTTTGAAAAATTAAGACCTTGTATTGGTCATGATCTCTTTATTGGCCCAGTCTATGGTAGCTACATTGACTATCTACACCAGTAGTTCCCAACCTTTTCAATAACATGGCACACCTCAATGAGACAAAATTCCACAGCGACCTATTTTTTCAGCTGAACCGATTGCTCATAAACATCACATTTACTATAGTTACGGTCTTACTAGAATAGTTTGCAACATAGTGCATACAATAAGCTAAAGGAGGATCAAATTCATTAATGTTTCAAATCCACAAGGAAAAAATACACATCACCTCAATTTTGCCCTTTGGCCACCTGTGTTTAGAATGCTCATGTTTTAGAATCAAAAGATCAACACCTCACTTTTAATTTGATGATTAATTTTCATGAGTTTTAGAAGTTGTAATTTTGGTTGGAGACAATATTGTTTAAGATGAACCTATGTTTGTTTTACATTGATTTTCATTACCTTTGTACAAAATTTCATGGCACTCTTGGACAGTTCTCATGGCATAACAGCTATGTTCCCTCTAAGCTGCACAGGTGCACAGCCGCACACCGGCCGTCGCACACCCGCGCACCTATCTCAGACTCCCGCACAGCCCAACCTCCACAGCTCTTCTTCTCCCCACCCCGATCTTCCCGGAGGCTCTGTCCCCTTCTCTCTCCTGCAGCCCAATCTTTCTGAAGGCTCTGTCCCCTTCTCTCTCCCCTTCTCTCTCCCGCAGCCCAATCTTCCCGGCGGCTCTCTCCCTTTCTCTCCCCCCCATGTCAATTCAACATTCCATTTTGAATGTCATTTTGATTAGAAATTTGAAACCATGTTTGACTCAATTGAGTTTTTTTATTTCTCATTTTGTCAACGAAAAACTGAAAAAAAATCTTTTAGTTAAATAAATAAATAAATAAATAAATAAATAAATAAATAAAAGGTTTTTCAATTTGGATACCAAACAAAACCATCAAGTTATTTGCTCAGTTCTACTCTGCCCCTCTTATTTGCTTTTAAGTGTTCGCTTAACAATGACTCTAAAACAAGAACTATTTTCCTCCCCTCAAGTTACTGGTACATGTTTTACATGCTTAACACCATTTTAAAGTTTCTTTTAGATTTTATAACTGGTGTGCGTGTGTGAATGTGTGATGATATGGGCAAAGGAACAGAGCTCATTTCTCAATCCAGAGATGGAAAACTAGATCCAGATGCACGTTAATACAATCCAGAAGACATTTTTGTAATTCCATATCAAATATCAGAACCACCAATTAGTTTTTGCCTCATCTGCTCCAGCACAGTCCCAACAAGGCTAGAAAGTACTTCACGGTTACTTTTAGCTCTATCTTGAATTAGCAGCTGCCTGTTACAATTATAGTCTCCTTCCCTTCCATTCCCACCCTGTGGCACATCTTTAGTACCCAGTGTCCACACAGCTCCCTTTTACGTTGAACAATTCCTAGTCATCTCAGCTGACCATTTGCCCCACAGGGTAACAGCCAGGAAAAGCACCAGCTTCCTCTCTACTGTAGCCCTGGAAGAAATCCGCTCCTTGTTCAGCCATAACTGTAACACAAGACAAATTCCAAAGGGGTAGCCGTGTTTGTCTTTCTACAATAGACTACAAAGTCTTGTGGCACTTTTAAAGACTAACAGATTTATTAATCGCATGAGCTTTCGTGGGAGAAAATCCCACTTCGTCAGATGCTTTGACGAAGTGGGATTT
>ML685890.1:1967249-2036800 GCA_007922175.1 Pelusios castaneus
AAATCCCACTTCGTCAAAGCATCTGACGAAGTGGGATTTTCTCCCACGAAAGCTCATGCGATTAATAAATCTGTTAGTCTTTAAAAGTGCCACAAGACTCTGTTGTCTGTAACACAAGAGTGTGAATTGACCATTGGTGTTTCTGCCAGAAAACAAGCTTCCAAAAACCAGGACAAAACATTCTTTGGATTTTAAGTGTTCCTTCCATAATCCTCCCCAAAGACACTAAAAAAACCTGGTCTGAGTATAATTTTAAAAATGCCAAGATTACTTTTACCATCAACAGCTATAACTCAGCAGGGAACAAGCAAACTAGAAAACCAGAAAAACCTGGAATCAACAACTGAATGACTTTATGACTATACAGCATGCACACATGCCGAAAACCCAGAGACACTGCTTGCAAGGCTTAAGTAATGTTAGTCTCTTGCTGTTCAGTTTTCTGCACTAATCAAGGAATTTGCACAAAAAATGTCAAAGGAACTTAGATACGGATTATTCAGGCCAGTTTTTGTCAGGGTGATGGTGAAAAATGGAATCTTTGAAACAAAGCAAATCTTCCTTTCCACCACCCAGGCACCAAAAACAGTTACTAACCTCTTGTTAACTATTGTGCTTTGAGACGCGTTGCTCATGTCCATTCCAATGTAAGTGTGCCTGCATTGCACCGGACGGTTTTACCCCACTGTTGGGTTGGCTCTGGTGCCCTCGGAGTTACGACATCATGGCATCTTATACAGGGCCATGCTGACCCTCCACCCCTTCAGTTCCTTCTTGTTGGCTAACTCTAACAGAGGGGCAGATAGGCAAGTCTTGGAATGGACATGAGCAACACATTTCAAAGAACAACAATTACGAAAGTGTAGTAACAGTTCTCTTCTTCAGATTCTTGCTCATCTCAGTTCCAACATAGATAACTCCCAAGCAACTGAACAGGAAGAGGAGCGGAAGCTCACAGGCATGCTGATTGTAACACCACTCTGCAAAGTGCAGCATCATCTCTGGCTTATTGAGTAATGATGTAGTGAGAAGCAAAAGTGTGGACTGAGGACTATACTGCAACATTGTAGATGCCCTGGATCAGGACCTGGGCTAGGACTGCTGCCAAGGATTTTTGCACCCTCATGGAATGTGCTCTTAGGGCAGGAGCAGGTACATTCATGAGATCACAGCATATATGGATGCGATTCCTGAAGAAAAAATTCTCTGGGATGAAACTAAGTCCCTTCATCATGTCTGCTACTGCTTCTAAGAGTCAAGTATACCTTCAAAAGGATTTTGTCCTTTCAATGTATAAAGCAAATGTACACCTGATGTCCAGAGAACAAAGTCTCCACTCCTAGTTGTTGGGGTGTGGATTAGAGTAGAAGACAGAGAAATATGTTCTAGTTCACACAGAATTCAAGACCACCTTCAGAAGGAAGGCTGGGTGAGGACACAGTTGATCCTTATCCTCAAAAGAAGACAGTGTAGGATGGTTCTGGCACGAAGGTCTTGGTTTTCGAGATCTTTCTGGCCAATGCTACGGCAACGAGAAAGGCTACTTTCCAGGACAAGTAGAGTAGAGAACATGTCGCTTGGGGTTCAAATGGTGCTCCCATGAGTCTTGACAGCACCAGGCTGAGATCCCAGGGAGGGACTGGTTGTCATATATGAGGGTACAGCCTGTCCAGACCCTTGAAAAAACTGCTGACAATTGGGTTGGCAAAGACTGATTGACTGATGATCCAGAGATGGAATGCCGAATTCACAGCCAGGTGGACCCTGATTGAGGACATCAACAGCCCTTAATGTTTTAGGCATAACAAGTAGCCCAAGATGAAGGGTATTGAAGACATGTGTGAGCATATGAAATGTCTTTCTGCATCTACCAGATGGAAAATCTTTTCCACTGAGCCAGGTACATTGCCCTAGTGGTTGGTTTTCTGCTGCCAAGGAGGAACTCATTAATGGGTCTGAACCATGTTAACTCGGGGGGGGGGGGGGGAAGCTATGGAGCTTCAATGCAGTGCAAGTGAGGATCTCCAGCTGTTGAAGGTGGCTGTGCTCCTGGCTGATCAGATCTGGGTGAGGAGCAGGCTGATTGGACTCCCCACTGAAAGAAATTCAGGTGGGTGGAGAACCAATGCTGATGTGGCCAGGATAGGGTTATTAAGATCATGGTAGTCCCTTCTCTCCCAATTTTCAGCAATACCCAGAGAATGAATGGAATTGGTGGACAAGCGTTGAAAAGATGGCCCTTCCAAGTGAGAAGGAATACATCTGTGTCCAAGCCCAAGCTGTGATTCAGAAGGAGCAGAAATGCAGACACTTCATATTGTGTCTTGTTGCAAACAAGTCTGAATGGTGAACTCCCCACCACTGGGGGACACTGTTCATAATGTCTGTTTGTGGTTGAAGAAGGATGGCTGAGACGATCCACCAGCTTTTTCTGAGGTCCTAGAAGATAGGGAGCCTCGAGATGTGTTGAGCGGACTATAAAGAATTTCCAAAGCTGGAGGGCTTCCTGGCAGAGGGGAGAGGAGAGTGCTACACCCTGTCTGTTTACATAGAATATTGCTGTCATATTGTCCATCAGAACTGACAGGCATTTGCCCTCCAAGTGGGACTGGAAGATTTGGCAGGCCAGGTGCACCGCTCTCAGCGGTCTGACACTGATGTGCAATGAGAGCTGTGCCTGGGAGCAGAGGCTTTGGGGCCTAAGCCTCCTAGATAAACTTTCTACCCCATTGCTGATGCGTCCATAATTAGGGACAGTGAGGGGTAAGTTCTGGAGAAAGTTAGCCCTATGCAAACCATCTGTAGGTTCAGCCACCAGGGAAAGGAATCAGTCACTGAAGGAGGAAGTGTGACCACCCCGTCCAAATGGTCTGAACCTGGTCAGTACACTGAGACAAGCGAGGCTTAGAGAGGTCTAAGCCACAGTCTCTTTTGTTGCCTTACATATGTGCAGGAGGTCCTATATCCCAGGATCTTCAGGTCATTTCTTGCCCTAGTTGTAGGGTACTTCTGAGGCTGCCAGGATAAAGCAAATAGCCAGGCTTTGTGACTCTGGAAGGAATGTTCTGGTTTGGCTTAAGGCAAGTACTGCCTCATTAACTCTATCTCTGAAAAGGTGAGTCGATTTCTGGGCATTTATTAAGAGGCCTAACTTGTCAGAAGTTGATAATTTCAAGCTTACATTCAATGCCACCTGCGCTTTGGTGAAGCCCTTTGTCAAGGTATGGGTAAACCTACACCTTTTGCTTCCTCAAAGCCATGGCAACATCAGCCAGGCACTTGTGAGGGGCTGATGACAGGCCAAAGTGGAGGACTGTAAACTGAAAGTGGACATGGCTCACTACAAACTGTAGAAATTTTATGTGACTCATGAAAATTGTGATGTGGAAGTATGCATCCTTCAAGTCAAGGGTGGCATACCAGTCCCCTGCTCCAGAGAGGGAATAATGGAGGCTGAGGCCAAGGAGACCATGTGGAACTTCAGCTTCATGATGAATCTGTTGTGGATTCACAGATACAGGATGGATCTACGTGAGTGTGTGCATGATACAGTTTAGTCTGGAAGAATGACTGGAGTGGAAGTAATTGAGATTGACCTCTGAGTCCACAGGATTCTAAATCAAATGCATGAAGGAGGAGGCAGTGGCGGTGAAGTGATGAGAGAAGACTGGCTAGGATTTATATGAGTGAGAAAACATTACTTTGGCCATGATTTGTATCCACACTGGTACTCATCAAGTATGAATTATAACACCCAAATTGTAGCAACAGCACTAAGACAACAAGGTTGAGAACTGAAAGCGTGCCATTTTGTATACGTTTTAAATTCTAGTTAACCCTTAAAATCTTTTTCAAATTCCAAAGGGGTAGCCGTGTTAGTCTATTGTAGAAAGACAACAGAGTCCTGTGGCACTTTTAAAGACTAACAGAGTTATTTATCGCATGAGCTTTCGTGGGAGAAAATCCTACAAAAGCTCATGCGATAAATAAATCTGTTAATCTTTTTCAAATCGTTTAATTGTATTATATGAAAAATCCTGCCCCAGAGCAAGTAAACAAATAGTTTCAATTGTGAATTCACTACTTCAGTTACAATGCTCAACAACAAAAGTAAAAAAGCCTGGAAGAGCAAAAGCCTGTTTTTGCTGACAGAACATTTTTACTGCACAACACCAAACGAAGTTACATCACTGCATGAAAAGCAGTTTTATGGCTATTGCAGGCTTCCTTAGTTTCTGAAGTTAACAGCAAACAAGGAGGAGCTCCTATAGTTTCACGAACTACATTTGCAAATAAACACAGTGTTTCAACCTAATGAAGGTTATGGCATTACAGAAAGCTGAGATGCTATTTTAGATTACAGGATAGAGAAATCATTGCTGATGACTGTATGTGACACTCTATACCCCTCTTTTCACTCTTATAGTATGATTATGTATTGTTTAATGCAAAGTGTGTCTTACAAGATGTTTCCGGAATGCTCATGACGTACTGAGCATTACTGTCATTGTAATATGTTGGTTGCAATATGATATGTATGGTTGAGGTTCCAGTATGTAATACTCCCAAATATGTGACCTCATGGCTTGAAACAGATCCATGCAAAACTCTCCCAGAGCAGAGGGGTAGTTTGCGCCTCACTGAAGTGTGTATAGATCAACCGCAGCTCAGCTTCCAGGAACAAAAGTACTGGCCTTGGCATCACCAAAGGAACCATGATAAGGTAGGGTTCATTGACTCATGAGTGGACATGGATGAAGCCACACATGGACATTGTTTGTCCCCTGATCCTGATGAGGGGGGAAACAATGCCTCAGCTGGGAGAAGGAACTTTATAAAGAAAGGGAGACTTGCCATGATCTCTCTCTCTTTTGCACCACTATCCACAAACACCACAAGCAACTGAACAGCTGACCAAATAGGAGAGCCTGGCTGAAGGAAAACCAGCCAGCCTGTGCTGAGAAACATCAAAGTTTGTGAGGCTGTAAAAAGTGTTTAGAATGTGTTTTGCTTTGTTTTCTCTTGATCCACTCTGACATGTTACCCCTTTGACTTATAATCACTGTAAGTCCTTCTGTAGTTCATAAATTTGTTATCTAATGCAATGTGTTTGCTTTGAAGTATATTGGAGACTGCACTTGGAGTAACAAGGCTGGTACTTATCAATTTCTTTGTTAAACTGATCACCTATTATGAGCTTCCATTGCTCAGTGTGCAGCACTGAATGTGTAAAACAAAATTTCCTAGAGCTGCAGATGGGATTGGGGGAATATAGACAGGGGTCATTCTGTTGTATAATCCAAAGAGTGGGCGGCTGGCTAGAAGCACTCACTCAGTAGGAAGGCAGCTAGTTTGCCAGTGGCTGTGCGTGAACACTCCAGGAGCACAAGACAGGCTCCAAGAGTGGGGGATTCGGTGATGCAGGAAAACACCAGTCCAGAATGCACTAGAGGAACATCACAACATACATGCAGAAGTTGACATATAGCTGTCCCTGGTCTTGAAATTGTTCCTTTAACCAACTTTCTGCATTGGTTCAGAATTCCAGTGCTAGCAATTTCGCCTGTTAACTCATACCAAGAGCAAGTATTAACCTAGGGAAAACCGAAGATACAGTCCCACATGAACTTCCCTATATTACCTATGGCTAATCAAAGTCAGGATGCACTAGGAGTTTGATATCATCGTTGCTACTGATCACACTTTTAACTGCGAGATTGTCACCTTCCAGGGAGTGGTTCAGGATCCTTCAAATTAAAACATGTTGCTTATTAGGCTTTCCAGGCCTTATCAGTGGTTTTCTTATTATATAGAAGTTATTATACCAAGAGACAAAGTTTGCACAAGGTCAGATGGTTACAGGAAATAGCATACCAGCATGCACTGACACCAGTACTGCAGTCGTGCTCAATCAGAAGAATGCAAGTCATTTACAAAGAGAGGGTAATTCAACGTGTCCCCTCCACCTCCCACACCCTCTTTGTTAGCTGCAAGCCTCCCTTCCATGGTAGCACCAGAGAGAGTCAGGATAGGCTGGCAGTGAAAGCAGAACACTGGGATTCAGGAGATCCAAGTTCCCTTCCCATCTGTGTCACAGATTTCCTGTGCAACCTTCAGCAAGTCACAATGTGTGTGTCAGTGTTGGTTTCCTAGTCCACAATGTGGGGATCAATCACTCCTTTCCTCCTACCCCTTGCCTGTTTACACTGTAAACTCCTTGAGACAAGGAATGTCTCACCAGGTGTTTGCACAGCAGTGGAGTCAGCTAAATTAGTGCTGAGTTTTAGTTGAAAACATAGCCAGGAACAAGAAGTGTTCAGCAGCATTTCAGAAGTCATGGATAAAAACAGAGTGATCAAACCCACAGTGCTAGCACCAGGGCAGTAATACCAGTGGTGGGAATTTTTGCTAAGATTCTTTAATGTATATTTGACTTTAATCCACTTCAGCCTATTACTAATATCAAATCAAGGGAAAGATTATGAAAGGGAGAGAAGAGACCTTTTCCGCAACTGCTCAATCTAACATGCTGATAAGGCAAGCACCTTACATGAGTCTTTTATCATGTTAAGCTCATAGCTGGCAATAAACTGCAAGTATCAAGAACTTTTCTGTCATTTCAAACCCCCTTTACTCCTCCACTCCAGTGAGAAACTGTTAAAATGCAGGTATCCATCTGCAGAAACTGTGCAACTGTTGACATTCTGTACCCAGCACAGAATGACACTGTTTAGATGGCTAGTGCTGTAAAGTGCATGCTACAGGGATCCCAGTGATCAGGGTGTTTGTTAAGCTCACAAAAGGAAGCTTGTCTCATGTTTACCAGTAGAAGAAGGGCTTCTCTCTCCATTCATGCTTTTAAACCAGTGGATGCCATTCACAAGGACACTTGTTCTGTTCAAGCAGGAAGATGTTAACAAAGAGGTTATCTCTGCCACGTAACAGAGGCAATTACAGGAACTGTAGGAGTAAAAATGAGGTCAGTAGTCAAAGGCCAATATGCAGCCTCTGATATGAACTCTTCTTACCTGTCACTTCAAGCTATCAGTGAAATTCTTCATATTAAGGGAGGGGTAACTAATGTTTGCACGCAGAGCTGGGAAAGGGGTGTTTATTGGAGTTTTTCAGTCCTACGTCACTGGTGCATTAGCCAGCTTATGTTGTTGATCACCGATAGCCATCGCCATTCGATTGTCCAGGGCTGTTGTATGGCAAATAAGAGATTTCAGAGCTGGTAACACCACAAGAATCAAGTCCACGACTAGCACCAAGTGGCAAACTTTTGGTTGTTTCCCTTGACAGAGAGAACAAAGATGGAATGTCCAGTGGAGAATTAACTCCTCTTTCACTCTGCGGCTGTGTCTCCATTAGGAAATGTAACAGCATTTAAACAATATTTAGCAACTGAAATAGCTAACAGGATGCTGAGTGGGCAGTGCAGACGAGGTCAAGTTGCGCTCACAGCATTATGTCAGCTGGCCACAGCTAAACTTCTCAGGACCAGCACTCAAAGACCCTGGTGATACAAGAATTTAAATAAAATCTAACCCTGGCCTACATCAATCATTCAGTCATGGTCAGCTTGATTTCAGCTAGTCATAAGTATTAAGAGCAAGGTGACTATTTGAAATCAATCTGGTCATGAAAATATGAATAGTCCCCTGACTTCACCTTAACCAATCTATGCAACTCATTGTTGCAAATATTATTGAAGCAATAGCTTAGCAAGACTTAAGAGGACTAAACCGTTGCATGAAGTAAAATAGCATCTGCACTTTGTCTAGTTAGGATAAGAATTACAAGAGCCACAAACCATGAATTGGGGCACAAACTGACCAGAAGCTGGAGTTCAGAAGAAAAATTAGTCTGTTCTTCCACACACTCCCTTGAAGTCTAACATTAAACAGCTGGCTGAGTGCATGATGTAAGGGTTTTGCATTCCTCCAAATCAATGGGCAAAACCCACTGCAACAGACAGGATACCAAATAAGTTGGATCACTAGTCTGTCCTGATATTAGATTATACAGGAGGAACATCATAAATGTTCCCCCTCCAAAACGTGCCCAGAAAAGATAGCCACATAATGGATCTGATTATTATGAAGACTAGCTGCCTTTCTAATGAGATTATCCCACCAAGTGAAAACATTTTAATTAAGTTGCTGTAAATTATTTTCCTGATGTGTGGAACAGCTGCTCTTGCTTGCAATGAAGTCACTGTCTATGGCTGAGCATCTGAATCTCCCAACAGTCTGTATATGACAAACTTGCCACTTTGAAGTCTACTGAAATGTTTATAGCAGGGGTGTCAAACATGCAGGCCGCAAACCTCTTCTATCCAGCCCGTGACTGTACTCCACAGGACCACACTCTCCCCCTAACGGAGAGAGTGTGTGATCCCACAGGGCACAGTCTTGCATAAACAGCGCTCTGTGATGCCACGAGAGTGCCCTAGTATTTCGATTTATGGCGTGTACAGCCCACTTGAAGTACATTTAAGTCAAATCTGGCCCACCACAGCAAATGAGTTTGAGATCTCTGGTTTATAGCAATATTATTTGTCCAGCTGGCTCCACCTAAAAGACAAACAGGATTTTGAAAGTCTTCCTTCATGGAAGAACACAAACGTGCCAGGAGTTACAAAGACAGGTTAGCTCAAAGAGATGCTTGTTCAGTGCACTGGGTCTCACAGTGTCATCAGAATTCACATATGGCCCCCCGAAAGTGGGAATTGCTATCCTAGAGAATAAGGAATAAATCACTGTGTCACCAAGCAGACAGACCACAATACAAACAAATAATACAATAAATAAAGCTGGCTGCTTCTGGACTTTCTGAAGGTTTGGTGTCATGCTGATGCTGTTCAAAACCAGAAATTGGTAGCCGCTGAAATCAAGACTTCTGTAAATGCCACATACTTCCCACTGCAAAAGAGTTCTTTTCTCCGGCTTGTGAATGGCTAAAGTAAATAATCAGGACTCTAAATTGCATAACAAGCAGAATAAAAAGTTGCATCAGGAGACTCCTGTGAAACCTCCAAGGAGTTGGCAGGCTCTGCTGAGAAACTGTGATCAGACTGGAATTTACCTGAACAATGAAGAAACTCATGAGCATAAAGTACTTGGGAACCCTGTGCCGCTGACAACAGCGCATAACCCATGCAGAAACCAGGCTATGCTGTACAGAGCTCTCTGTAGCCAAAAATCCCTTTGTAATTGAAAGGGAATTCTTTGTATGAACAATCCTTCCACACTGCAGAAGGTGGCACTGAAAGCCTTTCCCCATGCAATAGGTGTGCTCTCAGTCAATTTCTGACTTTCCAACATAGGGCTCAATACTATAGACAGGGCAGAGCACCTGAAATGGCTGGTGCTGGATTTTAAACATATCAGTCAAGTGATATCTCCCTATTTACACTGAGAAATCAGAAGAAGTTGGATCCAGTCATTAGGGTGCTAGTCTCAAACTTGATTCAATTCCCTGTTCTACCCCAGAATTCCTGTGTTACCGTGGGCAAATCATTTAATCTCTGTCTCTCGGTTCCTCATCTGCACAACAATTATACTTTCCTACTTCCTGGAGCTGAAACACATTAAGAGGTTGTGAGGCCCTAGTACTGTGTACAATAATGGGAGTCATACATATATCATAGATTGGAAACAATTCACCTGCTCATCGGGGGAAAGTGCTTTGATACACTGATAGATTAAAGGAAGAGGAGGTTCTGAACCAGGGCCTGCTGGAATTTATGTAATGAATAACCAGCGGTGCACCAGATATTCAAAGCAGTCCATATATTCAGCCCACACTGATGGTAATGTTACAAATAATCTCCCAGAGTCAGAAAATACAAGCAAGGTATTATCATCTATCCCCTTCTTCTTCAAATTCCCAACTGGAAGCTCACTTCATCTGCAGCAGGTGGCAATGGAGAGAAGAGGGTGAATGGAGAAAGTTGACTTAGATTCTGTAGAGAATTTAGAGTTATTGGTTAGTATATTAGTTCTTTCAGCTACCCCAGGGGCACACATCTGTATTTTATAAAAGATCCTATGCACATTAAATTTCAACAAATAAAAATCTAACCATCCCTCTGCTTTGCTCGGCACCCTGTTCTGGAAGCATTCCTTGCAGAAGGTGCTGTTCAATGGAAGATTTTCACTATCAAAAATGACTAGGTGACCATTCACTTATGCAAATGTGGCTTGTTTTGGAACATCTGCAGCAATCCAGTTTAACAGAAAGAAAAATGAACTTCCGAAGACTAACTGCATAAAGCTTGAATTGGAGAATAAATGTGTCAACACGACTACTTCAAGAGAATGAAAACATGCATTCAAGCGATGCTGTTCCCTTCACAGCCTAATTGTGACTGAAAGGTAATAGTGAATTTTCAAGTGTGCTGCCATGTGGGACTGGAGATCTTAGTTGGGGCTTTTCAGACAATATGTTTCAACTTAAAAGAATGTTAACTACTGTCACTCAGGCATGGCAGCCTGGTGGCTCCTGCATGAACTTAGCAGATATTGCAGAGCGTATAGGAGAGCTTTCACTTCAGCTCAGGGTCTAGCTTCTCTGCAGCTCCCACAAAACCAGGCACAACTCTTGCTTTTCAAAAGATGCTAGCACCATAAGCAATAGTCAACCATCTCCAATGGAAAAAGATCCCCATCTCTGAACTCAGAGCTTGGAAGCCATATTTATAGCAATGGCAACCTGCTAGCTCCCAGTTATTTGATTTTGAAGAGCATGGGAGATGTGGAAATCAGAAGTAGCATGTATTTTTCCTCCAGCTATAGATTCCTTGTAGCAAATAAAAATCTTCTCCAACTCCTGTATCATTTTAATTGTATCAGCATACCTGAGCTTTAAAGATAAGGTGTGTATAATCAATCCTTACCTCTCTTCTTACCTCCTTCTCATTATAGTTGCAAATTGGTAAGTCAGGAAATTAAACTATTTGGGTCCAATTCTGTACCGCTTTGCACCTTACACAGCCATTAGTAGCAGCACAGAGTGCAGGCAGACTGCTACCATTCTGATTTAGTGATGTTTCACATTCCCTCTGCACCAGGGTCAGCAACTGTACTAACAACAAGGCAACAGAACATGAGGCCTGTTTTTGGAGTGGTCTCTACGTAAGTTTGCACCAGTTCAGGGTCCCTGCATGGACCCTAATAATTTAAGAATGACTTGTTTCAGTTTAACTTAACTCTAAATAGATAAACCAAAATCAGCTTGGTTCCAGCCACCACAAGAGACTCCACACAACCTTGTACACCATTTAAAATTGTGCCTGCAGTTAAGCAAGTGTCACTCGTCATGTAGACAAGCCCTTTACCCTCAGAAGTGGATTCACACAGGCAGAAGGAGTTGCAATCACTTCCGTCATCCTACTCGGCTCCTGACTTGGAAGGACCAGCTCCAGAATCAAGCAGAAGTCCAGCCTCTGCACCCATTTATTCATCGGGCTCTGCTGAAGATGTTAACAAGGTCTACACTTAATATCAGAGTTCACTTATGTCATCTGGACACCTTTTCTAAATATAAATGGAACAGCTGGCTGGAACAACCATGCTCCTTATACACATTGGCTGTACTCAGACCAAAGAGCTAGAGGTAAAAGGCTGCATATCCCAACCTTTCCTCCCACAGCTTTCCAGTTACCCTGCTATGGGCACACCTGACCTGTGGGGGAGGGCAGAAAGAGATGATTCCAGGAACAGAGATCTTTCTAGTGCCCTTGCCGACTGTGCTTCTCTCTCCTATTTTTACCCAGCAGCAAAACTGACCGAGTGGAATTCACAGTTTCACAATCTCGGAATGTTTTAGCCTTCTTACTGGGACTAGAATCCATTTTATATGCTGCACTCTATTCAGAAAAGCCAGATCATGGAAAAAAATTCTATCAGACTAAACTGCTCAATGAATTCCACCACCGTATAGAAAGCGCAGGTATAGTGCAAGAGGACTGTGGGAGGATTAACAAGAGGATTCTATAGGGCCACCATGTAGAAAGCGCAGGTTTTGTGCAAGAGGACTGTGACTGTACCATACTCTTAGAAGAGAAAGAAGTTTAATAACTGCTGGGATTTATGTCAAGGACAGCCTAGAATAGAGTAGATACAAACAAGGAATCCTGTGACACTTTTAAAGACTAACAAATGTATTTATTGCATAAGCTTTCGTGGGTATAATCCCATTTCATCAGACGCATGAAATGGAAACCGTAGTATGTTAGGGGTATATATACACACACACACACATGTAGAGAAAGGTAAGTCACAAGGTCAGTTCAGAGTAGACTTTATTTACATGTAGATGTATCTATTTATAGACCTCTTCCAGCTACAGGTGAAGAGGATCCCAGATACTTGTGCTAGGGTCTTTATATATAAAACTTTTTCAAGTAATCTGGGTCTGAAGGTGGGAGGTAGTGTGGTGGAATGCCATTTCAAGCTGTAAGTGATTTGAGATCTCCCGGAACAAGCTACATAGACCTAAAGGCCAGACCTGGCACGAATGGAGGGCGAGTGCAGGGAACTGACTTTAAATAACCGGTGATTTCTGTGTAAAGATTAGGGACAAGCTTTCAACCCTAACAAGTCTGTTTATCTTTTCACACTTCTCTTTGCAACGAGAAGGGCTGAGAAAAACTGAAAATGGAAATTAACTCTGATTTCTTTCAAGATTTTCACACTCTGCCCTCCAAAAAGTCTCTCTTTCAGGGTACTTTCTTTTCAGTTATACTGAAAGATTTTGCCTTAAGAATACTGACATGCTCATTCATCAGTCCCTACCAATTTAAGAAAAAAAATCAAAATAAAAAAATCCTACCCAAGTAGGTTTGGCTTCCAACATGTCAGAAACTCCATGAAGTCGTCTAAGGACTTGGCCATTGCTAATGATTTTATAAGCAAGGTGCTCAGATATTGCAGTGATGTGCAACAGTATAAACCCCCCTATCATGGAATATCTCAGAATTCGTTTCCATTTCTCACTGCACCAAACCAATGTATATTTTGCAAAATGATCTGGAGCTCTTCTCTGCTCCAACTCCACTATCTCACTTTTGGTTGCTGTGCATGCACTTATTTAGCTGCAGTAGATGAAGCAAGGCTATTTGCTTTCTATCAGGAGCTGAACAAAGGCAGTCTCAAGACGGAAACAGCAAAGCATCAAATTCATGATGATGTGGTAAGACATACACCAACATCGCACACAAAGACAGATTACAAGCCATTAGGAGAACTATCCCAGATGCCATAGCACACCTCATGGCTGAATTTTGTGACTTTGTACTCATCCACAACCATTTCAGATTTGAAGATAATTTAAGCAGACACTCACCAGCAACTACAGACCAAACAACAGAAACATTAAAGCAGGCACATACCCCTGCAACAAACCACACTGCCAACTTTGCCCACATATCTGCACAAAAGACACCATCAGAGGACCTAATCAAGCCAGCTACTCCAACAAGGGCTCATTCACCTGCTCATCCAAGAATGTGATTTACGCCATCGTGTGCTGGCAATGTCCCTTTGCCTTATATATTGGACAAACAGGACAGTCTTTGCGCAAAAGAATAAAGACACAAATCTGACATCAAAAACAACATTCAAAAACCAGTAAGGGAATACTTCAATCTCCCTACTCACTCCACTGATGATTTGTTAATAGCCTTACTTAAACAAATGGATAACAAATCAAAGCTTCAAAGAGAAGCAGCAGAACTGGAATTCATATATAGATTTGACACTGTTGTCTTAGGGTTAACTAGAGTACATTTCAGAGTATAGTATACAAAGCACTATAAACACGTCATTGTGTGAAATTTTAGTTTGACCTGATTTTGCTACTGCTTTTAATGTAGCCTGTTGTAAAATAGTTAAATATCTAGATGAGATCATGTACACTCTGGAAGACCTCTGCATACATACTCCCAGGGGTACATGAACTCCTAGTTGAGAATTACTGTTTTAGGGGATTGGTAACCTTCTCTCCCCTTCTAGGTCACCAACATGAGCCTGGCCCAACTTGGTAGAAACCAAAGGTCCATGTCCAACAGTAGTTTGTGGCCTACATCACTATGAAATACTGTACTCTTCTTAGTCCAATTGCCAGTTTACTACTTCACAATTTGTACTGTCCAAGATCTGCATTGGCAATCACAGATAAAAGCCAAGGGCTGAACAGGGATAGAAAGTTCGTTCTCTTCTGAACCTTAAAGACTTGTGGAAAAGCAAAGTACACTGGCAGCACAGCAAACGAAGCAGCTTCCAGTGCTGATACCAATTTTGTACGATCTCTGTTTAAAAACTAGAGCAGTAGTTTTCAACTTGTGATCTGCAGACACCTGGGGGCCCGCATACTGTTAAGAATTCCAAAGGGGTAATCATCTCCTTTCAAAAATTTTTAGGGGTCCACAACTCATTCAGTGTTTCCTTACTGTTAGCTGGGATTATACGTATATTCCAAGGTCAGCGCTGAGCGAGTGGTCCAACTATGTGCTGGGAATACAGTAGTTACATTTGAAGAGATGCTTTGACCTGGAGTTGGCAAATCATGCAAAAAATTGGTTTTAGACCTATATATATGACTAGATCTGGCCATCTCTACTGCTCATTATTGCCATCCCAAAAAGTTCAAAAATCATGAGTCAGGCTCACCAAATATCATGAGATTATGTAAAAATAGTAGATTTGAGATTCTTTTTATTCATCTTCTGCTGTTTGAACCTTTAGAGTGCATTGAGGTCACCCATTGAAGTTTTCTCCAACAGCCATGAGGGCTAGAAACTTACTTTTTCCTTTAAGAATAAAGTCTGAAATCATTCCATATCCACTCAACTCCAGGAGTTGGGGCTTTAAGGAAAACAATAATTATCATGAGATTTATGACAAAATCATGGAAGCTGGCAACACTGCCAGCTCTGTATTCAAAGCAGAACCTGTGAGATGACTCAAAGTCATACAAAATCTGACATGCGATCACTACCATTCGGACTGACTACATTCCTTGCCACAAGGGAAGACTGAACGTAAGTCAGCAAGCCTCACCTCGTTATTCTTGTAATCTTGGTGACACTTTTTGCCTCCGGCTAAGACCTTCCACCTCTTCATTTTATTACAATTGCATTCAAACCAAACCTTTTAGAGTCCATTAGTTTCACATTCATATATTTAGTGTTGGAATTTATCTTCATCTTACCCAGCTGTTTTTATGCTGAATTATTCAATTACTGAAATCATATTAACTGGCAAAGCCACTTGCGTGTTGCAACAAGATTCTATTTTTCATGCATTTAAAATCTAATGCAAAATTGAAGGGATGACAAATTGGGAGTTCTGTCTGTGTTACTTCTGAATTGTGGATGATTTTATGAAATTGCATCAAGAGACTATTGTGTCGTGCAGGGGCGTTGCTGGATAGCAAAAAGATCCAGGGCTGTGGCCCCCAGCCCACCCCTGCCCCCAAACCCCCACTCCAGCCCTCCTAACTCCCCAGCTTCCCCCATCTTCACTCCACCCCCCAAACCCCCTCCACACCTCCCCAGGCCCCTCTGTCCCTAACCTAACCTAACCCCCACTCATCCTCCAACCTCCTCCATCCCTCTCCAGCCCCCCACCTAGTCCCCCTCCAGCCATCCATAACCCCCTCCACCCCTCCCCAGCCCCCACCAGTCTCCTTGTCCCCATGTCCCCTCCACCCCTCTCCAGGCCTCCCTCCAGCCCCTTCCCAGCCCCCTTACCTGGCCGGAGGCTCGGAGCTGCAGGGACGGCCGGCAGAGCCGCTTCTGGGCCAGGCCGCTCCCACCCTGAGCACGCTCTGTCTGAGCATGCTCAGGGCGGGAGATTTGAATCTCCCCAGCCTGGCCGCAGCAGGAGTCTGCAGCTTCGCTGGGGCCCCTGGGTGGAACACAGCATTCCGCCTGGGTGCGCATGTGCCTGCTGGGGAAAATAGATTCGGGGCTCAGGATTTTCTACCCGGGGCTGGCACCCTGCCAGCCCGATGACAACGACGCCTCTGGTGTCATGGAAAGTCTATATGTATGTGAATCCATCCTGAGACAGCTGGATTGTGTGAAGTCTCTACCAGACCACAGATGGTGGTAAATGATCAGCACTCAGGTAAAATATCTTGGAACAGGGAGTTTGTGCTGGCAGAGAGAAGACACTTCCTCCTCTTGCCTGGAGGGAGGGAGGTTTGAAAGTAATAGAGAGTTACCAGGGCTTGGTCTATCAATATTACATACTTACTTTGGTAAATAACTACATTGCTCAAGGGTGTGAAAAATCTGCACCCCTTGAGCAACATTGTTATGCTAACCGTAACCCACTCTGTAGCCAGCACTACGTCAGCGGGAGACATAGCTACCACCTCTCATGCAGGTTAAGTTATTAAGCCAAGGGGAGACCTCTCTCCCGTCAGCTTAGAGTATCTTCACCAGACATGCTAAAGCAACGTAGCCACATTGGTGAAGCTGCGCCAATGTAAATCTGTAGCATAGAACCACAACACAGTAGAAAAAAAAAGAAGCAGGTGACCCCAGCAGAAGACTATAAAGGACGGAGAGGGAGACTGGGAGTGAGAACCATCTTGCACCAGAATAACATGAGTGTAGGCGATGGGGTTACAGACATTGTCTGCCTAAACTCAGATGATCTCCCAAGGGGTGAGCTAATGAGGGACATTGGATTTAGGTACATTTTATTGTTTTGTGAGTGTACCCTACAGAGCAGTGGTTCCCACCCTTTCTGGAAGAAGGGCCACAGATATCACTTTTACAACCCTCATGGGCCACCAGTTTCTGCCAGCAAGTTGCACCCCACTGCAGCCAGACAGAAGGAATTCAGCAAGACAGCTGTCTCCTCACTGATCTCCTGTCCCCCTGGTTGCAGCAAGGAAACCACACGCATCCTGTTTCCTCATGAGCTCCACCTGGGTTCCTAGGCAGTGACTCCCTACTGCAGGAAGGGGGACAGAAGATCAGTGTGCCCCTCCCTCTGGCTACAGCAGAGATACCAGTCCCTATGGACCCAGGGGGAACGCTTTGCCGTGTTCCCTGCTACAGCCAGGAGGAGGGCTGAACTCATCTCCCATCCCCTTGGCTGCAGCAAGGAGCCTGCACCAGAGAAACTGCAGATGTCAAATGTATATGCAAATTCAACTCAGTTGCCTTGGGGTTAAACAGAGACTACAGATTTTTTTCCCATTACAACAGGTGATTTGACCTCACCTTCCTCTATATGCTGTTCCCCAGTGTTTGAATCCTAACATCTATTTTGATTTGCTGTAACAGCCTGACCTGATCCTATGTCATACACTTCCCTGCATTAATTTCCTCCCATCCTGTAAGTTTCCCATCTTCAAAGTGTCTGACAAAATGGGATTTTCTCCCACAAAAGCTCATGAGATAAATAAATCTGTTAGTTTTTCAAAGTGCCACAGGACTGTTTCTCTGCACCAGTGTTGTAGCCCCACAGCAATGTGTTCTGCCTGGGTCAGGCAGTGGCTCCCTTCTGCAGCCAGCCAAAGGGGAACTGCAAGCCACCTGGAAAGCCTCCGCAGGGCAGAGGCTGGGAAACGCTGCTATAGAGCTAGCTAGCACATCCAAATCTAACTTCCTCACTCTCATTACATTGGGGTACACTTATCCTGTGGGTTAAGGGTGTGATTTGCACTCTCCTGTGTTACGTGATTAATTAATTAATTTATTTATTTTTTAAAGGATGTTAGACTGTACAAAGTGTGTCTGTGGTGTGTATGGACAGCTTCACAACTGCCAGGAGCCTGTGAGGAAATTAAACTATAAACAAGAAGCTTCATACCTTTTGGATGGAGTTCTTGGAGAAGTGTGTGTTCCAGTACCGGGAAGTCTGAAGCATCAGTGCTGTGCTCAGAGAGCTAGAAGGTTGGATTGTGGATTCCAACGCCCGCAAGGGGAGCCAGAAAGAAGATCTAAGCTCTGAGCACATGTCTAGGAATTTGGGACTGGGCCAGTGGCTGGACTCCATTTAGGCTCCAGAAGTTTAACACAACCCAGAGATCCAGAGCACAGAGCAGTCCTAATGGATGGCTAGGAAATGGTGTTTGCTAGGATCTGAGACAGATGCTTTTAACAAAAACGCTAACATAGTTTCTGCATTTTATGACACCTTTAAACCATCTGGCTCCTGGGCTGTCCCAAACGGTCCATTTAATCAATTATCATACCCCTGGGATGGCTGTATTTGTACCACTCCCATGAAGGCTGCTCTAGAGCAGTGAAGTATCTTCACAGAAATGTGTTAATCAGAATCTCATTTCTACCCCTCAGCTCTGAGGTTTGCAAGAAGTCACCGTGTAGTGACACTACAGTTGTCCTAAATTTTGCCTGCATGTGGGGAATTCTCCCTCTTTCCCTGGAGGCACAGGCTGGGCCCTGTATGCCCTTGGGATGGCAGAGGTAGGGACATAGAATCCATCCCATTGAGTTAGTTCTTAAGGGCTGCTGTAGTGGGGCAGATATGATACATTGTATTTGGAGGAAAGATCTCAGGCAGATTCTGCAAAGATTAAAGGAAAGATCTTCACCAATAAAATTAAGTTCTATATGAAACTGTGGATGAACTAACTGCTGCATAAGTGAAGGCTCAACAAACCCCAAGTGCCAGGTCACCATGGCTCCTGGGATTTGTAGCCAAGGGCCTAGAGCTCTGCCATGAAACTGCAGTAGCAGAGCACCCCTTGGCACCTAAAAATAGAGCCCCTGTCACCTCCAGCACCACTTAGGGCATTTGGCAGGAATTTGGTGGCGGAGGCCTCCCAGCTAGCTTAGTTTGAAGCTGGGCACCTAGCTGGGCCCAATTTTGTTGAGCCCTGAAACATGTTATAGAAAGCAGCACTTTTTTAGCTCTCAGTTTATACTCAGCCACCTATAACAGCCTCCTCCTCAGTGCTAGATTTTTCTTGAGAGCTTCAGACTATTTGCAGAAACTCTTTGCCTCAACTGCCGGCATTGCATTTTTTGATAACTGCTGGAGCAGAGCACAGAGCAGAAGAAGTGCCCTGCAGCAAGGATTAGATATTCATACCATGTTATTTATTATGACAACTGACTGAAAAGGAATTAGACCTGGAATACTGCTCACCAAATCTTTGGCACAGATAGGCTGAAATAGGAAGCTCTGCCTTCCCACGTTAATAGCAGCAACATCAGACAATTTGTTGCCACTTAAACTGTTTGTAGCCCATTTGTCTAAGTCTTCGGTTTTTTTACACAGTATATATCTATAATATCTTGCTTCCCCTTTCTAGTCACCATCCTGAATCGCAAAAAAGGCTGGATCACTCAACAATTGAAATGGGCTCCTTTCCTTTTCCCAGGGCTCAAACAGGCCATATGCACCGCCTTCGGCACTCCTCCGTACATCCCTGGGGCACAGCTCTCCCAGGCAGGGATGTAAAGCACCAGATTGGTTATGTTTGGATCTCTGTACTCTCTCTGAATCTTTGGATGCAGCACATTATATTGGCTTCCTGCACAGATCCCTCCTGCGAAAAAGCTGCTTTACAGCAAAAGCGCAGAGGAGAAGCATGGTCTACTGCAGTGGTTCTCAACCTTTTTTCCATTGCGAAACACCTGACAGATGATGATCCCCTGCATGACACACTACAGTCCGCTGGTGGCGGTGGTGTTTGGGAGGTTGCAGCGCTCTGGAGGATGCAGCACTGTGGGACCTGGGTGGGAACAGAGTCAAGCCAGTGGAGGCTGGTGCTCTGGCTCAATGGGGCTAAGTTTATTTTTGTGGGGCAGGTGGTGGCCCCCTTGCCCAGCCCAGAATCTCTGGGTTGCAGCCCCTAAGTCCCTTTACTCATCTGGTCCTGGCTGCTGCCTGTGTTGTGCAGCAGGAGTGGGCTGTTGAGGGCAGCAGAGAATGGCGGGTGGCAGGAGCCCCAAGCTGAGCTGCCAATTTTCCATTACACACCTTTGTGTCCTGACGCAGTGGTTGAGAACCTCTGGTCTACTGACTAGGGCAATGTCCTAGGAGACCTGGGTTCAATCCTTGTGATCAGTTTCATGGGTGACAAGTCACTTAGCCCTGGTCTACCCTCACTGCAGTTTTTGGTGGCAGTCAAAGGGAGATATGCGAGTTATTTCAGGTAGCTTACTTATCTCCCTTCAACAGCAAAACGCCTACTTACCATGGTAACGTCACTGCACGAGTTGAAGGAAAATACCCTCCCTTCGACTCAGTGCAACTCTTTTTCCAGGAATGGATTTACCAGGTTGACTTCCCAATTGACTGAGTCGGTCTTCAGTGACCCGCTCAATCGATCTGGAAAGATCGAATTGATGTGGCGAATTTGCCACTATCAGTGTAGACTTGGCCTTAGTCTATGGCTCAGGCCTCATCTGTATCAGGGATAGTAGCAGTGTCTTACCTCACAAGGGTGTGGTGTGGATAAATATATTAACAATAATGAGGTACTCGGACACTACAGTGATAGAGAAAGTGCAATTAAGATTGAAAGGCACAAAGGTTACTGCCAAAGAGACGCTATCTTTCAAAATTTCTCAGCTCAGTCCTTATGAACAGATTTATTCTAATGTACCATGTATTGCTCTCTATGTAGGTTCTTATTCTATACTTGGCAGCAAAGTATCAGCTTGCCTATTCTAATATAACAGGCATCTTGACATCTACTTTGATTTGCTGTTACAGCCTGACCTGATCCTGTGGCATAAACTTCCCTGCATTTAATTTCTTCCCATTTTGTAAGTTCCCCATCTTCAAAGAGTCTGACAAAGTGGGATTTTCTCCCAGGAAAGCTCACATGATAAATAAATTTGTTAGTCTTTAAATGTGCCACTGAACTCCTTGTTTGTATAAAGGCATCTTTACCCTATGAGCCCCTGGGTTGCTGCGTAAGACTTCATATGAGAAGAGACTGCAGCCATGCTCTAGTCTTAGCTCAGTGGTTCAGGAGCCAAATTAGGGATCAACATTACCCAAAAGAATCACAGTAGTGTGAATTCACTATTTTTACTTACTACAGTACTATGCATTTCTTCCCCATGAATGCAAAACTCATGATGGCATCAGTCCCCATGGATCCCAATGACAATAGAGGTCCAAGCATAGAACCTCACACACCAGTTAACTAAACCACTCAACAGTTAACCAAACCATCCACCACAAATAAGTCTAAAATTACTCCAGGACCTTACCTCTTCCCATCCAAGATCACTAAACACTACATGAACAAATACCTGATTCAGAGTGATTTTCATAATGGTAGCATTATGCATACAATCATATACTGTCCTGAATAGAATGCTTCCCTTAATCAGAACCTATGCAAGAAAGATGGCACCAAATTACAGTAGTTATCTGGATTTCTGGTCCCAAGAAGTTGTATGGTGTTGCTGTGCACAGCTAAATACCTGCTTGTGATGCACCACTGAAGGGCCAGCCTTTAAGTTGAAAGTGAAACCATTTCCCTGTGTGAAAAACACATTCATAATGAAAGGTGCTATATAATCCTAAAACGACATTTTAAGCCAGTTGCATCACATCCATCACTAAAATTGAGCAATGTACTGAGACACGGATCCTCAAAACCTCACTATCAACAGACTGAGAAGATGAAAGAGGTTTTGCACATCTCATGCAGGCAATAATCAGTACTAATTTACAAGATGGACCAACGGGGAGGGGAGGGGGTTTGGGCAGAGAGGGGGGAACACAAGGACAGAGGAAGACTGTTCCTTTAAAAGATGATCCCAAACTTTCATACAAGTGATTCAGCTGGTTACCTATTAGAACTATCTCTTCCATGAAGAGTTTATGATCTAAATAGATGAGACAGGATTCCCATTTTACAGATAGGGAACTGAGGTAAAGGAAATCAGAGTGACTTGCCAAAGGCCATACAAGGAATTTGTGGCAGCACAGATCCAGCCAAAAGGTCATTAAGGCAGTTTTAAAAACTTATAGGAAAAATTATTCTACTTTCCCTGTATATTAAAAATACAAGAAACATCCATCGGGTTTAAAAAGCATTCTGGGTGTGAGGCAAACTGAGAAGTGAGGCTATAGTACAAGCAAATGAATATTACAGGTGTTCTTCAGTGGCTTACTAGATTTGATGCACAAGCCCCAATTACACATTTACTAACTCATACGAAGTGTTAATTTCCTCTTCTCCATCAGAGATGAATTCTCACCCCATTGCCCAGTGGTGTGTGCCCAGTTCCTGTTGGACTTCCCTCTCCCTTGTGAATCAGAAATCCTTCTGACAGTGGAAACTCACAATGCACACACTCCTAACTGCTTTCTTGCTGGCAGAAAGAATTTTTGGGGCCAGTAGGAGAAAATAAAGCAATCATAAGCCAAGACACAGAAAAGCTACAGCTGAAAGCTTTCAATATCAGCAAATTCAGAATAAATGTATAAAATGCTATTTTGTATTTCTGTAGTACCTGCCCTCAGACTATGGAAGCATTTTACAAGAGGCAGGATGGTGGTAAATAGTTTATCCTCTTTTTCAATACAGGGAAATGGAGATGAAGGCCAGGATTCAGCAAAGCACATCGTAAATCCTAATTAAATTTAATGAGACATAGGCCTGGTCTACACACAGAAGTTGTACTGGTTTAACTTAAATCAGCTTAAAACCAGAGTTAGCTAAACCACCACAAACCCCCATGTAAACACCTGTGTAAGCTAAATTAACATAAGCACCCACATAACGATTTGCATTAGTTTAATTCTTTTTTTATACCAATTTAAGTTAAGCTAGTGCAACTTCTCTGTAGATAAGCTCTAAACCGTGCACTCAAGTGTTTTGCTAAATCAGAGCATAAGTGTTAGACAGCAAGCCAGTGGCAAAAGATAGAATAGAATCCTATAGAGTCCCAACTCTCGAGTTTTGTTCCCCTGACAATTGTGCACAAACCGGTTCCGGCAATTTTCGTGATTATTTTTCATTTAACAGAAGCACCTAGAGGCCCAAATCAAAGACTGTGCCCCCTTTGAGATAGGCATTATACAAACAACAAAAAGATGGCTCCTACCCCAAAGCTTGCAATCCAGTCATAATACAACAAACAGGTAGAGCACAAGGTAACATTGGGCCAATTACGATTAGCATAAGCATCAGTGATCATTAAGAAAGGTTGATGAACCTCTCTCATTAGGAGAGAAACAAGAATTGTATGAGCATATGAACAAACATCACACATTTTCCTTCACATATGTCAAGGCAGAAAGTTATATGGGTGAACTGTGCTTGCAAAAATCAAAGGAAAGTAAATGCAAAACAAAGATAAAATACATGGCTGATTTAATACTTCAAAAACTTGCAATACTAAGCCTAAGGCTATCCAATACTTCAGCCTTACTTAGGTGTTTCCACACATTGCACCGCAGCTCTACATAGGAGATGCTCCATCTGGGGTTCCAGAGACATCTTCGTTGATTACATCACCAGGCAGAGACAATACTAGCAGGAGCAAGTAGGAGTGCCTTTGTGAAACGCCGAGGATTCGAAGACCCTCCTCCTCACAAATGGGAACATATCTGCTAATGGACTATCTACACCACACTGCTGGCACAATCCAGGACAACCCACTTTTACTAACATACATACATACATATTTCCGTTCTGCCACACCTTGTAAACCTTCTGCATAACTTCTATAAAAGTGATGTTCTCGAATTCCTTAACACTCATACTTCAAACCCCCGGACCCTTGACTTTCTTTATTCAGAATACTGCAGATTACGTACTTGCAATTCTTACCGTAACTCAGTGCTGATCAATGATCTATACTTGGTTACCCAGCCACTCTTTATATTAGCCCTGTAAACTGTTTATTCTCTTCCTAAAACATTTTAAATCTCAGGATCCTCATATTAAAGTTTCAAGAGATGTACTTAGGCACAAAGTGGCAAACAACACACAGCTACAACCTTGAATGTTGAAGATTAACTTGCTTTCCAAACAGATAATCAGATCCAACCCATACTTAGCTCCTTAGCAAAGTTCACAAGATTTTGAACAGATGTAACATGAAGGTATATAGATGCACTGTTTGTAATACAGTGTATACATGACTGAGAAAAGTGCAATTTTGCTGCTCCTGCAGCAGAGCAGATGAGGCTCTTTTGCCTCCTTTGTGACAATGGTATACATTTGTAGAGATCCTCTGATATCAGACAGAGATTGCATCTGATAGCATTTTCTGCAACTGACTGATTCTTTCATCCCATTTTTTTCTGCTGCCCAAGATCCCAGGCAATCTGTCTGGGGCAGGCAAGAGAGGATGCTGTGATGTTTTCTATCACAATAGTCAACAGTGATTACAGTGTCTCACTAATGCTTTTTGCTCCTTGGCCTCTTGGTCAGGGAAAGCAGCAGTACAGGTAGGATTACAGGTGGGTCCAGACAAGTTCAAAGAGGTGAAGTGACTTGTCCTAACTCAGTCAGCAAATCAATAGCAAAAAACTGGGATTAGAACTCAGGCATTCCCAACTCGAAATCCCTTGTTCATTTCTTCACAGCACGTTGCTGCTCATGAACTACATGTGAGAATATACCAGGGACCCTCTCCTTTAAGCATTTTTCCAAACATTTTCAGTCTAATGTCTTATGTGTTTACTGCCTTTCATTCCAACACATTTCACACACACTTGATAAAGGCATGCTAACTGCCCTTCGAGACCACCTGACTCACCACTGATATGCAGCCATTGCTGAAGTGGAAGGCAGCCATTATTTAACAGCCACACATCAACCGTATCCAACAGATCAAAAAGAAATAAATAATGTAGTGGCCAAAGGAAATTGCGCCGAGAATATTAGTTTGTCAATGACACATTGCATCAAATCAGTCTACGACTAGTGTTACGTCATCGACAACTTAAAAGATTCTTCATGATGTAATCTTAAATGCACAACCCATGATGCTTCCAACAGAATCCATGACTAGGTATGTAGTTAAAAGGGGAGGCTGCAGCAAAGTTGCTCTGCTCATTGGTTCTTGCTTATATCCAAGAATGACTAGAGAAAAGCAAACTACTGAGGGCTAAATACACTGCATTAGATGACAAAATAAAGATCAACCATTGAGTCCAACGCTGCCATAAATGGAACCTCTGGTTCACTGCATGAATGAAGCCAGGGAACAAAAGGTAGCAGAAACATTTGAAGGAGAAATAAAAAATGAAAGTTTAGGAAGCCAAAACATTAACTCTGTAGTTAAAGCTGAGATCCATTTTCCCTCACTGTGACTACACTAGAAAGATTTGTTGATGCTAGTTACATAGGTGATCAAAAAGTGCTGTAATTACAGCGCTTGCACCCATCCATAAAACACCCATCGTGTCACCAAAGCGCTTCCATGCTTGGTTCTCTAGCATCAACAGTGACAGCAGTCAACTGTGGGCAGTTGTGCAACTCACTACTTTGTGCCACTAGGCATTGTGGGAAGCCAGAGAGGATCACAGTGCCTCATGGGTGCAGACTCAGCATCCCATGACGCATTAAATTTCCATCACATCACTCCTTGCATTCCTAACTGTGCTTTTTAAATGCCTCCCCCCTTTTCCTCTTTCTGGAGCACCTGCTCTCTGCATCTGAACAGATGGGTCTTGCACTGCTCTCCACTGTTGCTGTCAGCGTTCTGACCACAAGGTGACTGGTCACACAGTACTTCATGAGCTCCCAATCAGAACAGAAATCCAAAGTGCCTGACCTGCTGTGTGCCATGCAGACAAACAACACGAGATTACTGCTTGCACTTATGGAGCATCTACACACAGTGCATTGCCTCGTCTAGACGCATGGAACAAGCACCGAGTGGTAGGACCACATTGTTATGCAGGTCTGGGATGATGTGCTGTGACTGCAGAATGTTCAAATGCATGAAGTCACCTTCTTACACCTTTGTGCAGAGCTTGCCCCTGCCCTGCAGTACAAGGAGACTAGAGTGAGAGCTGCCCTCTTGGTGAAGCACATGGCGATTGCCATGTGGAAGCTTCCACTTCAGAGTGCCACCAGTCAGTCGCTAATCAGTTTGGAGTCTGGAAATCCACCACTGGAACTGTGTTCTTGCAAGCATGCAGGGTTATTAACCACATTCTGCTGCAAAGATCTGTGACTCTGGGAAATGTTTGTGAAATAGTGGGTGGCTTTCCAACAATGGGACTCCCTACCTGTGGCAAGGCAATAGATGACATGCATATCCCAATTTTGGCCCTACACCATCCTGTGAAGGAGTACACCAATAAAAGGGGCACTTCCTTTCTGGTACTGCAGGCACTTGTGGATATTCCACTGACATCGATATGAGTTGGTCAGGGAAAGTGTATGACACATGCATCTTTAGGAACACTGACCTGTACAGGAAGCTCCAAGCAGAGACTTTCTTTCCAAACCAAAAGATCCCACTGGAAGATGTTAAGATGCCTATAGTAACGCTTATAGATGCAGCCTACTCATTAATGCCATGGCTCATAAAACTTTACATGAGGAACCTGAATAGCAGCAAGAAGTGCATCAATAACAGGCTGAACAGGTGTCAAATGTCCGTTGAATGTGCATTTGGCAGATTAAAGGCTCACTGGAGAGGTCTTTATGCAAACCAGACCTAAATGAGGAAAATATTTCTATTGCTGCCTGCACCATAATTTATGTGGTGCTAAAAGTGAAAAGTTTGCCCCTGGCTGGACTGCAGAGGCAGATCATCTTGCATCTGAATATGAACAGCCAGATGCTAGGACCATTAAAGGGGCATAAGAGGGGGCCATTCAGATCAGGGAAGTATTGAGGGCCCATTCTGAGAACAGGGCTATACCATGCTATGACTTCTATACAGCCTGAGCTATGTATCAGTGCCAGGTGAAAGCACCATGTGCAACACAGAAAAAGAGGGCTTATTGTTCTCACAGTGTGTCTTTATTAAATGAAAACCATTCACAACCACACCAACCACTGGAATGGAGAGAAGAAAGCAGTTACGCTCAGTGTTAGCTATGACAGCTGGGTGTAAATCCAGCTATTGCTCCTTTGTAGCAGCCTGAGGGGGTGAAGTGTGAAGGGTAACTAGAAAGGATGGGAGTTTGGCAGGCATGTGAGGTGGGAAGCACATAGTAGAAAGCAGTTCTCTGTAGGCTGCAGGGGAGGAATGTGTGAACTCTGTCTGCAGTGTCACCATAGTCTTTAGCAGCTCCATCTGCTCCTCCATGGCCTTGATTATGTGCTCACAGCCTACCAGCACCCAGTCATGGTTTTCCCTCTCCTGGAAGGGGCTGGGGACAGGGGTAGGGGCCATCATACTCAGATAGATGTTGTGGGTGAGTAGTTGCTTGGGGCACGAATGCAGGCACACAGGGACAAAATTTCAAATTGTCACCATTTTTCACTGGAAGCCAATCTCTCACTGCTGAGAGTAAGCAGAGATGCTAAGGCACATCTCCCACATGCAAGTAGCTTCAAATCAGGTCCCTATGCTGCTTGCCTCTGTGCCACTTTGGTCCTTGCACAAGTGATTGCCAATTGTCGCAGGAAAGCATCTGGCAAGGTGTGGGGAGGGTGAAAAGGCTGCTCTGCTAAGGAATCTGAGGCAGAAGATTGGCAAGTACTCCAGGAAAGTTTCCTAGAGCTCTCACCGGAGGATACCTGTGAAATCTCAGCATGTTTAACATGCTTCTTAGCTACACAACGGAATGGGAAGCACAGCTACTCTTGCGCATTTCTATCCCTGCAAATCTCTATCATTTAGCAAAGCAAAGGACCCCCCCTGCCTCCTGTGAACAAGCAGCATCAGCTCTGAAAAACACTTACCAGTGCTCCCCTGTCCTGCATGCCAGAGCTGCAGGGCTGGAACCCTCCAGGGTTGCAAAGAGATCTTGACACCCCATGTCACCAAGTGACCTAGTCAACAACTCCAGTTCCTCATCCAACTCCACCTTCACATCAACTACTACTTCACTGGCATCAAGTCTGGTGTCCACTGCCCCCAAGCATGTGGAGGTACACATGGGTGGAGGTGGAGTCACTGCTGAGGATGTGAAGTGGGAGATGTCTGGCTGTGTATCAGAATGACTGTCCCTCTGGGCTTTTCGTAGCTGTCACAGCTCCTTGATTTTCACTCAGCACTGCAGCATGGCCCATTCATGTCCCTTCTCCACCATAGCACAAGAAATATGGTAGAAGGTATCAAAGTTCCTTTGGCTGGAGCAGAGCTAGGACTGCTCAGCTGACTCTCCCCAAATGTCAATGAGATCCAGAAGCTCTGAAGTCCTCCAAGGGCAGAGGCAGGCAAACTACGGGCCATGGGCCAGAGCACCTGTCCTCTGGCCCACCAGCTGCTGCTCTCCCCACCCCCAGCAGGGGCTTGCACCACAGCTAGAATGCTGCCACCACTTCATCTCACTCCTAACTTCAGCTGGAGCTGGGAGAGAGAAGGAGCAGAGGCAGCATTCTGATCCCAGTGCGAGCTGCTGTTGAAGCTGGGAGGGTAGAGGAGTCCACCGCTGTTTCCGGGAAGGTGGGGCTAGCCACTCCTCTCCCCTCACTGCCTGTGGCCGTATGAGTAGGCAAACATAAGATGTGGCCCTCAAGCCAAAAATGTTGCCCACCCTGTCCAAGGGGTACAGCGTTTGATGCATGGACTTGCCATGAACAGCAAGGAAGATGATACATCAGCCCTCCACGCAGACCAAGCAGGAAGTGGAATTTCAAAAATTGCCAGGAATTTAAATTCCCATTTAAAGGGGGAGTTGCAGGTGGCTACAAAGTAGCGGGGTTCAAACTAATGGTCAGAGCAATCACAATGAGCATTGTGGGTCACTTGCGAAGGTCATTTGCCATGACATAACCAACCAAGGTGTCTATTCTGATACTATGTCAAATTAAGTGGTGCAAAAACTCTTATGCCTCTCACCGCAGTGGTTCTATTTTATCAAAAAAAAATCCAGGGCAGTTTTGCTGTGGCAGGAGTCTGCCCATGAGGAGACGAGTGATTGCAATGTGTATACCAGCTGACTACACAAAATAGTCTAGCGTAGATCAGGCCTTAGGGTTATGCTTAGAATGGGGAGAATTTGAAGGGAAAGACAAGATGATTTGGATAGGTCATCTTGATTTGTGCACTGGTGGCAGAGGAGAACTCTCTAATTTCAATGTTTTTCTGTAATAATTAAGGGAGGAAGGAGGAGTTGCTTGCATTACAGGTGACGTTTATCTAGGAGGGTAGGAGTTGAGAGCCCAGCAGGCTTACAAAATAGCCATTACTGACCTCATGGTCTTAATTAAGGTCTAGCTTTGTGTGGAGTTTAAAGTCCTAAACCCACAAATACCTTCATAGTGGTTAACTTTATGCATGTGTGTAATCTTATTAATTTCAACAGGAATACCCACTCAGACAATTAAACATGTGCCCAAATCTTCACAGAAATAATAAACCTAGAATTTTATAGTGCAAACACTGAAGAAATACCAAAATTGAAACATCAAATCACTCAAAATGGAAGATTTCTTTTCTACCCAACAACTAAAAAAAAAGAAGTTTTCCTGCCCAACCCACCCAAAAAAGGATTTTTTTTTAAATCTAAAAAGCAAGCTTCTGTTTAAGTGAACATAGATGTACAAAGATAATTTAAGTTACGTCTTAAATACAGAGTTCACTACCAAAAAGACTACACTACTACTAGGAGGGAGCACTTACATTATCGTGAGACCCTTATACTTTGTGGTTTAATTGCCCAGGTGCTGGAGTTGGTGCCTGAACATTGGATCACTTTCCAAATAATCAATTTAAAATTATTTTTGTTTTGAAAAGCAATTGAACAAAGTTATCCTATCCTCAGAAGATAAAGACCAGAATCCTACTATCAGACCTGGGCAACAAACACTGCTTGGATAGCAAGCAAAGCACTTATCAAAAACTAAAGGACTAACTATTTTCACAGGTTCCTCATACAGACAGCAAGCTTAACATAACTCACAAGCTATACTGACTATCCAATTAGCACACATTCACGCTAAGGAAGAGGTGCTACCCTACTGGGGGCCCTAAGCAGGACTATTTTGCTCCTCCCCTATATACTAAAAAAAGCACATATGGGACTCCCTTGAACTATTTGAGGCCCTAAACAATTGCTTATTCTATCTATGCCTAGCACTGGCTCTGCTCTTAGGCCTGGTCTTGGCCCATTTTCTTGTTGTCAGCTGTGCACAGTCACTAAGGCTACATACATCTACCCTAGAAGCAGACAGGAAAGAGTTCTCCCGCTGGCAGAATTACTCCACATTCCAGGAGAGGCAGTAGCTATATTGGCAGGAGAAGCTTTCTGGCTGACACAGTGTTGTCTGCTCTGGTGCTCAGGAAGGTACAATTTAGGTTGCTCAGAAGTGTGAGCTATTCACACCCCAAGCTAAATAAGTTATATTGAAGTCAGTTCTAGTATAGACAAAGTCTAAGCCACCAAACTAAGTGACATCTTAACTTCAACAGTCCCAAGGAAGCCAGGCCAGGGATCAGTGAGCCTGGACCCTGAACCACCCTCCTATTCCTCCAAGTGGTACTTCCAGTTCAGGGCCCTGTCTCGCACTTCACTGGCATAGGAAGAGCTGCTCACTCACTTCCCCTACTGCACCTGCTCAGGGACGGAGAACTTGGGGCTCCAGACCGGTCACTCACCTGCCCCCTTCGCCCAGCACCAGGCTCCAGCCCCAGACCCCCGCACCGGAGCGAGGAAGCCGCTCGCTGCTCCCCAGCAGGCAGGGGGCCTGGCAGCGCTTAGCCAAGACACGCACCTGGACCGGCATACCGAAGGAAGAGACGCGCCCGCCGGGGACAGGCAGCGCGAACCCGCCCTCTGCCATATCAGGGAGCAGCGGTGCAAACCCGGCACGGCGGCACGCCCCCGCAGGGAAGGCGACTCAGGACTGGCCCGCGGATGGGGGCACGAAACGCCCCACCCAGCGCCTGGCCCGGCTCCCCGAGCGGAGGACGCGCTTACCGAGCCCAGGCTGAGGCAGCCACATCGCCCCACCGCCACCTGGGAAAGAGGAAAAAGCAACGCGGAGAGCCCGGCTCCGGCCCCGCCGCCACATGCCACTATCAGGCCCCGCCCCCAGCACTTGGCCCCGCCCTTCTGCCGGCCGGACCGGACTCGCCCCTAGCACTTGGCCACGCCCCCTACACTGCACACCTTAGCCCCGCCCCCTCCACTCTGCGTGGGGGCTGTCGCCGAGCGCAGGGTTTTTGTAGAGCCCGGCCCACAGTTACGTTCGTGGCCGGGGGGAGGGCGGAAAGAGGGCGGAATGTAGACAGATTACGCCCTCCACCTCCGGAAGTGAGGTAAGAGGGTGGGGCTAATGTTAAGGGTGACGCCGCGATTGTCTCATTGGCGGGGGAAGGAACAGCGACGTGGCGCTGCTGGTTACTCGCGGGGCGTGATAGGGGGCTGCACTTCCCCTCCCCCCATCGTCGTCCAGTGTGCACGCGCTCTCTCGGAGGCAGGCGGGGATGAGGGGAGGGCTGTGCATGTTTCCTCCAGTGCAGAGGGGTGTCTGGGGGCGCTGGCGGGTCAGCCTGTCGCTGCAGTCCGGGGAGTCCCTCTGGGGCGCCTTCTGGCCAGCTGGGTCAGCTCTGACCCAGAGGATCCCCCCTGATAACTTCTCCTGTTGCCTGCTGCGCTGCCTCGTTAGGTCTAGCCGCGGATTTGTGGCAGGCTGGGCCAAACATCGTCTTATGAACTATAGCCGCAGTTGGCAAATATCCTGCGGGCCCCTGAGGTCAAATTCAGCACGTGCCCGCAGTTCCAGTTCCCATTGGCTTCAGTGCCAGCTTAGCCGCTGACTCAAGCTTGTCTCGGATTTATAGCATTGGACATCTTTGTGGAAGAGAAGGTTTAATTAATTTTCTAAGCAAAAAACCAACCTTCATTTTCCACTGTAAGAACTTTCGACAGACACCTTCCTTAGGCACAAGTGGCCTATACTGGCATAGCTTCTCAGTTTATTCCTTTCCAGCAGCACAACCCGAGAGAGAAAACGCCTGGGCAGGTCACCCCTCTGCTGGCAGCACAATTGGAGAAGCTGGAAATTAAAGGCTTAAGGACCTAGAGCTCATAAAGGCAGCCCTACTTCTGTACTGACACACAGAATTTCACTCTCCTTCATACTTTTTTACAATAAACTTTTGATCGCTTTGCTGGTCATTTGTGTGTGTATTTCCTTATAAATCTCTTTCCCCACCATTCACTGAAGGAATGAGACTATACAGAATCAAAACAATTAAAAATAACTTTATCCCATTTTTCATCTTTTGCACTACTAATTAAATTCTCTGTGTTCACAAAAGGCAGCCACAACTGCCATGCTTTTATCCTGTACAAGACATCCTGAGCATGCAATGCTTATTACAAAATATATGGCTCTTATAGTCCAATTTAGGATTTACTGGACAATTTGGAGGCAAGAAGATGCCATACATGGTATTCCCTTTCGCCGTCTGTCTTTGAATTTCTCTCAACAGCTATTAAGAGCCATTGAAATTTATTAACCCCGGTAGCCACCATCTCTTCAAGGTATTGCTACCTGTGATCTCCATGTTATAATACTAATATAAAATGCAAGCAAAATTTTAAGTGAATGTTGCAGGAGATTTAGAGATACTGAAAAAGGGAGCAATAGGTTGCAGTGTGTGTGTGTAAACTGCTGGGTACAACACTGGCTGGAGAAGACACATAGGAATATATGCAGTGCAACGGGTTCTTCCATTGGTCGTCTAGGATATATAGAAGGTGGTTAAGCTGCAAAACAGTGTACTGTGCAGCAGTCTGGGCCTACAGTTTGTACCATGGTCCCTGGAGTCTGCAGTACTCTGGTTCAGTAGACAAGAACATATGTGGCAGCACCTTTATTTAATATTTTTTAAAGTGCCAGGTGTTACTTCTTGTGTCCAAAGGTGGTAAGGCAACGCAGTGGTCACAGAGGTCACACATTACACAGGAGAAGGCTTGAACTGGTGCGTTTTATTGTCATGATGGGTTCCACGGTGCGAGTGTAGACAGGCCTGAGGTTCCCCGGGGGGTAAGTGGCAGTCCGCTCCAGGTAGCTCCTCTACAGCTTTCCTGAGTTTGACGTAGGGCCTGCCCCCGTTGTGTGTGGGGGGTAAGTAGCAGTCCACCCCAGGTAGTTCCTCTGCGGCTTTCCTGAGTTTGGCATAGGGACTGCCCCTGTTGTGTGTGGGGGGTAAGTAGCAGTCCACCCCAGGTAGCTCCTCTGCGCCTTTCCTGAGTTTGGCATACAGACTGCGACTTAGCCCTATCCCAGGCCTGGTTATATACCCCATGGACTCATGCTGTACATGCTGCTATCCCTGGCAACAGGTGCCTTACAGTCTGGGGCATTGCCTTATCTGGTGTGACCAGCCTGACCACAACTTCTGCCATTACAGTAACTTAGGAGGTTGGCCATGATGTTCCTGGCATCTTCGCCCATGACCAGCACAATGAAGCTGAATCATCACTATAACCCACAAAACAAAATATATATAGAACAAGACCCCCAACGCACCCATTGCTAATTCAGCAGCACGTCCTGATGTTGTTTGGTTGGCAGGAGAGGTTACGTTCCCGAGTTCCAAAGTCGCCGCTGCCGCACTTGTCAACAGTAGCAGGCGCAGCAGGATCCAAACCACCAGAGCCAGGCCAAGATGATATGAATGACCCAGTGATGCAAATATACCAAACTTTTTTCATATATATATATATTTGGTATATCTACATCAAACGGGTGGTTATTAGGGACAGCAGTTGAAGCTTTCATGCCCTGAAGTGGCATAGAAGATATTTCAGCTTTGCAATAAGATGGATTTTTCTGTTAGAAGATTAGCAATGATACAGTTAAATGCTGACATTTAAATTATCTTTAGCTTTCAGAATTTAACTCACTGAGATAAAGGGAGCATTTCAGACTGTCTGCAAACTCAGGAAGATAACACTGCATTGGATTACACTCGGGTCATGGTTTCCTTTGGAACCATAAGGGCTAGAAGAATAACTTTATACTTATTGAAAGTTTATGTTCTGAACAAACCCCTGCAGAAAGAGGCAGATTCCATGGAATAGTAGAATTCACCAGGTCCCAGTGAAGCCAGATATGCCCATTTTAGGTCAAAAACACATTTTCCATAAATTCCATTCCCTTCAGGCATTTGCAAATAGCCCTGGGAAGAATTTTGTGAATTCAGCAGAAAGCTTTCAGTGTTTGGTGCAGTCCATGTTGTGATATGCCTTATACACTCATAATAACATTGAACATGTCAAGAAGGAGAATGTGGTTAGCTCTAGCAATCTCAAAATATACACTGACAGGTGTTTATATTATTCTTGCCAGTGGTGGTGTAGAATATGAGATCATTCACACATTCCTGTAGAATTTTGTAACAGTCAATTTTACTGATATTGAAGGGGTTGAAACTCCAGGGGGTGGAATGAGCTGGTACACTGAATCAAAAGTTAGTATGAAGTACACAAAATGCTGCAATTTATCATTACATGACCTGGTAACAACTACAAAGATCTCCCCACCATTTCTGGAGGTGATGGCTCAAGAGAAGTAGGGTAGATAGCTGAAAGAGAAATTAACTCAGGGACCAGTGTGGAGCACTGAGTTAAATGATTTGGCAGGACTATGCAATGTAGTAGGACAGATAATCAAGAGCTTCTACATAGAGAAATGGCAGGGGGAGGAGGTTTGGGTGGCACCACACAAGCACAGAAATTAAATCTCTGGAGAATCCATGTCATGTACAAACATACTGAAAAAAGAAGCAATGTTACCAAATTTCCTCAGCACATTTCTTATCTGTCATTTATGCTGGCATATTACTTTCTGAGCACCCTGAAGGACATTATTTTGAAAAATGTTCAAAGGTCTTTGCAACATTCTTTGCAGGTCCACATGCCTTGTGTGAAAAAGCTAGGGTGCTAAATCCTGCTGACAATCACAAGTTCTCTCTTAGAATATTAATTAGCGATAAGCTTGTGTTACCCTTCTAGATGATTTGCATTTTTTCCAAATTGACAGGAGAGCAGAGATTACAGGACATAAAGACATGCAATCAAAGGGATTGGTCTGAAAAAGGAGGTATAATAAAAAATTATTTTAGGATACTGCTTTATACAAAAATTGTTCTTATATAAATTTGAGGCTATAATATATCTGGGGATTTGACACTGACCAAATTAATGACCAAAAAGTAGTTTTGAGTTAAGAAAAGAGCGTGTGTCTGTTTCAAGAAAGGATGGTGATTTCATCAGAGAAGAATTGATCTTCCCTTTCAAAATAAAATTATTTTCAAAGTGCAAGGAACTAAATCACATGTTTCCCATTATATTTAATGGAAGTTGTGGCTGCTTTGTGCTGCTTTGGAAAAAAAAATCTAAATTCATGTTTTTATTTTCTAGCAAAGAGAAGCCTCTGAAAAATGGAATTGTTGCACCTGGAGGATCCAAAAATCTCTGGGAATTGAGTGACAATTTCCAGAGGGGTAGCCATGTTAGTCTGAGTACAGCAAAAACAATGAGAGTGCTGTGGCACCTTAAAGACTAACAAATTTCTTCGGGCACAAGCTTTCATGGGCTCCAACTCACTTCATCAGAAGCACTGAACTGAGTGGTTCCCAGTTCATTTAATTGAATTGAGTAGTTCCCACTTCATCAGAAGCACTGAATTGAGTTGTTCCTTTCCCTCTTCTAGTGTACTGGACTAGATGGACCACTAGTTTGATCTGGGGTAACCATTCCTATTTTCCCTCCTTGTAACAATGAAAATAATCTACCCAATTTCCTGATTATATGGGGGGAGTACCTACAGCCTATTACAAAATAAGAATTAAAAGTTCCAGTGGGCCAGAGTCACTTGTAGTGTAATCCACTAAAGCTCATTGAAACCAAAGTTGAGTTTAGTCCACTGTGTTTTTTTTCTGTAATCTTCTTTTCACATAGGATGCGCCTCTGCCAACTCTCAGGCTGCGACTAGGGAAGAATCTGGAAAGAGCTGTTTACAATATGTTTGTAGAATACTAAATACCACTGAATATGTTCTGTAAATATTTACACTTAGAGGGAAAGATTTGCTCTTTGCATAGTTTGCATGTTAGCATCTGTTCTGTTGCATAAATTACTAATAAATATCACATTATAAAAGAAAAAAAAAGATCCATGCTGGTTCTTCAGGGCCATTTAATTAAGGAAGAAGTCCTGATAAGAAAACAAATTGCTGCGGAATTACACTAGCTCAAAGCAGTGGACCATTGTATTTGTCCACAGAACAGGGTGAGGTGAGATTTTGTGACCTGAACTGTGCAAGAGGTTGGACAAGATGATTATATTGGGCCCTTCTGACCTTAGAGTCTATGGATACGTCTACACTGGCAAGTTAGGTCGAAATAAGGAGGCTTAAGTCGACCTAAACAAAGCTGCGTCCACACTGGGCTTTTATTAAGTCAACTTAAGCCCTTCCTTAAGTCGACTTAATAAGAGCTTAAGTTGACTTAATAACACCTCCTCTGAGGTCGACTTAAGCCTTAAATTGACTTTTTAAGTCAATTTAAAGCCAGTGTGAACAGGGATTAGTGCTAAATCGACCTTATTAAGTTGACTTAACAAGGTCGACTTAAAGTATTGCCACTCTGTGTTAGGTCGACTTATCAAAATCGACTTTAAGTCGACTTAAACTCAACCTTGTTAAGTTGACTTAACAAAGTCGACTTAACTTTACCAGTGTAGACATAGCCTATGAAACAGCACAGGCTGCAATATTGCCGGTTTCCCCATGTGCTGTTCTAACGATGTGCCATAACCCTGGGTGCGTCTACACTTGTAAATTAAGTCGATTTAAGCTTAATTAAGTCAACTTAATTTACTCTGCGTCTACACTACACTTTCCTTAAATCGACTTAAGTAAGCTGCTTAAGTCGACTTAAGGAAAATTAAGTCGACTTTATAAACCTTGTTTAAAGTCGACTTTTGGCTCTTCAGGACTCCCCCACTGCCCTCCCTGCCAGGGGGGTGGCACAGGGAGAGCCTGGCATGCCCCCCCCCCCCCAGGGCAGGGCAGAGCCCTGCCCACCCCGCTCCTATGCCTTGCCAGGGTCCCTGTCCCCCTTTGCCCCATTGTACCCAGGAACAATGGGGCAAAGGTTGAGCCCCCTGGCACTTGGCTAGGGTGCCCCCCCTGCCACTGTGGACCTGTCCCAGGTCCACCTAGCCCCTACAAGTCGACCTAGGCATCCAGTGTGGACGCTCTAGGTCGACTTTGTAGGGTCTCCCCTAAGTTAACTTAAAATTTAGGTGTGGACATGCTAAGTTGACCTAAATTAACAAGTGTAGACATAGCCCCTGACACGGAGGGGTCAGGTGTGAGGATGAGTCAGTCCACTTGCAGTTACACAGTAACTCACCTTGTCATGATGCTCTTGAAATGCATTGGGTGTGATTTTTTTTTTCATCTTGGACCTTGTACAGTCATTCACACAATATTGCCAAATGTTCAAAAATCATGAGACTGTTCCCCCCAAATCATGAGATTGTGAGAGTTGCCAAGTCTGAGTCCATTTTTATGTGTTTCTCAGGACTCCAGCTGTTGGAACCATTCTACATGAAAATCATAACTTTCATTTTTTTAAAAGTGCAATTTTTGAGCCTTTATTGATGTGGAGAAAAGCTCCTAAAAGTGAGTGTACCCTGGCAGCTGAAAATCCAGAAGATAAATAGAAAGAAGCCAACATTTCAAAAAATCATGCTTTTTAATGCATTATTGAGGGGAGCTGGACTCAGTTTGGGATTAGAAATACTATTGGCTTAAAATCATGAGATTTAAAAGATAAAATTTGGGATTTTTTTTTAATGAAAGCTCAGATTCTTATGCAGTATCATGCATCCAGAAACTGATGCTTTAGGAAAAAAATTGCAGGATTCAATAAAATTGCAAGAATTTTCAGCTCTGTTTACATCAGTGCAAAATGGTACTAGATCACATCACACCCCTTTGCAACAGCATAAGTGACTGCAGGAGGATGCAAAGAAACAGCAAATCAGATCTGTTATGTTGAATGTTATATTACAATGCTGACAAGAAATTGATACAAACAAGGGAAAAAGGATTAGGGGCTATACATTCACTGGGCTTAACTGACATGGATATGATATCCCTGACAGCTGATCAGAATGCTCCATTTATGTCCAACCTTATGAAATTGTGTCTCATTGGCTTTATACTCTTTTAGCATCATCATGAAAAACAGCATATTCTGTCTAAAGTTGTGCTTGTCCAAACCTGCTGGAATTACTGGGACGTAAATCAGAACAGACCACCAGTGTAGCCAGCCAGCTGAGGGCTCCATAACCTTCAAAGGAGAGAAAGAGGCAGTAGTAACTAATGTCACAGGAGGCTGGTGCATGAGGGAGCCAAAGGCTGTGTGTGAGCAGAAACTGCAGGCTGGAGATGACAGCTTCCACAGGAGGGAAGGAAAGGAAGTAAACAGCCTGTGATCTGGGTCTGGGGGGTTTGAAAGTTGGACACTGTTGCTGGCAGGAGGTCAGGAGGACACAAAATTGCAACCTGCAGGCATGAGCTGGTAGAGGGGTCACAACATGACATGTATCTCATTACCCAACCATTAAAGCCATGGTACTAAGGGAAATTCCAGTGTTCACTTCTGGCAGCATCATGAAGCAGGCCTTCCTGGTCCATCAGCCACTGAGAATTTTTATAGAACCCACTGAGGGCTTTAGCTTGTAGAGCCTAGTGTTTGGAGATCTGTGCTGGGATGTGCCAGCATTTGCTGCCCCTTACCAGAGAACATTTTGTCTTGGTGCACCCTGCCCTAAGAAACAGTCCTTTAAGAAGAGAAGGACAGCTAGTTTGATTCTTCAGGACCTCTTAGAAAGGCCTCCCAGACAGGTCAACTGCTGGAGGAATCAGTGGCTATGTCTACACTTGGAAATTTAGGTCGACTTAGTGTGTCTACACTTAAATTTAAAGTCGACTTTGGGAGAAACTTACAAAGTAGACCTAGAGCGTCCACACTGGATGCCTAGGTCGACTTCTAGGGACTAGGGGGACCTAGGGCAGGTCCACGGGGGCAGGGGAGCACCCCTTGCCCAGTGCCAGGGGGCTCAGCCTTTGCCCCATTGTACCCATGTACAATGGGGCAAAGGGGGACAGGGACCCTGGCTGGGCATCGGGGCAGGGTGGGCAGGGCTCTGCATGTCCCTCCGCCCCAGCAGGGAGGGCAGTGGTGGAGTCCTGGAGTAGCCCTAAGTCGACTGGCTTGAAAAAGTCGACTTAAGCCCTAAATCGAATTAAAACCAGGTTTAATAAAGTCGACTTAATTTTCATTAAGTTGACTTTATTTTCCTTAAGTCAACTTAAGCAACTTGCTTAAGTCGACTTAAGGAAACTGTAGTGTAGATGCAGGGTAAATTAAGTCGACTTAAGCAAGCTTAAGTCGACTTAATTTACAAGTATAGATGCACCCAGTGAGATTTGATCCTTCAGCAGCTAGAAGGGCTGGGAGCAGACAGAAGCCAATCAGAGATCAATAAGTCAGATAAAAAGGGCTGGCTGCACAGTGCTGCTATCAAATGTGTGAAACATGGAGAAGGGAGAACTGATCCTTCCTCTGCTTTAGCCTAAAAAGGCAGACTTGGTCAGAGTTCTAGCTCTGACTGCACACTCTGCTTAAGGCAATTGGGGACTTGATTTATTTTGTGCCGCTTATGGCCCAGGTGAGCCATCCTGCGTTATGTCTTATTTTGAATACTGAACATTAGCCAAATTCACTTTGCCAAGCACCCTCTGGCTCTGGAGAGCTTGGTACAGACCTAACAGAACTTGTGTTCAAATTCATGGCATGCCCACTGTACTATCCAACATTTATGGACTAGTACAGCATAGTTTTCACAGTAACATCCTGCAGAGTGGGATAGGTTACAGATTTAGAAGGTGATAGTGCCTGCTGACACAGATTTATGTAGTATATTGCATATGGTCTGTGAGCTGCAATCACTAGGGGGCAATGTAAGCATGCTTCCTTGACCAGCTCTTGTATGTATTCAGGGAGGAGGGATCTTGACACACTTCATAACATAGAACATATTTATTAGTAGGATGACCTCAAACTAAGGGAAGGAGTTTACATTTGAATCTCTGGATCTGAACTAGTCCCTACAGTTTTCCAGCCCTATTTTCCAGTTATGGTTTGGATTATTAGTATTTATTACATATTTTACAGTAGCACATGTAGGACTCAACCAAGATTAGGGTCCCGTTGTGGTAGATGCTATACACAAAACACTGCAAGAGACAGTTATTGCTCCAATGAGCTACAAGCTAAACCAGGTGTGTCAAACTCATTTGCTATGGTGGGGCAGATGTGATTTAATTGTACTTCAGGTGGGCCAAACATACCGCAGCATCATGAAGTGCTGTGTATGTGACACTGCACTCCATGGCTATGTCTACACTTACTAAAATTAGTTCAAATTAGTTAGTTCGAACTAACTAATTTGAACTAATTTTAGTTAATTCGAATTAGCTTAATTCGAACTAGCATGGCCACACTGGAATGTTAGTTTGAACTAAGCAAGCACTTGCTTAGTTCGAATTAGCAATTCCCATTCATTCCAATGGCCGGTTAATTTGAACTAAGAAATTAGTTCGAATTAACATGGCCACATTGGTTAATTCGAACTAGTTAGTTTGAATTAACCCCTTAGTTCGAATACCCTATTCCAACTTATTAGTTCAAATTAAGGAAGCCCTTAATTCGAACTAACTAAAGCCTAGTGTAGCCATGGCTTTAGTTAGTTCGAATTAAGCCTCCTTAATTTGAACTAACTTGCCAGTATAGACATAGCCCATGGTACCACTCTCTCTGTTAAGGAGAGAGTGTGTGTTCTCACAGAATGTGGTCTCGCATACCCAGTACTCCATGATGTCGCAAGACCTGACACTCAGGCGGAATTGCAGACCACTTTCTCTCACTCTGTGTTAGGGAGAATGTGGTCCCGCAGAGCACAGTCATGGGCCAGATCAGAGAGGGAAGAAGTTCACAGGCCACATTAAGCCCGCAGATTAAGACATCCCTAATCTTAACAGACCAGACAACCTTGTCTTTGCTAGGAAAAAAAGATGTTTAATCCTTGGTAGTTGATCAAGGTCAACTATGTAAGGAAGCCACTTAATGTGTTAAAACTGCTGTGTTGGCCACAAGGGTAAACACACCTTTTTTCCTCGAGTAGATATGGCCACAGACAAAACGTGGGAGGGTAAACAGAGGGACAAAAGTGAAGTGACTTACCTGTGATGTGGCCAAAATATCATGAGAGCTGCTAGTGTCATTTGTTCTGCTCTGCTGTGTTTGGTGAACTCTTGTATGATTCACATGTATCCTGGAATCCTTTGTGCCGGCTGTCACAGCACCTGCTTCCTTCTCCGAAGGATTGCCACAATTAATGCAAAGGATTCTGGGATGTATTTGGGAACTAGAGGCACCCACCACATGGAACAGAGCTGAAAGAGGGACACAGGCAAGAATACAGATTGGGGAATGGGTGGGCTGCTGAGCAAGGTGGACTGGTGGGAGGAAGAGATCACAGAACGAGCAATCAGAGGTTGCTTTGCCTAGGGCTGATCCTATATATCCTGTAGCAGTTCTGGTCTAAAAGGATTAACGTGTGCTTACAATAATCATAATCTGGAACTTGAACCTGTGGTCTTTGTATTGGGAGCAGATTTTGTCTGGCTGGGATGAGAAGGAATACAGAAGATATGCTGTCTTCCACTTTACAAGGCAAGAAACTTTCCACCGGACCTGACTGCTGTAGCATGCATTAGTTTCAAGTATGATTTTTTCCTGCCTCCACCCTCCTTCAAAGAGGACCTTGAACCCATTCCAAGAACACCTGGAATTTATGGGAGGCCAACACTGGAGCTGACTGAATGCTGTGTAAATAGTGCTCTACATTTCTGATTATGTCATTTCTCTGTTCTTTTTACGTGAAGGCATTTCCTCACTGAATGTGCAAATACATTTTGCATTGTTTGCCTGCTACATACTAGCTTCATTGAATCACATCCCCAAACCCCTTAGAGAGACAGCAGAACGAACAAACCTTTCCTGGTTATAAAAATCTAAGACATGGGGTTTATTACAGTCATGCCTTGCAATCCTGCTGCCACTATAAACACGAGTCTCTCTCCCCTCCTCCCAGTCGCAAGGGTTTATAAACTAGGATATTAAAATCTGACTTGAGCAAAAACTTGGCACATACAACTCAGCCTGGGGCAATTTTTTAAAAAAACATTGAAGCAGGGGTGATTTATTTATAAAGCATTCTGGCTGAATTCAGCCATGTTTTGAAGCTACTCAAGTTAAAGAAGATGCCATATTTCCAAGTGAGCACTGTCCACACTTGTAGATTTAAAATCACAGCAATCTAAACAGTAGAAGTTATGAAGGGGAAAAGGCAGCTGTTCTAATGTGTACAGCATGAGCAGAAAGACCTGCTGGTTTTTAACTGATTAATTTAGTGTCAGTGAAAGGTGAGTAACAGTTCTGTTTCCCCACAGCGCAGGTACAGTCAGGGCCTTGAACCCTTATTTATTTTGGTTTGATTCAGGTGCCGTTGCATTCAATGTGTTCAGGTTCAGCTCCAGTTCAAGACACACACACACAAAAGGTTTGAACTGGATCAAATCAAATTTCAGTCTTAGTAGAAGTTTAAAAAGAAAAGAAAAGAGTTGAAACTTAAAATTGAAATTATTTTGATTTTCCCATTTATCCATCCATTTTAACTTTAAATGAGTTTTCCTAGTGGTTTTTGTTGTCAAATAAACATGATTATATTTCCTTCAAATGAACAATCTGAGCTAATGAAAATATGTGTTTTAATAGTTGCTCTGTCATATTGGTCCTCTGCAGTGAAAGAATAAATTTGAATCTGGGGCATGGGCTCTGCCTCCAGTAGGGCGATTGGAGGAAGGATCAGCCCCAGGGATTAGGGATGGTGGGAGCAAGCCTGTCTAAGAGGCAGAAGGGTTGGGTTTTGGTTTTCCTTGAAGAGTTATTGTTAACTTCTGGGCCAGGGAGCATTCCACCTCCTCTCCCCCCAAGGATGAGTCTCTGAAATGGTTCAGCTATTTCTGGGTTCCCCTGCTGTCTTCCATGGCATGCATGCAAGCTCTTAAGCATCCCCTTTCCCTCACACTTGTGGGTTGGCCTCCTAGTCTCATTCTCATCTCATTAACCTGGTAGCAATCACATGCCTCATTGTTATTTTGTTGTCTTGTTTAATAATGAAAATAAGATCACAGTAGTTTAAAATATTAAACTTAAAAATGCTGATTTATTTAAACTAGTATTTCCCCCCCCCCCTTTTTTTTTCCTCCAGTTCAGTTCTGGTTTAATAGGTAAGACAAAATTATGATTCAGCTTCAAGTAAAAATACCAATTCAAATTGGTTCTCTAGTGTGCCTCCTGGGTACATTTAGTACAAGATTCCCCTTCACACAGCCCTGACAGTAAGTTTCACTCTGATGTGGAGGGACCACCTTCAGTGGGCAGAGAAGAGTTCTGTCTCCTTAGCCCATTCAGTTTTCAGCCTTTTGACATGAATGCCTGTTCAGTTAACTGAGGCTATGTACACACTACAAACTTGTCCCGCAATAAAAGCTATTGCGGGACAAGAAAAGCGCTATATTTATAGCGCTTTGGTGTGTACACACCTGCTACTTGAATCGCAAAGGAGCGTTCACCGTGTGAACGCTCCTTTGCGATACAAGAGCAGTGCATGGTGGGCACCTGTCCCACCATGCACTACCCACAGCCAGCCCCCTAGCTCAGCCCTGGGGCTTCGGGTGGCGGCAGGGGCTCCCGCCATCACCCAAAGCCCCGGAGCTGAGCTAGGGGGCTGCAGGGCTTCGGGTGGAGGCGGGAGCACTGCAGCTTCTGCCGCCACCCGAAGCCCTGCAGCTTCACTAGGGGGGTGGCCCGAACCGGCGAGAGTAGCCGGTTCGTACCACCCCCCTAGCTCAGCTACAGGGCTGACCTGAATGGTGAGAGCAGCTGGTTTGGGCCACCACGGGGCTGAGCTAGGGGGGTGGCCCAAGCCGGCTGCCCTCGCCGGTCCAGCCAGCCAATCACCCAGCCGCCGAACCTGGCCCTTTTAATATATCAATTTCACTGCTCAGCTAGAGCAGTGAAGTTGACATATTTGACAGCTCCAATGTCCCAGATTGGCCCAGTTTGGCACTCTGGGACATTTCCAGAAGCTGTCAACAGCGCAACAAGCGTCCACACAGGCTGTACCACGGAACAACTGTTCCGTGGTAAGCCTTATCACCCTCGTTTGGGGTGGTTTACATGTTGCACGGCAAGAGGCTGTTGCCGCGCAACAAGAAGCTTTCATGTGTGGACGCTTTGATTGTTATCGCACGGTAAGGAGACTTAGCATGCGATAACTCTGTAGTGTGTACAAGACCTCAGACTTAGTCTCCTTTTCTATCATCTATCTCTGACTTCTTCTCCCCACCCCAGACAGTGGGGTAGGGCAAAGCTATGCAAATTGTACCTGGAAAGTGCAGCGAAGAGCATACACCCGCAGTAATGTATCCAGCAGAGAGAAAAGGCTGAATCCACCATTCCAGTATCATGACTGTATTCTTCTGGGAGATAATACTGTAAAAACTGCTGTTGAGATCATGCAGACAGCCTCATAGGCCACTGAACAGTGTCTTTTGTGATAGGGGTTGGATTTTATCAGGTGATTTAGAAGTGAAAACAGCTACATTACCCTCTTATAATGTTCTTATTAGCCATCCAGTTTACCACCAAATTTCTGTGTGTGTGTGTGTGTGTGTAGCCACCTACTCAGTAGGGGACTCTGTCTCCCTCTAGGGGTTTCTAGACTACACACAGCTGATAATGATCCTTGTCTAACACACCTGAGTCTTTTAGTTCATGTGACGATGTCTCAACATGCTTTAAGATCCAGAGATGTCAGGTTTACAGTAGCCAGCCATTGTTATCCCAGCACTTCTTAACCAATCCCACCACTACATGGCGGTAAAACATCATACATACTTTTCCTTACTCTTTATAGTAGCAATGGTCCTCAAAAGAAAGTTTTTGCTGCATATTACATAGTTGCCAATTGTACTTTTCCAAAGTATTTCTATTTCACATTAATGTAGCCATACTTTTTATCCCCTATTATTATATTGGCCTGTGTAGACTGAAAGCACTTCCCCTTCTCCTCTTCTGTGTATTCCGGGAGAGTTTTTAAAAAAATTTTCTCTTCTTCCTCTGAAGCAATTCAGGGATGACCATAATTGGAGGTGGGACATTGGATGGACTCTGAGGTGGCACCAAGCATTCTGTCTCTCAGGTGCATGACTGGGTGCTTCTTGCTCACCTACTCAGGGTTTAACTGATCATCATATATGGCATCAGGAAGGAATTTTCCCTTAAATCAGATTGGCAGTGAGCTTTTCTTTCTTTGTTTTGTTTTGTTTACCTTCCTCTGCAATGTGTGGATGTAGATCACTTGCCAGATTATCTGGGTGTATTTCATTTATTCATTTCACTGCCATTGCAAGGACATCAGGCACTGGTGCACCTCAATCTGTTCTAATCTCTCTCTATGGCACAGAAGTCTAGTCTTCTGAGAGACGTAATTCTTCTGTTTAATTGTTGTTGGTTTAGTCTGCAGGTGCTAGGTGGTGTTGGTGGCCTGTGATATACAACAGGTCAGACTAGATTATCTGGGTGGTCCCCTCTGCCCTTAAAACTCTATGACTCATCTACACTATACTCAGATTTCGACTAAAGTCATTCTGACCCAACTGATTAGCACTTTGTGTTCCTCTATCTCAGAAATTGGGGTTTGATTGCCAAATCTGGCAGCTGGATTATTCTCTATGTCTTGCTGCACAATTCTCAGTTTCCTGGAGCTTACTGCTTGGCACCTCCTCTTCCCCCTATGAAGGTTCAGTGACAGTTGGTATATAAGGCCCGGCCAAACTACCTATGATCTTCACTCTGAACAGCGACCTCCCAGCACAGGAGACCTCTCTTCTTTTTCAGCAGTTTCAGATCTGTTTCCTGGCAGAAACAACGCTTTTTCAACAATATCCTTGGATCCCCAGGGAGGGTCTCCATTTTTTCTGTTTCTAACAGATGTGATTAAAACAAACATTCAAAAACTAAAATAAATAAATTTTAAAAAAATATGGGAAATGCTGCTATGGTGCCTCATGGTAGTTGTGGATGAGATGCCTCATGCCCTCCCATTTTCCCCTGTGGAAATTCCAGCTGGACTACATCTGTCAAGATGCACTGCAGTCAGTGACTCCCATGATCCAGACCTTCTGCAGCGGAACATGCAAGATGCAGTCTGGCCCATAAAGGAAAGCAGGGGTATATGAGGCAGTTGAGCTCCAACTCACAAGAAGCACCACAGTGACATTTCTGGATTCAAAATTTTGGTTTCCAGCCAAAAGTGTTTGGGTTTTGATTTTCTGCCCGAGATGAAATTTTCTGTGGATCCCCCCCAACACCCCTCTCCCGCCCCATATGTCCAGCTGTGCAGCTGAGTAGCCTAGCACTCTGCAAAAATCCTTCAAGATAGGCAGAGTGATTAATGATGAGGACAGAGTAGTGAACCAGAGTGATTCAGATTATTTGTTAAACTAGACCCACACAAACAAAATGCTTTTTAATTCAGCCAAATACAAGGCCACGCATCTAGGCAGGGGCGTAGCTACAGGGGCACCCACTCAGCCAGCAGGCCCACCATTCTGCTTGCCACAGCGCCTGAGCTTCACTGTAACCTCAGACTGGCCAGCAGTGGGTGGCCGCGGCCAGGAGTGGTGGCGCTGCAGGCAGACAGGTGGGGTGGGCTCCTCCCCACCTGCATTGCCTCACAACTCCAGCCCTGAGCACCTGCTACAGCCTCAATGTGGCGGGGCTGCCTCTCCCTCTCCCAATGCTCCAGTCACTAGGCAACTGAAGTGTCATCAGGAAGCTTCCTCTCAGATGACTGGAAGCAGGACTGGCTGGGCCCACTCTGGAGACTCACAGGCCTGCCAGAAAATGGGGTCTGACTATGTCCCTGCATCTAGGAACAAGGAATACAGGTCATGTCTACAGCGTGGGAGACTTTATCTTGGAAAACAATGACTCAAAGGGATTTGGGGATCTTAGTAGACAAACAACTGAACATGAGCATCCAATAAGATGCTGTGGCAAAAAGAACTAATGTGATGCTCAGCCGTTTAAACACGAGTAGTAAATAGGACGGTGGCTTTACTGCTATATACAGCACTGGGGTGAGACCAACACTTGAAAACTGTGTTCACTTCTGGTGTCCATATTTTATTAAAAAAAAACAAACAAAAACATTGAAGAATCAGCAAGGGTGGAGTCTCCAGTGGGTTAACTGGAACATCCTTGTTGCATGCTGTATGTGGGTAGTCAGAAGTCTGTTAGCAGAAAGGTAATTGCCTTCTATTGCTCTGTCCTGAGGACTGCTAAGGGATACAAAGCAAGCAATGCAAACAAGGCTCCCTTTCTTTTCTTTTACTCCCATAATTTTTCCCGATTGGGGTAGAGAATGAGGATTATTGGTCCAAATGTTTTCCTCAGTTCCATTTTTTTTTAGACAATAGAGTCTTGTGGCACTTTTAAAGACTAACAGATTTATTAATCGCATGAGCTTTCGTGGGAGAAAATCCCACTTCGTCAGACGCTTTGAAGATAGGAAAGTTACAGAGTGGGAGGAAATTAAATGCAGGGGAGTGTATGACATAGCATCAGGTCAGGCTGTAACAGCAAATCAAAATAGGTGTTAGGATTCAAAACACTGGGGAACAGCACATAGAGGAGGGGGAGGTCAATTCACTTGATGTAATGCGAGAAAAATCCATAGTACCTGTTTAACCCCAAGACAACTGAGTCAAATTTGCATATAAGTTTGAGTTCTGCAGACTCTCTTTGAAGCTGTGATTTGTTATTCATCTGTTTCAACACAGCTATTAACAAGTCGTTGAGGGAGTGAGCAGGGAGATTGAAGTGTTCCCCTACAGGTTTTGCAGTGTTGCAATTTCTGATGTCAGATTTGTGTCCATTGATTCTTTGGCGCAGAGACTGTCCTGTCTGTCCAATATATAAGGCAGAGGAGCATTTCCGGCACATGATGGCATAAATCACATTGGTGGATGAGCAGGTGAACGAACCCTTGATGGAGTAGGTGGCATGATTAGGCCCTGTGATGGTGTTATCAGTGTAGATATGAGGGCAAAGTTGGCAGCATGGTCTGCTGCAGGGCTGTGTTCCTGCTTTAGTGTTTCTGCTCTGTGATCTGTAGTTGCTGGTAAGTATCCTTTTAAGATTAGGGGGCTGTCTGAAAGCAAGGAGAGGTCTGTCTCCCAAGGCTTGAGAGAGTGAGGGATCATCTTGTAAAACAGGCTGTAGATTTTTGATGATGTGTTGAAGAGGTCTGGCTTGGGGGTTGTAGGTGATGACCAGTGGCATTCTGTTGTTATTTTTCATGGGCTTCTCCTGCAGTAGTTGACTTCTGGGTACCCGTCTGGCTCTGTCAATTTGTTTCTTCACTTCTGTGGGTTTGTACTGTAGTTTTAAGAATGCCTGGTAGAGATCCTGAAGGTGTCTGTCTCTGTCTAAAGGGTCAGAGCAAATGCGGTTATATCTTAGGGCTTGACTGTACACAATGGATCGTGTGGTGTGTCGAGGATGGAAGCTCGAGGGATGTAGGTAACTATACCGATCAGTAGGTTTGCGGTATAGGGAGGTCTTTATGCGCCCATCGCTAATTTGCACTGTAGTGTCCAGAAAGTGGATCTCTTGTGTGGAGTGTTCCAGGCTAAGTTTGATTGTGTTGTGGAAATTGTTGAAATCTCTATGGAAATCTTCAAGGGCATCTTTACCATGGGTCCAGATGATGAAGATGTCATCAATATAGCGTAGGTAAAGTAGGGGTGCTTTGGGATGAGACGTGAGGAAACGTTGTTCTAAATCGGCCATAAAGATGTTGGCATATTGTGGGGCCATGCGGGTACCCATGGCAGTGCCACTGACTTGAAGGTATAGATCATCTTCAAATCTGAAATGGTTGTGGGTGAGTACAAAGTCACAGAGGTCAGCCACAACTTTAGCTGTGTCATCATCCTGGATGGTTCTTCTAATAGCTTGTAATCCATCCTTGTGGGGAATGTTAGTGTAACGAGCCTCTACATCCATAGTGGCTAGGATGGTATTTTCTGGAAGACCATCAATGGATTGGATTTTTCTCAGGAAATCTGTAGTGTCTCTCAGATAGCTAGGTGTGTTGATAGCATAGGGTCTTAGGAGAGAGTCCACATAGCCAGATAATCCTGCTGTAAGCGTGCCAATGCCTGAGATGATGGGACGTCCGGGGTTTCCTCTTTTATGTATTTTTGGTAGTAGATAGAATATCCCTGGACGGGGTTCTAGCGGTGTCTCTGTCTTGATTTGTTCTTGTGCTGCTTTGGGGAGTTTCTTGAGTAGGTGTTGTAGTTCCTTCTGGTATTCCTCAGTGGGGTCAGAGAGGAGTGGTTTGTAGAACATTCCATTGGACAGCTGTTTATAAGCCTCCTGATCGTAATCCGATTTATTCATGATGACGACGGCACCTCCCTTGTCAGCCTCCTTAATAATAATGTCAGAGTTGTTTCTGAGGCTCTGGAGGGCATTACGCTCTGCATGGCTGAGGTTATGGTGTAGGTGATGTTGTTTGTCCACAATTTCAGCCTTTGCCTGGTGGCGGAAACAATTTATATAGGAGTCCAGTCTGTTGTTCCGACCGTCAGGAGGAGTCCATGTTGAATACTTTTTCTTGCAATGTTGGGGGGAAGGTATCTGTAGGTCATTGCGTTCTACATTGGTGGTGGCGAAATACTCCTTGAGCCTGAGACAGCGAAAGTAGTTCTCAAGGTCACCACAGAATTGTATCTTATGTGTGGGGGCGGTGGGGCAAAAAGAAAGTCCCCGAGACAGCACAGATTCCTCTGCTGGAGTGAGTCTGTAGCATGAAAGATTAACAATGTTGTTGGGTGGGATAGAGGTGCTGTTGTTATCCCTTGTGGTATATTGGAGCTTGGACAGTTTGTTGTCTTTTTTCCTCTGTAGGGAAGCAAAGTGTGTGTTGTAGATGGATTTTCTCTTTTTAGTGAAGTCCACCCAGAGTGAAGAATGTGCTGGATGATGGTTTTGTAGAAGAGATTCCAGTGTGGAGACTTCGTTTCTAATTTTTTTCTGTTTGCTGTACAGGATGCTGATAAGGTGATTTCTTAATTTCTGAGAGAGTTTATGGCACAATCTCTCACTGTAATCTGTGTAATATGTCGATTGTAATGGGTTCTTTACCTTCAGTCCATTAGGTATAATGTCCAGTTGCTTGCATTTGGAAAGGAAGATGATGTCTGTCTGGATCTGTGCAAGTTGTTTCATGAAGTTGATGGATTGCTGTTACAGCCTGACCTGATGCTATGTCATACACTCCCCTGCATTTAATTTCCTCCCACTCTGTAACTTTCCTATCTTCAAAGCGTCTGACGAAGTGGGATTTTCTCCCACGAAAGCTCATGCGATTAATAAATCTGTTAGTCTTTAAAAGTGCCACAAGAGTCTGTTGTCTTTCTACAATAGACTAACACGGCTACCCCTTTGGAATTTTTTTTTAGGATACCCCCCAATGAAACTCAGTTGCTATCTGGACACAAAGGCTATGTCTACACTGGCAAAGTTAAGTCAACTTTGTTGAGTCAACTTAACAAGGTCAACTTTAAGTCGACTTAAAATTGACCTAAAGTTGACCTTGTTAAGTCGACCTAACAGAGTGGCAATACTTTAAGTTGACTTAAGTCGATCCTGTTAAGTCGACTTAATGGCTTTAAGTCGACTTAATAAGGTCAACTTAGCACTAATCCCCGTCAACGCTGGCTTTAAGTCGACTTAAGGCTTAAATTGACCTCAGAGGAGGTGTTATTAAGTCAACTTAAGCTCTTATTACGTTGTCTTAAGGAAGGGCTTAAGTCGACTTAATAAAAGCCCAATGTGGACGCGGCTTTGTTTAGGTCGACTTAAGCCTCCTTAAGTCGACCTAACTTGCCAGTGTAGACGCACGCAAGAAGACCAACTTTTGTCACTCTTAAGCTAGTGACCTTAACTAGTTACATTTCAAGCCAAAAGAGTCAGCCTGTGAGACCATTCCAGTGAAAGATATGTCTCACAAAATTCCATCTGGTGGGGGCACAGGTTCAAGGATAGCAGCTAAGGTGGCTCAGGTTGTTACTAATGGGGTATTAGAGTCTTTTATTTTTATGGTGTGAATCCTAGTCACCCAAACCCAAAGTTTTTTATTTCCCCAAGTTCTACAACAATTCAAAAGAGAAGAATGAGACTTCAGATTTGATGTTCTAAAAGGGCAGAAAATGCAAGCAGAAAATAAACTTAACAAGCAAGCAACCAAACTGATCCAGACTGCCTTTATCCATCATCAAGAAGCAAAAAATGGGCACATACCTTATCTGCCCTCTCCTTTCTGTTAATGACTTTTATAGGCCAAAGACAAGTCATGTCTTCAATCTTGGCCAGACATAAATGTTTCCAGCAGTAATAAAGTACTCAAGTATGAAATCTGCTGTCAATATAGGAAACAATGCACTGTGAACCATTTACATCACATGAAATTCTGGATTCCTCCTGGTCCAAGTCACTAAAGGGCAATTCTAAAACTGATATGCTGCACAGTATATTAAGTCACAGTGTTAAAATGCCATGTAAATTACAGATTGTTCTCCATGGGATTTCAGATGAATAAAAAAACCCCTAGATAATGGCCCATGTATTGACACATCCTTATCTCCAGTAGCACCACCTTGTCCCATGATGCAGTGTTACCAGAGGTCCTCATCTCACTTCCTTAGTCCTCCAATGGCCTGTCTTTCTCTGGATCCTGGATCCTGGCCCTTTGGTCAAGTCACCTAAAAGTCCACTTACCTTCTGGGGTAACAAAAGCAACCAACTGAAAGTCCAAAACAAATGCCCAGACTTATAATTCTTTTACCCCCTTAAGCTTCCACCAAAGGTCACTGCAGAGGTTCTCTTTCTCTTAGCTCCTCCCCTGCAAGATTCCCACACTACTTCCCTTCCACAGGGACTCAGGCAGCCTCATTTAAGGCCTATGAAGAGCAGAGGGATCCCTATCTCAGGATCCCCCCCACAGAATCTACTCTGGTTTTTGAGTGTCTCTTCTAGTCCCCATTCCCCTTCCAGATGTCTAATACCAGGACTGTTACCCAGAATACCTAGTCCCTTATTGTAGGGGCTCACCGCCACAGGAGTTAGTGTTGTTCTTATGGTGTACAGGACACTGCTGCCATCTCCACTGCCTCTCTCCCTAAGATGAATTCCCACTCTGTTTTATGCACTGTAGAGCTTTTTTATTTCCTGCAGGTAGGGTCACTAATTGCCATTGAGTTGCCATATTACCATCATCTGGGGGCGAGCTGGTAGGTCATAGACAAGGCTGACCCCTGCTTGCCTTAAAGGACCAGCCAGCCTATGAAAACTCAACTCATGATTAGCTCATTTTGGCAATTATTTTTGATACATCAGTTCAAGCTTACCATACCAAGCCGTTTGCAAAAAAAAAAAAAAAAAAAAAAAGAAGTGTAAATAGCAAAGAATTAACTAAAATGTGCTGGCATAGTCACAATAGTCCATAGCTGGCATTAGTAGCATATCACCGTGCACCTCAAAATACTTTATGAGGCTCATCAGTTCAGAGACTCAATAGTACACAAGGACAGAAACTTTAGTGTCAACATCAAAGAAGGTTCATGAGCTAAATTCATTACCCTTGAAGTACTTACAAAAGAGCTATGTGCCAGGAAATAGAACGAAGGAATTAATAGGAGAAGAGGTCCTGATAATCACCTCCATTGTACATGGTAAAGAATGGCAGGGTTCAAACAAGAAATGGCTGTCAGCCTACCAAAGTAAATGACTGTACCGTGTACTCCAAGTTTATAGGTCACAGCTAACCATTGAAGGGTTTTATTCTTTGCCGATAAGCTATCAAATAACCAGATTCAATCAATTTATTAGTCAGAGATAAATCAGAAAGGTTAATACATTAGCAAGTGGAGAGCAGTCTTGCAGTGTTACTTCTTCAGTCTGTTCCAAAATATGATCTTTATTCTGATCATATGAAGAGGCCATCACAGAAGAAACATGTAAGCAGAAAGTTTGAGAGGGTGTAGCTGTTGACAGCTGTCCAGTAAGAGGGAAAATACTCACATCTCTCAGGGGATTTCATTAATCCTCCCCAGTGTTTCTTCACCTCATCTCTCTTGTAACCCAGTTTCCTGTCTGGACCACTAGAGCCTCCCTTCCTATCTCCCCCAGGACTGTCTCCCACTTAGACATATGGGAAGGCAGAGTGGTTGTAACTCCCAAGTTGAGATCCCACAGTCTACCCTGACCTCCAATGTTCCTGTTTCACTAATTGGCTGGGTTAGTTGGTGGTTGTAATGTTTAGCAGGTATTGTGTTTCCTTTACATTTGATTTTCAACCACAAAAAGGGAAAATAAAAACAGTGGATACCATGGCCTGCCATGTGACACACTTGCTAATCCTGCCTCCAGCCACCTGACGAGGTCAGGAAATTGTAATGGAATACTAAACTAAACTGTGTTGTGTTGTTCAGCCACTAGATAATGCTGTGCATAACAAATCTTATTTAAGCTAACCCCAGCTATACTTGTCAGAGCATTAAAGGATCTTAGAGTGATCACATCTAGTGTATCTCTTGAGGGAGGAAATTGTAGTCAGTCCATATCTGATACAGAAATCTGACCCACTTGTAGCAGATTTGCAACCTATCATGTACAAAGTGCACATGACAGAAATAAATGCAGTGTAAGCCCAGTGTTCAAACTTATAGACTCAGGGCTAACCCCCTTCCTGTCTACACAAAAATCATGGTAACCAAAGGTCCCAGGACCCCACAGGGGTGAAAGGTTCATGCCTGAGTCAAATCCAAGATTCAAGTCCACTGCTTTGCAATATGTGCCCAGTCCCACAGGACTCATCCTCTGGGAGACCTCCACAAATATCTCACAGGCCAACTTTCTTTATCCTTTGGGCAGTCAAGTTTGCTCACACTATACTGTGAATAAAGGGCTAGAGAAGAGTGGCCACATTTTGGGAGGGCACTAGACAAACTGGGATACAAGTGGTTGGACTCAGACCCACATAGAGCAGTGTCAATGCTGAAGCCACAGGTTGTGACCCAGGGTCCACCAATTCCTATCTTGGGAGTACAAAATGAATGTATACACTCAAACCCAATGTCTGCCAACTCAAGTTCTTCTAACCCTGTGCTAACACTGAAGCGGAGGCATACTCCTTGGCCAGATCTCAGGGATATTTAGGCCACTGACTTCCACTGAAATCAATACAAATGAGGAGCCTAAAAACTTTGAGGATCTGGGCCTTAGTTTCTCTATGCCTAAGACCTTCTATCTGAACAGAGAAATAATAATATTTCCTTTCTCCCACCCAATCTCTGTTTTTTCTGTTTAGCCTTACTAATTGTTCATACAGCATCTGGCAGAGGAGGACTCTGATTTTGGCTGAAGTCTCTAGCTGTAACTGTAATACAAATAATAAGTTTCAGTTACAAGATGAGCAGCAGAGTCCTGTGGCACTTTTAAAGACTAACAGATTTATTAATCGCATGAGCTTTCGTGGGAGAAAATCCCACTTCGTCAGACGCTTTGAAGATGGGAAACTTAAACTTTATTAAGTCGACGTAAGCCAGTGGAGACGGGGATTAGCGCTGTCTTAACGACTTAAAACGTTAAGTCGACTTAATAAGGTAAAAAAGGGGCCATGACTACACTTGAAAAGTTAAGTCGACTTTTGGTAAGGCAACTTAATAAGGTCCCCTTTAAGTCGACTTAAAGTCAACCTTATTAAGTTGACTTCATAAAGTTGACCTAACTTTTCAAGTGTAGACATAGCCGAGCTGTCCAGGTGTAGGAACTGCCCCAAACTCTGCCCTTGGCATTTGCCTGGACTAAAACCTTCACAGCAAGACAAAGCCCCCAAAGTGGACCAACCCAATCATCAAGCTGGTTATACTGCACCTCCAGAAAGCACTTCTCCCTCCTTTCAACTGGCAATTGGCTTGTGCCCTGAAGTGTGAGCTAGTCCTTGTTATTTTTTATCTTAGCAAATATAATTGGTGCAGCTCTGTAGGTGCTGGGTACCGTATATTTCATTTCACAGAGTAGAATTGAACCCCTATTGGAAGCAGACTGGTTATGTAGTCTCCCTTTGGCCTCCAGCTGAAAGTAATATTATCTGAAAAACAGCACTTCCTCTAAAGAAGGGGTTTTATCTCTGATCCAGCCAAAGAGAGAACGTATAGCTTAAAAACTGTTGTTTCTGTTTGCATCTGTTTCCTTTTGACTCTGGCAAGCTTTATCAGTGGCCAAGCATTTCAGACTTTTCATGTAGCACAAGTAGGTGTCCAAAGACACACCGGGTGCGTCTACACTTAGAAAGTAAGTCGATTTAAGCTTGCTTAAGTCAACTTAATTTAAGCCGTGTCTACACTACACTTTCCTTAAGTCGACTTAAGGAAAATAAAATCGACGTAATGAAAATTAAGTCGACTTTATTAAACCTGCTTTTAGTTCGACTTAAGGCTTAAGTCGACTTCCTAAAGTTGACTTAAGCCAGTGTAGACCTGGAGTAGCCCTAAGTCGACTTAGGGATACTCCAGGACTCCCCCACTGCCCTCCCTGCCGGAGGGGCACAGGGGGAGCCTGGCATGCCCCCCCAAAGGGCAGGGCAGAGCCCTGCCCACCCTGCCCCTATGCCCTGCCAGGGTCCCTGTCCCCCTTTGCCCCATTGTACCCAGGTACAATGGGGCAAAGGCTGAGCCCCCTGGCACTGGGCAAGGGGTGCCCCCCCTGCCACCATGGACCTGCCCAAGGTCCCCCTAGCCTCTACGAGTCGACATAGGCATCCAGTGTGGGCGCTCTAGGTCAACTTTGTAAGTTCTCCCCTAAGTCGACTTTAAATTTAAGTGTGGACATGCTAAGTCGACTTAAAATTACAAGTGTAGACATAGCCACCATGTCTACCCACATCAATCCAAACAGAGTTACCCGGGTGTAGCCACGTCCAGAATTTAAATTATACACTGTGAACACTTAAGTTTTCACCTTTTGTTTTGACTGATTCTTCAATTGTTTCCTCTGATCTTTGGATTATTGGTGCCCTGGTCCAGTGCTCTGACTTTCCACCTATTTCAAGAAATGCTGTCAGGTAATTTAGGCTCAGAACTCCACCATGTAAATTAATAGAAGAAACCCACTGAGTCAGCAACAATGCAACAAAATTTTGCTTCAGCTCAGTAAGAAAGGCCTCTTCCTTAGGGCTTTATTCTAGACTGTGGTATTTGCCAAAAGCAAACAGAAGGGATTTAACAGTAAAAGGCAATATAGAAAAACATATCCTAGCTAGAGTACAACCTATTCCTGTGGTCAGTGGAAGTTCTGCCTTCACCAATTGAGACTACTAAGTAGGGCTATGTCTATACTTGTAAATTTAGGTCAACTTTAGCTAAGTCGACTTAAGTAAGTCGACTTTAAGTCGACTTAATGAGTCTACACTTAATTTTTAATTCGACTGTAGTGTGGACACAGGGTAAATTAAGTCGACTTAAGCAAGCTTAAGTCAACTTGATTTACAAGTGTAGACGCACCCTAGGTGTCTGCAGAACCTTTCTGTATTTCTTCTGTCCCTGACCCTGTAATGTTCCTTCAACCCTCATCAGTTACATAGTCCCTAACAGGATCATGCCCACTTACTGTCATGCAATATGTAATCACCATTTGTTTGAAAAGAAAGACATTTATTGAAGAAAACAGCTACAGACAGAAACAAAACAGAGTTTTACACAGCTTGAGCCCCAACTTTGTCCCTCTTGTTTGCCAGTGGCTACAACCTGTTTGGAACTCTACACAGCACACAATATACTGCAGGAACATTTCATTATACCGACAGACTAACTGAGTCTTCACTCTCCAACCCATCATCTAGACCTTTGGGACATTATATAGACTCCATCGTTTCCAGAGAACATATATGACTTCTGCACCCTATAATGTAACTTTAAAGTTGCTATACTAAATGATAGAGAACAGCCTCTGGCCTCTAAATGTACCAACTTTTAAAATATTACCTTGTGTTTATGTAGGGCCTACTGCAAACAACCATATTGTAAAGCCGATCTGAACTTGTTCATGCAAATTTTTATAAGCCAGCAATGAGTTGGACGAGTGGACCGTAAGGTGGATTGAAAACTGGCTAGATCAACGGGCTCAGTGGGTAGGAATCAATGGCTCGATGTCTGGCTGGCAACCGGTAACAAGAGAAGTGCCCCAGGGGGTCAGTCCTGGAGCCGGTTCTATTCAACATCTTCATTAATGATCTTGATGATGGAATAGACTGCGTGCTTAGTAAGTTCGCGGATGACACCAAGTTGGGGGGAATGGTAGATACTCTGGAGGACAGGGACAGGATCCAGGGAGACTTGGACAAATTGGAACACTGGGCCGAAAGAAACCTCATGAGGTTCAACAAAGACAAGTGCAAAGTCCTGCACTTAGGACGGAAAAATCCCATGCACTGCTACAGGCTGGGGACCGATCAGCTAAGTAGCAGCGCTGTAGAAAAGGACCTGGGGGTTATGGTGGACGGGAAGATGAATATGAGCCAATAGTGTGCCCTTGTTGCCAAAAAGGCCAATGGCATATTAGGCTGCATCAGTAGGAGTATTGCCAGCAGATCGAGGGATGTGATAATTCCCCTCTATTCGACACTGGTCAGGCCGCATCTGGAATACTGTGTCCAGTTTTGGGCTCCCCACTACAGAAAGGATGTGGACAAATTAGAAAGAGTCCAGCGGAGGGCAACAAAAATGATTAGGGGGCTGGGGCACATGACTTATGAGGAGAGACTGAAGGAACTAGGTTTATTTAGTCTACAGAAGAGAAGACTGAGGGGAGATTTGATAGCAACCTTCAACTACTTGAAGGGGTGCTCCAAAGAGGAGGGAGCTAGGCTGTTCTCGATGGTAACAGAGGACAGAACAAGGAGCAATAGTTTCAAATTACAGCTGGGGAGGTCAAGGTTGCATATTAGGAAAAACTTTCTCACTAGGAGGGTGATGAAGCATTGGAATGGGCTACCAAGGGAGGTGGTAGAATCTCCATCTTTGGAGATTTTTAAGGCCCGGTTAGACAAAACCCTGGCTGGGGTGATTTAGTGGGAGTGGTCCTACTTTTTAGCAGGGGGTTGGACTAGATGACCTCGTGAGGTCCCTTCCAACCCTATTATTCTATGATTCTATGATAACACAGGTTTGCGAACCTCACGTTTGAGTTTGGAGATCAGGCCACCAGCTGGGCAGGTATCACTGTGAGTCATCACTGCATTACTCTACTGACTGCTTTACACTGTCATGGGGCTGGTGTGACACAGTGGTGAATCAGGCCCCTACATTTTGCTCTGCCTTAATGTGGGAATGGCTCAGCCGATGGGAACACACACAAATATTCAAACTAAGGCTGTTCTGAATGTGACCATAGTGGTGGGTGGGCTGAAACAGCCCCACTACCATCACTGGTGATGCTAGGTGCCTAATGATGAAAGTTGTGTTTGCTTCAAGAACCATTAGGTCAGGAGTTCAGGGGTGAAGTTCTGTAAAATGTTTGCCCCAGACACACAGCTGGCATGGAAAGAAATGATAGGTAAGTATTTTAGAGTCTTATAAATAAATGGGAAGTGAAAATAAATGCAGTCCTGACTATTGCAGTGGGGTGCACAGCCCTGTTGGAACAGCAGACAGGCTTTTCCATGGGCTCCAGCAGGCTGTTCTCAGCAACGACCTGGGAAAAATGAAATAGCAGCAATGACCTGGATGGGTTCCTATTGGAAAGCTGCAGGCTGGGAAGTGAGAAATGCCCTATCCGGTGCTGGTTTGCTGGCATCTCTCTTGATTTTTCAGGCTTTGATCTCCACTGACAGAGCATCTGAGACAAAGTTTATTGGAGGACTGCCTTTAATCTCAGTGGACTTTGGATCAGGCTCATCATACTGAGGTCTGAGTGAAAAATTATGAAGCCATCCCTTTTTTTCCCATCACCACTGTGGAGTTACCCCGAGGATGAATTTGGTCCCACGTGGTTGACTTTCGTCCTCTTCCATAAACACACTTATAGTGAATCTATAACCATACCCATTGCAGCTGTCAGCTAAAGTGCCTGCATGCGTGCACACAGCATAAAGTATAGATTGCAGGACCACCTGCTGTGTTAGCTGTCAAAAACATTAAGGCGTATCTAGCACATCTGCTTTATAGGTCACTTCCTAGAAGACCAGGTGCACACACCCATCTCTTCCCCGCTCCCCTTGAGTTGAGTGAAATCACTGTAGCAAGTCCTAAATGGTGTAAAACATAAATAATCCCTGCCACTTGCATGTGGGCAGACATGTGGGCTGCCAGCCCCTTTGTGCCACCAAAACCAATCCCTGCTCCTCTCAGGGCAGCTTAGCTGAAGTGCCCAGCATTGTGTGCAGGGAAGATTGCATCCTGCTGAGTTATCTGCAATGCTCTCTCCTTCCCTGTAGATGGTGGTGTGCCCAGCAGAAAGGCATTGCCGAGGTGACTGACTGTCAGGCTACATCAGAAGGAAGGGGGAGAAATACCCTGCATTGAAGGAGACACAAAAAGAGGAGTTCCAAAGAAGTGGCCGTGGTAGTCTAGTTCAGCAGAACAAACAAGGAGTCTGGTGGCACTTTTAAAGACTGACACATTTATTTATCGCATGAGTTTTCCTGGGAGAAAATCCCACTTCGTCAGACACTGGAAGATAGGGAACTTACACTTCCTTCATTTATTTCCACCCATTTTATAAGTTCCCCATCTTCCAGTGTCTGACGAAGTGGGATTTTCTCCCAGGAAAGCTCATGCGATAAATAAATGTGTCATTCTTTAAAAGTGCCACAGGACTCCTTGTTTGTTTTACAGAGAGAGGAGACACTTCAGTTGCAAACCTGGGAAGAGTGACCCTTCCAATTATTTGTTTGGTGGTAGCATTTGAAGACCCCAGGCAAGATCAGGGCCACACTGCATAGGACACTCAACACATACATAGCACAGATGGGTTCCTGACCCCCATCCAGCCCCCAGGAACACAGGGCAAGGGGGGCGAGACACAGCAGAGAAGCAGTGGCCCAGGGAACATAGTGAGCCAGTTGGGGATCTTTTTAGAACATACATTGCTTTGTATGACTGCAAAAACCCATGGTGGGCAAAGGCACTTGGGTTGGAGTGGGGAGAGAAAGGGATTGTTGTGTAGGGGAAGGGCAGTTGGTGGGGGAAGAGGGCATGGAAAGGAAAGCAAAGAAAGGAAGACAAGAAGGAGATGGGAGGGGAAAGTGTGTGTGGGGGGAGGGGAACCGACAACTAATCGCAGGAAAGCAAATCAGACTGGTGGGGGAAAGGCAAATCTAGAGGCCAAGGTACAGAATGAAATGAATGTCAGGAGCCTGAGGCTCCATTTGCTGCTGCTCTCTACAGGAGCTGCTGGGACTGGTCATGATTCCTGGGGCTGACAGGAGAGTGGCGAGGGGTGGGCGGCTCTGGTTAGTCCCTCACCCTTCAGCTGGTGAGTGTATTTTGGGAAAAGAGCCCTGTAGTTTCTTCCCTGTTAGCTCCTCCTGGGGGCCACTGTTCTGCCAGCAACCTATCTCCCACACCCTCCCCCCTCCTAGGCCAGGAAGATATCACCTCAGACCACCCACAATCCCTGCAAGCTGGGTGATAAAAGGGGGCATTTCCAGACTGGATTTGTTAAAACCCCATCCAACACCCAGCAGAACCCTGCAGTCCAGGTGGCTTGTCCAGAATGGCTTCCTCCTGCATGGCTTATTAACATCTCTCCCCATGGCTCCATTTATTACCTTTCATGCTGCACATTAACTGCCCTTTGAACGCAGGAACCCTGCCCTGAGCACAAAGGGGGAACTGGAGGATAACGTGCTGCGACTGCAACGTGGCTTTGCCTTCTAATGCAAACAAAATGCCCAGCCCAGCTGTCACAGTGGTTTCAGTTACTGCCTCCCTGCTCATGACTAATGCACTGGCTACCCCCAGCAGCCAGGTGACTCCTCAATCTCCTGGGAATCTTCCACAGCCCCCAGGCTGTTAACCTCACTGGATATCTACAGCTGCTCGGTGCATCTTTCCCTTATAGTTAGATACCTACTTCCCTGCTGGTACCTGCCGAAACCCGGCCATCTCCCGGTGCTGCCAGGCCTCGCTGGGTAATGGAAGCAGTTTGGCATTCTCCAGGCCACATCCAATTACACCCAGGCATTCAGTGGAACATCAGCATGGGCGCTCCAGCAGAGAGGGGGTTAAATGCATCTTAAGTCTAAGCCCTAGGCTACACTTACCGCCGTTTTCAGCAGCAGTCGACAGGAGATACTCAAGGTGCGTAAAATACCTTGTGTATCTCCCGCCAACTTCTTAAATCCTCCCTACACACTACACTAAGTCGACCAGAAATGGCGTCCGGTCGGCGTAGTGTAAGTGTGGTTAAGGAGCTGGTGTTCCGGCTCCGGTTCGGTTATCGATTGAGCGCGTCTACACAGACGCCTCAATCGAAAACTGAAGGTCGCGCTGATGGCAGTGACTTTGCTGCTGTCAGTATAGACTTGCCCTAAGTTTGGAACAGGACATCTATCCCTCTATCTATCCTTCCCACTGGTTCGATCCCTCCCACTGGTTTTCTGCTCATCAACACCTCTACTAACTTTCCAGGCATGCAGGAGGCACCCTGCTGCTCTTGCAGAGACAGCACCAGCACCTTCCCCTTCCTACCTCACTGGGAACCAGCTGTCTGAAGCAGTTATTTCCATGGCCAACTTCAGAGTTGGAGGGTAACATTAAAAGAACAAACAGAGGTGTAGCCCCGGCCACTGACCTTTGGAGGGGAGACTGCAGTTTTGTGGCTTGTATTTACTGCACTCAGGCAGTTTTCAGGAGATCATTTTAGTCAATTTACATTTAAAGACCATTTTGACAGCAATTAGCACTCCAGTTTCTGTGAGGAACACAGCTGAGCAGGCCTTCAGGCTGAATTTTCACAGTCTGGCTGAGTAGATGGGGCAGGAGTAGGGAAGAGAATCAGTGCTGCGTTTAGCCCCATCTTTCAGCTTCCAGTCATGTGGCGGCACATCTGGCTACCTGACGTGATGGGATGTGTCTCAGCTAGACCAGATGATGACAGAGGCTCAGGGTATGTCTGTGTGGCAACTAGACACATGTGGCTGGCTCATGCCAGCCAACTCAGGCTCGCAGGGCTCAGGCTGCAGGGCCGTTCCAGTGCTGTGTAGACATCTGGGCTCTAGGAGACGTGCAGGATGGGAGGATGCCAGAGCTTGGACTCCAGCCTGAGACCGCCAGTCTACACAGCAATGAAACAGCCCCACAAACCTGAGTCAGCTGGCATGGGCCAACCATGGTTTGTTCTTTGCTGTGTAGACATACCATCAGAGGTCTCACAACACAGGCTGCTTCCTGTTGCCTGAAAGAGTTAGAGGTCAGGTGCCCACTGTCCCTCCCTCCAATCAGATTTGTTTGTGAAGCAGGCCCAGTCTGCCTCCAAATCCTGCACAATCTCTAGAGGAGTCCCCACACTGCTAACCTTCTTGTGTGTTTGCAATGGCCACCAGCCAGAGGAAGTCCTTTGCAAAGCACACCACCTCCCAGATCCTGGGGACACAGCCAGATTTTGATGACTCTTTGGTGTGAGGTGAACAAAAAGTTCAGTTTTAGCAAGAATCCCAGGAATGACCACATATACCAGAATACAAACAAGAGGCTGGCAGTGGTGGGAATTCACCAGACCAGTGCAGCAGTGGAGTGAGTGGCTCAAGACCAACCAGCAGAAACCCTGGAATGAGAACTGCATCTCTCAGCACTTGCCATCAGCCTTCTCCTTTTACGAGGAGTTTGACTGTGTGCTGGGTGCAGTGCCAGCCACTGAGCCAGTAGTGCTGCCTGACAGCCTCACCAGTCAGTATAGTGATCTTCTGACCCCCCCAAATCCACTATAGGACTGGAAGGGAGCCAGCAGGTGCTGGCTCAGGCTAGTGACATGATGCAGGTGCTGGAACCTATCCCCAGGAAGGCTTTATACCGGTGGAGCATCTGCAGCACATCCTGGGTCCGTGGAGGAGCTTTCTGATGCCTGCCAGAGAACTGACTGCAGAAATGGAAGAGATAGAACTCGCCCCCAGAGCCGGATAACTCTCTGGCTCCATGTTTGTTTTTTTTAAATACAGGACTGGAAGGGATTTCTGGGTTATGAATTAATGCAAAAGCTATTACAAACTCTGAACAGCAGTGGGTATCCACTACTGGTGGATTGCACTCCAGCCTCTTGGCATTCCCTCACACACACCTCCCAGCCACCTTGAATTTAAAAATGAAGTTTTACTAGAAACTCATAAATTCTTGCTAAGACGTGCTGCGGAGTTAAAAATCACTTTCTATTGCCTTTCCTCTTGGTACATTCTAATACAACGATCTAACAAGACACCTATAAACAGTGAACTGTCCTAGAGGTGCAGGGGAGATCTTGAAAGACAGTCCATTTATGCAAAATGTAGTCCAGCTGGTCCATGGGTGATAAAATCATTTGTCTGAAATACAGCTGTGAGTTTGTATGTAGTCCAGAAATATGCCTGGGAGGGGGATGGCAGTGGAGGTCTTTGAGAGTCTGTATGTGTGTTTTCATGCAGTCATTAAAGGCTAGTTCTGAAAGGGTCAGTCTAGTTCAGCAAAACAAACAAGGAGTCTGGTGGCACTTTTAAAGACTAACAAATTTATATATCACATGAGCTTTCATGGGAGAAAATCCTACTTCATCAGACGCTTGAGGATGGAGAACTTACAGAATGGAAGGAAAATAAATGCAGGGAAGTGTAAGTCATAGGATCAGGTTAGGCTCTCACAGATTTATTCTTTTGCACAGAGACTGTCCTGTTTGTCCAACATATAAAGCAGAGAGGCATTGCTGTCACATGATGGTATAAATCACATTGGTGAATGAGCAAAATCTGACATCAGAAATAACATTCAAAAACCAGTCAGGGAACATTGCTCACTCCATTGATGATATGTTAATAACCGGACTTAGATAAATGGAGTACAAATCAAAGCTTCAAAGAGAAACTGCAGAATTGGAATTCATATGTAGATTTGACACCATTGCTTTAGGGTTAAATAGGGATTTTTGTATTCTTTTCTTATTACAACAGGTGATTTGATCTCACCTCCCTCTATATGCTGTTCTCCATTATTTGAATCTAAACAACTGCTTTGATTTGCTGTAGTAATCTGACTCAGGGGTCAGCAACCCCCGGCACACGTGGCAGAAGTGATGTGCAAGCCGATTTGGAGTGGCACGCAGAGCCCTCTGCCGAAAATACCGCTCCTGCCCCAGAAAAGTGGGCAGTGGTGCCCCAGGCATCCCAGGGGTCCCCAGGCATGCCATGGAAAAAAGACACGTGGACAGGCGTGACTTATTGCCAAGGCATGCCTGGGGACCCTTGCCCCAGGCATGCCACTGAGACGAGCTGTTCTGGGCAGCTTCTTTCCAGGTGTGCCCAGGGACTTCTTCCCCAAGCATGCTGTGGAAAGAAGCTGCTCCAAGCAGCTTCATTCTGGGGTGCTTGGGGATCTGTTCCCAGTCACTCCACAGAAAGGAGCTGCTTGGGGTGGCTTCTTTCCAGGGCATGCCTGGGGATTCCCACCTCCCTCCTGATTCCAGCTGCAGCTGTCGCAGAATTTTCAGGCAGCAGCTGCTTTTTTCAGCAGAGGGGGCAGCCAGCACTGGTTGAGGATCAGGGAGGAGGGTCTGGCACGGGGGTCAGGAAAGGTTGACAACGCCTGGTCTAACCTGATCCTATGACTTACACTTCCCTGCATTTATTTTCCTGCATTCTGTAAGTTCTCCATCTTCAAGTGTCTGACAAAGGGGGATTTTCTCCCACGAAAGCTCATGCAATAAATAAATTTGTTAGTCTTTAAAAGTGCCACAAAACTCCTTGTTTTTTCATTAAAAGCTGTAGCAAAAGCTGGGGGAAGCAGTAATCCATGTGGATGGTAACCTATTGATTCCCCTGTGAATTTTGCCCCATCCTGGATGCTGACAACTACAAACTTTTCCCACAGCAGGAACTCCAAATAGGTAGTTATATTTTGGGGTAGGGCTTATTTTACAGGGGCACCTTGGTCTGTGACCAGCCCACTCCACTCATAGATTTGCTGTTCTGTCACCATAAATTTGAATACTTTAGTGGCATACATGAATGGCCTGCCACTGGAAGCTTGGAATAAAGTCTCTTTACCATTCCTGAACTACAAAAACATGTCCTCCAAATGTGGAGTATCTGAAATGATAGAGCAGAAGGCATGACATGGCCATCTCTCTACAAACCCTAGGTGGTCTGCAATTCTTTTAAATGTGGTTTTTTACTTACCATTCTCTGTGTTCTTTCCACTACTATTAACCTGCTTGTGTGTACAAAGCTTCTAAGATCAAAGCGTTCCTCTCCTCCCACAGCAATTCAGTTTTACAAAGTATAATTTTTTGTCCTTGAAATTCCACAGAAATATTGTGTGTGCATGTGCATGCCTGCACACGCTTATGCACCGAACCATTTGTGAACTGCTGAGACAATATCTCTTTTATGTCTCTTTGCAAGCACTTCAACCTCTGCTGGCCCTTGTACTTCAGTAGCTCTTGCCGACTCCAGTAGAATCTCTGTACCCACTTGGTTGGACTAAATATTTCCCTTAGTTGGGTGGCCCCTGTATTCAAGCCTTAACAGAAGCTGGACAGTACAAATCTACCCCCAGCATATTCCATTTCTTTTCCCTTGCAGTCCACCACCCTGGCTGCAGGCCTCCATACCCATGCAGCAGGAGCAAGTGCAAGCAAAATGCATGAGAAAGGAGAGCATGCCTGGAGACCTGCAAAATTAGGATGTGTGGGGGCAGGGTTATTATTGATTGCATTGTTTAATGATTGGTCAACGCACTTTGTTTTATTACTGGTGGTGGCATTGGCTAATTACTGTTGTTTTGGTGTTCTGATGGCTAACAAGTAGTGCTTTAATATTGGGGCTTTTTTGGCAATACAAATAAAGGCTTGTAGTTTAGTAGGAGAGTTTATTGCTGTTATTTTATCACATCTTATAATGCAGTGATTCCCAACCTATGTTTCGGGAGCCAGAAGTGGCCCTCGGAGGCTTTCAAAATGGCCTGCAGCTCCCCTCCTGCTGGCTGCAGAATGGAGTCACTGCCTAAGGACCCAGGCACAGTGTGTTTCCACAGGGCTAAAAGACCAAGGCAGGCTCCTGGCTGCAGCCAAAGGGACAGAGGGCTCCCTGGCTCTAGCAGGGAGCACTGCAAAGTGTTCAGCCTAGGTCCATAGGTGCTGGGTCCTTGCTGGAGCCGGGGGAGGGGAGCGGAGCACTGATCTTCCATCCCCTGACTGCAGAAGGGAGCCACTGCCTTGGGGTCCAGATAAAATATGCAGAGCTGCATGATGCGTACAGATTCCCTGCTGCAGCCAAGGAAAGGAGAGATCAGCAAGCAAGGAGGCCAACTGTTTTTCAGGGGACAGGTGGAGGGAAGGCTGCTGGTGGAGGCTGGTGGCCCTTTGGGGGTATAAAAATGATATTTGTGGTCTTCGAGCCAAAAAGGTTGGAAACCACTGTTATCGTGTATATTTTGAATAATAAAGATAAACACAGGGTAAATTAATGGGCTGGTTGTATCCAGACACAATTCCTCACTAGCTCTATGTACATCAATCAGTAATGGAAATGGACACTTCCCCCCCCCCCTTACATTAGCAGTTGTGTCATTCACAATACAAAATTATAGCAGTCAATACCTCCCTCTATTCACTGTGTACGGTGACATTAACCCCTCCCCCGCATTTCACTGTGCGATGGGACAGTGCCTTATTTACTCTAAACCTTGCTGTACATACATACCATTCTCCATTTTCCACTGGTCCGTGCAAGTCCATAACATTGGAGCACAAAGGATCCCTGGTTTTTGCTGCTAGGTGCATCTTGCTCCAGCTTTGATCAGTGCGGTTTCTGGTTGAGTGTACCTGTTCAGCAATCCATTACTGTCCTAGCTCCTTCCCAGGGGAAATGGCTCCCTTTAGCTTCATAAAGATTGTGGCTGCTGCAGTCTTCACGGTAATCGGGACAGCACCGTGGAATCCAAATGGGTCTGTAGGTAGAGCCAGCAGCATTTCAATTTGCCAAATGCACATTCAGCAACTGCTGAGTGTAATTAAACCACCTTTTGCTAGGCCCTCTGATAACAGGATATCGTTTCATAAGCCAAAGCACGAAAGGGCTCATGGGGTCTCCCTGAATAATGATGGGGACAGTAACTCTATTTATGATAATGTCATTGGGTGAAAATAAAGATAGATTCCTGACCAGCCAAAAACCCTGGCATCATGAACCTTTCCAATGCAGCCCCTGTTGACATCCATAAATTGGCCTCTGTGGTCTACAATGGCCCTCATAACAATGGAGTAGTACCCTTCGTGGTTTATGTACTCCCCTGCTCTTTAGGAGGCCAAGCTATGGGTACATAAGTCCCATCAATGGCCTTCATGCAGTTTGGGAAGCCCATTCTTAACACCAGAAATTACTTCATATTGGAATATTGTCTATGACCATCACCATTGGGTAAGTCTTGTGCTTCATCACCTCAGAAACCTCCACCATCCCTTTACCCACAGTTGATTTTCCAATACCTAATTGGTTAATAACAGACCGGTAGCAGTCTGGTAGCCATCTTCCATATGTTTATAGCAATTTGATTCAATCTGGACTAATATGGTTGCCCTTATGCATGTGTCATGATGCTGGAGGGTCAGGGCCAGCCACTCACCAAGCTCCAGAAGTGTAGCTTGCTTCATTCGAAAGTCATTACTGATCATCCTATGTTTGGGTGACACTGTGATCGCACTAGTCTGCACCTCTGGCCTGCTCCAGAAGCACCAGTCTACATAAGGATTATCAATGGCTATATCAAGAGTTGTGAGTGGCATCAGCCAGTTCCAGCTCAAGTCTGTAGCATCCTGCCCCTCTTCCTTCATTAATTCCATCATCAGGTACCGTCAGTTCATCAAAACCCATCACCAGAATGTCCACCAGCATTTCATGGAAGCCCTGCCTGTTTCCTCAAATAGAAGAGCAAGCCCAAGCAAGAGTTCTTCAAATGATGATTCCTCCATGTTGCCGGCTTTGGGTGCCAGGATCTTGCAAACCAACGTGAAGGCATGGCAGGATGTGTTAGTGGGCTGTGACAACTTCCTGTGATGTGCTAGGGCAGATAGTCGAGTTTTCCCACACTACAACATAAATGAAGTCTGAACAGCTGCATTGCAGGAGGGTGCTAGGTTGTGTGTGATACGATTTGTGGACTGTGAGTCTGCGTACTGCAGTGTGGACACTGACACCTTGGGGTGGGGCCAAAAAATTCTTTACCTAGGATCACCAATGAGCAGGGACACTCCAGCCCTGGGTTTTCAAACCTGGGGTCCATAGACTCAAGTCCTACTAATCTTGGGCTTACATTGCAGTGTAGACATCCACAATTGCTACTGCTATGTCCAAGTAAAGTTCCCTGACAGAGACGGCAGCTCCCTGTGAAATGTGCTTGTCCCAGCAGGGCCAGCTCCCATAAAGTACAGGACATTGAGAGGTTGGTAGAGAAACTGTACTGCCCTCCACTTAAATCTGCTGCTTCCCAGGCTGTATCAGCTGATTTCAGTCACTAGGGGTGGATGCCCATACCTTCCATCTACAATAATAATATAACTTTGGTCAACACAGCAGCTCAGGGCAGTGAACAGGAAAACGTTCAGTAAGGCATCACTGAATGCCCCTGTGCAGTTGCTTCCTGTGCAGGCCCCTGTAGTCTCATTACCTGCTCTTTAGCTCATTAGTCTCAGCATAAAGCAGTCCCCCGACCCCTACCCTGGACATGGGGTGGTTCTGCTTGGCTATATGTGGCACAGAGCTTTGCCAGAAGGCCAGGAATAATTTAGCAGTTCTCTGAGCATATGTGCAATGTGCCCAGCAATTTAGCAGCTGGTAGCACAGGATTTAACTCACCTCAGTCATTTATTGAGGCACACAGGCTTTTGCAGATTGATACAGGGTTTCCGAGATCATCTCAATTGCCTATGTTGTTAAATTCCAAAGGGGTAGCCGTGTTAGTCTATTGTAGAA
>ML685890.1:2037200-2222733 GCA_007922175.1 Pelusios castaneus
TCAGACACGAGAGCATTCCTTTCAGATGCAAAAAGCAGCCCTGGGCTGCTCAGCACAGAAAAGCTTTTGCAAGCAAGCTGGTTTAAGAAGGGATCTGAAGGGGGTGGAGAGAGATTCAGCTGGATCTTGGGGAGGCAGAAACTCAGGCTGTTCCAGACATACGGCAAAAAATAGCAGGAGTAAAACCCAGGCAGCCCCTACACTAGGGCATTTTTGTTAAAATGCCTTTCCAGCATCAGAGCAGAGCTCTGGGGTGGGGGCCACAAGCATCCTTATTCTTTCCTGGGGGGAAGGGGTGCCACCTTGGCTGCTTTGGGGACTACAGCCCAACTCTCCCTGACTGGGTACCCTGCATGGTCATTTATACCTTTGCAGGGTGGATCTGAACCACTGACAGATCAGCAAACACACGCCCTTTGCACCAGGGTAAAGGGCTCTCTGTCCAATGTACTGCAGGCCAGGCCCTTACTCTTCTCCATTTCCTTACAAAGGTTGGGGGAAGCGGTGGGGGGAGGCTCCCGCCAGCACTGCAGCCATCCTACAGTGGCCGCTGGCTGCACAGTGATAATGCAGCAGGGGAGTTGTCTTATGCTCCCAATGCTCTAACACTTCATTTACCTTGGGGAAAATGAGAGCCCGGGGGCCAGCTCCATGCATGTCTTCCTGTAATTTGCTGTTAGCAAAGGAGACGGGGGTGGCTGTGCAGAGGTGGGTAGGCGGCTGAGGGTAGAGAAGGGCGCTCAGAACTGCTTAGAACCCCTCACTGCTCTTTACACTGACAAATGGCTCGAGACAGACATCTCCGGTAGTGGGCTACTCAGGAAAAAGATTAACCCTGTAACAGGCCGGCATCAACGTCCTGTCACTTGTGGTGCAGTGTTCACAGAGATGCTGGGCTGTGGAACTTTTTGGAGCCCAGTTCTGTGGATCTGCCTGTGATTTTCTACTGCTTTAAATAAAAGCAAGGGGGAAAAAAAGCAGACAAAACTGCCACCTCGTTGTGTTTTCTAGTGGTTGGAACTGCAAACTGAGTTAGGACTCCTGGGATATGCCTACACTGCAGCTAAACAGTGCCAGCCGCCTCAGGCTCACGAGGTTGGTAGACATACTCCTGGGTTCCAGACCTGACTCTAGCACTCATCCTCTGTGCACCTTCAACAAGCTGTCACAGCCAAAGTTGCCCTGTGGCCATTGATTTGGGGGCTCCCCCAGAAACGGCAAACCATTTTTCCTACCAACTCTGGAGTTGTAGCTTGGTCCCATGTGGTTGTGAGCAGCTGTCACCCTTCCGTCAGCTTCAGTAGGAGTTACAGGGGCTCCACACAGCCCTGGCTGCAAGTGAGCTGCCGATACAGCCATGGCAGTTTTGGTCAGAGAAGAGCATTAGCTGCAATGTCCTGCCCAAATCCTAATGGCTGTGGCTTAATTTTGCCACCCTGACTCCCCCCCCCCCCCATTTCCATTATGTACAGTGTTGTTCTTCACTTCACCTAAGCCTCTGAATAGTGTTGCTGGAGGCTGTTGGATCAATGGGAGTTAGGTGCCTAAATACCTTTGAGAATCTGGGCCCTGCTCTCTTCCACCTCAGATGACTGCATGTCTTCCATGGGTGAAGCATGGTGTATTTGGCTGAATTTTCAGAGGTGCCGAGATACAGCTTCATTGTGGAATGGGGGTGCTCAGCATCTCTCAAAAATGTAGGCATATAACCTGTCCCTGGGGAGGAAAGGTGTGATAACAGGAGTTGTTATTCTGCTTTGAGAAAACTAGCCCAGCTAGTGAACAACAGGACACGGCCACTAGCACCTTGGTCTGCTGCTCAGGTGAGCAGGCATTCTTTGGCTGAGTCCAGTTTGGCATCCGGGATGCACGCTCCCATGAGTAAAAGAAGGCAATGTGTCAGCTCCAGTTCCTGACCACAGCACATGGTGCTAAGGACACAACATCTAAAATGGTCCCAGAGGATGAAAGATCATTGAGGCTTGGGAAGAAGCAGCTGCTATCTCGGAGATGAGCTGGATGGGAACCGCTAATGTGACCTGACACATGATGGAAAGCAGGGAAACAGGAAGTGCGAGAAACAAACCTGCTTGTAGAAAGGTAATGGGGGATCCAGAGAGAGAAAAGCCAGAGCACTCAGTCAATGCAAACAGTCACATTGCTTCACATGGCTGCCATTGTGACTTCAGTCCCAAGAGAAGACGGGGCCTGTCGCATCAGACTGAACTGTGACTTTCCAGGGCAGGAGATGTCTGACAAAGTGCGGCAATGAGAATGTTCAGATGTTGCCTCTATCCCTCCCCTCCATGTCTTGGCCAGTCTGTTTCCTTCCACCTTTCTCATAGGACTGACCTGGGCTGGATTTGACCAATAATCTACAAGGAGAAGGGCTCTATTTCCCCCCACCCTAGAGATTCAGAATTACTCTACTATCCTATCCCTACAGAGGTGATTTCTGTGGTTATAAACATTAATACCAACAGGATTTCATGCCTAGCCCCTATGCACAGCATGGATTGGATGGAAAGCCAAAGCCCTGAGAGGTCCCATAAGGAACCAGACAAAGAATCTAATTAGATTAAGGCTGGATGAGCCATTTAAAGGTCATCAGAAATGAGAAAACAAAACTGTAAAGAAAAAGCCTGAAAGGTTTGATTAGTCGGACTAGTTTTTAAAGAGCATTTTTCTTTTTTAAAATTCCTGGAAGCAATTCCTGAATTTTACTTGGAGATCCCTTAGAAGAGCAGAGAACTGAAACAAGAACTTTCTCAGCATCAGAGGTGGTAAAACTTTCAAAGATACTCTTTCCCCCCACCTATTTGTCAGGCATTTGAGTTAAATAAGCCTTGGCGAAAGCAAACACTATTTTAACAGCTCCTTTCCCCATTCAGTTGTTCAGGTTTCACTTCCTTGATACCTGCAATATCATAATCTTAGCAGCTCATCAGCTGCCCACATAGTTTCCTAGCAAAAGATAAATATGATTTAATCCCTAATGTAAAATATAAAAAGAAAAAAAAATCACAATTTTACTTTTTAGAAAGAAAAAGAATCTTCAGGCCTCCTTTAATCATAATATGAAAGCAAAGAGGTGCACAAACCCCTCTCATAAGGAGGAGAGGAAGGGTTCTCCAGTGATTAGGGCTGTAACCTGGGACTCTGAAAATGCAGGTTCAGTTCCATGTTTGCTACAATCTACAGCAAATCACAATCTCTCAAATCCCCTACTGTAACATGAGAATCTGTCTGCACATAGCTGCACCCCTGAAGGGAGAGTTATCCAGAAAACAGTGTGGTTTAGCCAGATTAGGCCTTTGTTTAATTTCTGGTAGGTCCCCCTCACTTTCAGCTCTCTGCTACTAAAGGCAGCATACAGCTCAAGTCACTCTGCATGCTTCAGTTACTGAACTGCTGTTGAAGACTCTTCAAGGCTGCAATAAATCTCTATTGTTTTTTTCACCTCTGGCACAAACATTCCTGCCCCCTCCTACCCCCCGCCAGTAACAGCAGCTATTGGTGACAGTGAGTGCTCCCCTGGCCTTAGGCATAAATTGCCTTTTGTTGTCAGGGCCATCCCTAAGGTGGGGGGGGGGTCGAACGGGGCGATTGCCTCGGGCCCCGTGGTTACGTGGGCCCCACGCTGTCCCACTCCCAGCAGGGCAGTGCAGGGCCTGTGCGTGCCGCAGCCCCCGCACCCACAGCCACGCTTCCTCCTATTCCCCGCTGCCTTCAGCAGCGAGCTGAAGGCAGCGGGGCAGGGTGGGCCAGGAGCGCTATGCCTGGCCCCTGGGCCGGTCCTCCCCGCCCCTAGGGTGGAGCAGGCAAACCCAGGGGTGGAGCACATGGGTGGGGCCCAGCCTCTGGGCCAGTCTGCCCCACACGGCCACATACAGCCAGCTCCCCGCCGGCGGCCTCGGCCTCCCGGCCTGGGGCTAGCTCCCCCGGTGTCCTCGGCCTCCAGGGCCATCTCCCTGGGGGGGCAGAGCAGGCTGGTGGGCCCACCACGCTCCCCTGCAGTATGGAGGGATGGGGGTGGGGCCCCACCTAAGCCAATTGGCCAGGGTCCCGCTCCCCCCAAGGGACGGCCCTGTTTGTAGTTCTTTCATAGTCCATGCAACTGGCATCAGGAGGCACAGATGAGTCTCTTACCAGCCCTCCTGTCCAGCCCTCCCTTTAGGTCAGACTGTTACAGCAAATCAATGCAGTTGTTTAGATTCAAATAGTGAAGAACAGCATATAGAATAGGAGTGCACAACCTTTTTTGGCCAAGGGCCAAATTTCATTTTCTAAGGCCACTCGAGGGCCACAAATGCAACATGCAGGGGGGAGGGATTACGTCACGTGATTCCCCCCACTCGCTGCACTCCCAGAGGGCCGCACAGAACATGCTTGCGGGCCGCAGGTTGTGCATCTGTGATATAGAAGGAGGTGAGATCAGATCGCCTGTTGTAATAAGAAAAAAACCTGAGATCTCTATTTAACCCTAAGGCAATGATGTCAAATCTATATATGAATTCCAACTCTGCAGTTTTTCTTTGAAGCTGTGATTTGTAATCCATTTGTTTAAGTACAGTTGGACCTAATCGTATGACTTACACTTCCCTGCATTTATTTTCTTCCTATTCTGTAACTTCCCCATCTTTAAGCATCTGATGAAGTGGGATTTTCTCCCACAAAAGCTCATGCGATAAATACATTTGTGAGTCTTTAAAAGTGTCACCGGACTCCTTGTTTGTTTTGCAGGTTTGTGTTGTTCTGACACCAATGAGCTTTTATTTATACACAATATTTAAATAGAAGTGAATGCAAAAGCAACCAGATCTTCATGTTAACTACACCCTGCAGCTCCCTGCTCTCCAGAAGCCTGCCTTCTGAAATGGAGGATGGACATGGCCACACACGTGCCAGTCTGTGGAGCAGTAAGTTGTGCTTCCTGACCCATCTAAATGACTTTCCACCTTGCAGAGCAGTCTTCTGCGTGCTGTTGTGTGTGTTCCCCTTTCACAGCCACAGATGATGAGAAAGAAAGAAAGAAAGAAAGAAAGAAAGAAAGAAAGAAAGGAAAGGTTCGAGGAATTATTTCTTGCATCATTATCAGCATCATCTCCTCCTCCCTGCAAAGAATTATTTCATCTGGAAGGAGGTGACCCATCCCTAATCAGCCCTTTCCCAATCCACGTGAAACAGTGTGTGTCATCCCCATTTACAAGGCACTGAAGCGGGGGCAAAGTGACCTAGATCACTCAGGAAGTATATTTATCAGTGCTGTGATTTAAATGCAGGAGATCCTCGCACACCCTTTACATCATCTCTCAGGGGAAGGGTTGAAGTTATTGCCACTGACTTAGTGCATCCAGTTTTTAGACATTTGATCCCTTTTCTAATGGATTCAGCAAAACAAACAAGGATTCCTGTGGCATTTTTAAAGACTAACAAATGTATTTCATTAGTCTTTGAAAGTGCCACAGGATTCCTTGTTTATTTTGCTGAACTAGACTAATATGGCTACCTTTCTGGAACTAATGGAGTCAGCTACTGATTTGTGACATGTTAAAATCGGGAAGACCTTTGCTCTAGCTGAGAAAGAGTGAAAGGAAGAGGAATGATCACCCCATGTCTTAACTATTAGAGACAGAGGAGCCCCATATGCTCATTTCCTTTACAACAATATTCCATGCACCGTTTATTCTGGAATGCACAGGGACAGCAGCTTCCATATTCACTGCTGCTACAACCTGGTCAGTCTGGTATTTACATATTCCGCTATGCTGACTAGCACTGTCTTTGTGTAGCGGGATGTCACTCCCCTCTCATGAGCACCCTTTTGGCCAAGTGCGTGTGCCTGCACTTCCTCCCTGCAGAGTGAGCCGTGTGATGTTTGGAATGTATCTCAGTTAATAATGACTAAAGTCCAGCAAATTTGTTAAACTGATCCACCAAGAATTTAAACTTCTAAATTAATGTTCAAGCTCAGTTCTGCTGAGCGTCCCAAGTTAAAATCCGAGTTTAATTATGAAGGAAGATGACCGAAAGCAAGTGAATCAGACGGGGCTACCCACTTCACTTCACAGAATGTAACATCAGTCAACATGCTTTGTAGCCCAGTAGTGCACAGACCTGCCAAAGCCCAAATGCAGCACCCTGAAGCCAATATTGGATGGGAGGAGCAGAGACAGACCTCATTTAAAGAGACATCACAACATATTCCCACTTCTGGGCCAATCTGCCAGTCTCATGCTGGGAGTACACCGAAGTAGAAAAGACTCTATTAGCCACCTTCTGACTCAGGACACATCTGCACTACAACAGAGTGTCTGATTTGCAGCTCTTGTAGACAAAGCCTTGCTAGATAGAAGTGAGGATGCAGTGATGTGGTCTGCACAAGCAAATATTGACTTATGGGGAAAAGGAAGGCTTCCCTGCAGAAAAGCTCTCTGTAAGCTCAAAAGTTCATCTTTCGCACCAACAGGAGTTGGGCCAGTAAAAGATATTACCTCCCCCACCTCGCCTCTCTAGGAATAAATGGTCGGTTTTCATCCTGGTAGAAGGTTAATTGCAGTACCATGAGGTTTTGTACTAGGACCAGTGTTAATATAGATGAGTGGGTGGAGTTAGAATCAGATTTGTATCTGCTTATGACACCTAAAAAATGATGGTGAGCACATGGTTTAATGTAGGATAGGAAAAGCGACTAACTTCGAGGTAAACACTCACCATTTTGGTTTACCAGGAGTCTGGAGGTTCATAGGATATGAAAGAGACAAAGTAGGTGAGGTGATATCTTTTATTGGACCATTATTGGCTCACTGGGTAAGCAGCAAAGCTCACCAGGATTAAATAGTGTGAGGCATTTAAAAATAACTCCCCCCCCCCCAATATGGCAGCAATTTCTGTTAAAGACCCTACTCTCAGAAATGACTTGTCAACTGAAAGAATTCTTTATCCCTTTTCTTTCTTCTCAAGAGTGAAACTTCTGGGAAAACAGTATTTCTGCTACTAACAGCCTGATTTGAAGAGGGAACATATTTGGATGGCCTATATTTTACCTTCATTCTGATTGGTATAATCTGCCAGGATTTTCCTCTGAGTCCTAATAGCTCAGATTTTTAGTTAATTCATCAAAGGCACTGAGAAATCAATATTTCTGACCCTTTGCTTTGCTGATGCACAGCCAGCCACCAGAGGGAGCACAAGTTTTGTTAACCAACAAACTATGTTCCCTTGCCTTTTTAAGGTAGCTGATTCCCCAAGAATGAAAAATTACAAAAATACATAGATATATTACAGACTTCTGGGAAAGCAAGTGGTGAGTGTGCACACAGCCATATATGTTCTTGACTCCCCACTGTGTCAAATAGACAGAACCATCCTTTTAAATAACCCCTAAACTTAACCCTTTTGAGACCCATCAGTTAGTTTTTAATAATGTGTCCCATGTTGAATTTGTATCATTCTAGTTCCTTAATCAAAATGTCATGTAACCAAGTCAAATGCCTTACAGAAGTCTAAGTATATTATATCAACACTATTACCATTATCAGCCAAATTTGTAATCTCATCCAAATAAGTTAAACAAAATATTTTCCATTAACCCATCTTGATTGGCATTAATTATATTGCCTTCCTTTAAGTCTTTTTTAAAAGATCCCAGTCAGCCATACCATTGTTTTACCAGAGATCAATGTCAGAGAGATAGGCTTATAATTACTTGGGTTATCATTTTTGCCTTTTTTAACTGTTGAGATAGATTGTTCATGTCAGTTGTTTTTAGCTACTGTCAGGATGCTTAGATACCACATCAGTGGGCTCAGTGTAAAACTGTGATGAAAAGTGACCAAGAGATTTTACGTGTCTGTGAGTGCTTCTCTAAGCATGTCCTATTCCCCAGATCTTGCTATAGGCCCTGATCCAGGAATGAATCCTACATCGGTCCACCTGCATGGAGCTCACTCCAGAAGCAGGCCCTTACTCAGCTCCGCTCTAATTAGCCCAGTGACAGACTTGGGAGGCTCCATCAAGCTAGTTCTCAATCAATAGGCAGAGTCCTCAGAAGTACAGAAAATACCTGCCCCTCCTAACGGTTTTGAAGAGAAACTGCAGGCACTTTGCACCTTTCAGAGTTTTTTCCAGCAGGGGGGTCCTGCATAGTTTTATTTTAGATTTGGTATCACCAAGACCATGTTTCCTTCCAGTTGTGGTGCATGGAATTTTTTAAAACAAGGAGCAAGCTATAGTTTTGCTCTGGAAAATTCTGTGTGGTAATAATTTGGGGTCAAAACTATGAAAAGTTAAATCATCTGTGGAAGACACACTTGTAATCATTGCCATAGTGAGCTTGTTCTTACCAGGTCCATACACAAAGATTTGTCTTTATTTTCTTCCTGAAAAAGCTGTTTTGTATTAATGAGTCTAATAAATATATTGGGATAAATACTATTGTGCTTATCATGGCAATCCCAATGGGAATCAAGAGAGATTTGGGAAAGGATAGGGCTGTGGCAATGTAATATGACTTTGATATCCTTGGATAGTGATAGAGAAAGACAAAGCATGTTACAAACATGAGTTTAGCCTCCACACCCAAATGAGGTAGGGAAACCTTATCGCTCTCATTTTATAAGTGGGGAAGACAGGCCCAGGGAATTCGTGGTGATTTAGCTTGTGTCTCATCCCCCGTGCTAATTACTACGACAGTTTCGTGTTTCTGTAAGACTGGTTGGGACAGATTTTGGAAGCAGATGCTACTGTTTCAGCAATATATTCGTAGCTCCCACTGCTCTCTGGAGGAAGTTTCAACATTAGCCAAAAGGTAACTCTGTACATAGTCTCACCTTGTGATGGCAACCAGTGAGCCACTTTTATGCACACTTGCCTGCATCATTGTGGGTTACTGTTTCAGTAAAACAAACAAGGAGTCCTGTGGCACTTTTAAAGACTAATAAATTTATTTATTGCATGGGTTTTCATAGAAGAAAATCCCACTTTGTCAGATGCTTTGATGAGGCATTTGTATGCCCTGTTTTGGGGCTGGCCATGGACCCTCTGGATGGGCTCACCCTGTGGTAAGAGGGCTTTTCAGGGACTGTGTTTTCTGTGGCCAGTTAACACAATCATAGCTGCCAGTCCTGGGCTGTGGCTTCTTTTACTAAAACGCACATCAGGTAATAAAGGAGGGAGAGAACAAGGAACTTCTGTCTGCCCACAGATTGTTCACAAACAACTTGGGCACTGTGGTCAAAACCAGTTTCAGGAAATTATTAACCCTGGTAATATATGACCTTCCCGCATCACTGTAGTACTAGATGTGCCTTATCCCATCACCTTCATGCACTCCAGTTCCTTGGAACATTTTGACATCAGGAAGCCCATCTCAATGAAAAACAATCTGTGTTTTGCTGTGTGTCTCTTATTGTGGGAAGCTGACTAGGAAAACAGACACAGGAAGCCAATTCAAAACACAGTTCAACTTTACCTCATTCCTATTTACGATTAATAAGCAATCTCCTTGCCTCTTTAGCCCAGGGCATCACGCACCTCCTCACACGCACCTCTTGAGGTCTTCTCACATAAGTCCACAAACACTTCCTAAGGACAGCTTCTAAAAGCCCCAGCTGCTCTGCTTCCTATATGAGAGACTGAGCAGAGGGAAGATCAATCAAGGCTTAGGTGCAAGAGACAAAGCACAGTATCCTCAAACTCCTCCCTACACAGTAAAGTCCACTCACTCCACCGTATTCCCCACTCAGCTGCACCTCCTGGGATTGCTTTAGAAAGCCCCAGTTGCCCTCATGAGGAACAAAGTGAGCAGTGAGTGAAATATTAAGGGTACCTTCAGTCCCAAGAGCTTGCTCCTGCCCTCCAACAGCAGTAGGTCTTTCCTCAGTGGAGTGTCCATTTGTTGGAGAAGGTGGATTTGTAGAGAGAAAAGGAAAATAAAGGGCTAATAAGCAAGAGCTACACAGGGAAGAAATTTAAAAGAGCAGAGAGTTACATTCTGTCCCTACTCTCACCTCGAATGAATTACGGCACTTTGGCCTATTAGCTCCTCGTGGCGGAGACCTCTCTTTATCTGAGTGCCAAACTCCTACATTGCTTAATGCGGCCAAATGCCCTGCTGTTTTATATCACACGACTCCTTCAGAGGCTTCATACAAATGGCCCCTTAAAATGGTTTTACAATCTAGAACAACACCCACAAGGGGCCAACATGCAGGACAGAGCCACCCCTAGAGAGCTCTGTCAGCTTTGCAAAGCATGTTGAGATCCTTAAATTAAGGAGTACACGATATTAGATATGTTGTAAGATCTCTAGAACCATGGACATGAGAGTCTTTTGCCATGGTTTAGAGTCCTTGTAGCAATGATTGGGGCATTCTTCTTTGATCGTATCACTAGGCTAAGCAAGGAAACAAGTTTTCTGCAGGACTCAAGGCAGGGACAGTTTCCACAGGAAGCCATAGTGATTTTGCTGCAGCAGGTTAGGTAAGAGAGGTTTTTCAGAAAGAGCTGAGTTAGGAAGTCAAAGAAAGAGGAGATAGAAGAGTGAACAGATCCTGACTCACACAGCTGTTCCAGCTACAGGATATCTCCAGGTATCATGTATAGCATTAGCTGTGTACGCTAGGGAATTTTAAGCCTTTACCAGAGTGACACTGGTTCAGATGAGCTGATATTACTATTGGGATAAGCAATGGTCTTGAAAGGATCCAGTCAGTAGCTGTTGGTTTTTTATCACTGTGTCCAAGTGCCTCCTTTTGACCACTCATACTGCTGTGCGGAGATCCAACAGCTGGTTCCCCTGTGCTTTAAACCTCTAGAATCTGAACCGAGTCCAGGCACTTCCCCTGTCTTTGAGAGTCCAGACACCCTCTTGGTATGAGGACCTTCTATCCAGCACACCCTTCTGAGAGCTGAGGCCTCATGGTCCAAATGCCCAGACTCTATTACCAGTGCTGACCTCCTCAGGCTTCCCTTTAGCTTAAACACATTCTCTCCCAAAACTCAAGCCAATTGGCATGTGGGGAACATGGTAGTTGTAATACAAAACACATGTAAATAGATTTTGTAAAGGATTCTGAAATACCACTGCTCTAATAGCATGAGAAATGCACCAATCTATACAGAAACAATATACACCCTACATGCCTTCTACAGAGGACAAGTGTCATATAAACTTTAAAAGAGATGCCTAACATCAGGTTCCAAAACAAGTTTTGCCATCATTAGTAATTTCTTTTGTTTTTTTCTCCCCCACAGTGTTCAGATAGCAACACAAATATGCAAATATCTTAGTCAAATTGCTTATATGGAACTAGTATATGCCAAAACTTGGGTGTGTTTTAGGGATAGGTCACAGAAATGATGCCTGCATTCCATGCTAGGTTACATAACGATTTAGAGATAAACTCAGAATAGGGTTTGATAGCACTAAAATCTTACCATATATTCCTGAAAAATTTCTATTATGTTGAACTACATCTGAAATAGGTATCTAGTTTTAGATCTGAAACTAAAAAGGCATCACTATCACAAGCAGAGCATCAAAGCAGCTCTTCTTTGATAGTTTTCTGATTATCATCAACTTGTCCTCATAGAGATGCTCCACCCCCAACCCCCACACATGCTTTTCTGGCACTGGTCCTTAAAATCTGGCACAGCTAAACTCTTGCAGCCCTAAAATAGTCCTTTTGTAGCTGCACCTTTCTTTTCCACTTTATAAACTCTTTTCTTTTCTTCCAAGGGGTATAGTGTGTTCTCATAGATGGGTTTGATTCTTCAAACTGAGTTCCTTTGTTCTCTTCTCCAAAATTCAGAGAGAGGATGGGCTCAAGTTTAGGAATTTATTTTGAGCCCTTAGCTAATACACAGTCCCTATGAATAAATTACATGTAAGATTAACGAGTTTTGTTAATTTGTAAATGAATACAATTCTAGTAGCTCTACAAATGTATGACAAAGGGGCTGTTGACTCTTTACCTGTGAGGAGATCAGTGATACCTTGAATCGGTTTCTTAGGACCTGAAGAGGAACTCTTTAATTCAGAAAACCTTTGCGGCAAAGCAGGCCAGGAACTTCTTTCAGTGGGCTATACTTGGTTCTACACTTCGACACAGGTTGTTCAGGTTTGCAGATTGGCTCACTATCCAGAAAAGCCTTTGTTAAACCACAGTTTCTGCAGCTATGAAAAGCTTTGCACATTTCTAGGGTCTTCCAAACCAGTGTCATAACACTGAGATTCACAACACCCTTGTGAATCAGGTAAATATTATCTTCATTTTACAAAAAGGAAACTGAGGCAGGGACTGGTTAAGGCTAACATTTTCAAAAGGGATGTGCAGTTTTTGGGTGCCTGATTTTCAATACCATGGGCCTTGTTTTCATAGGTACAGGCCACTTACCACTTCCCTTGATTTCAGTTGGAGATTTTCAGGTCAATAGGAGCTATGCAAATCAGCCCCATGGTATTTAAAGTTTGCCATCCAATAATTTTGACTGAGCCAGGAATTAGAACATGATATTGGCTTCAAATTCTGTGCTATGATTTTAGGCAACACAACCTCTCTTACAATGGAAGCCCCTAAGGATCAGAAATTTAGCTGGCCAATTGGATTTTTGTTAATCCCATTTGAAGCTAATTTAGTGATGCTGTTAAGTGAAAGTCCTGGAGACTGATATCTTCTGGGATCAACAAACTAGGTACATCATAGGCTGTAGCAGTGCAAGTTGCTCCTGTGATGTCCTGCTAACTGGAAGCATCCATGCAACCATTAGATGCGGGATGGCTGGTAGTTTTAAAGAGAGATTTCCCATATCCATGCTTTTCTGTATTGCTGTTGCCCCCTCAACACAGATAGATTCATGCTTTTCACTTTTGGCTTTTCCTCCAACAAATACTTCTTGTGTGATTGCACCACTCCTTGGAAGAACCAAATCTAGGGGTGAGCAGGTTTTTCAGTTTCTGGACCCATTAGGTTCCTGGTCTCCCTTTTGGGATTTTCATTTGTGATGGTGATTTTCATTAGGAACTGGTTGGAGACAACTGACTTGTTTTATATGAATGGTGCCATTTGAGTTCTTTGATTTTTCAAGGCTCTTTCATAAATGTCTGTTGCTATAAAGCAGATAGTGTGAGACAGTTTGCTGTAGCTTGGATGTTTAGATAGGGTAGATTTTTTTTCAGACAGATTGCAGTGGAGTATCTCAGGCTACTGACTCCTTAACTAGTTCATTAAATCTTTGTATTAAAATATTCATTTAAACCTACTAATTCTTTATATCAGGCAGTGCACCCAGTACAGTCTTAATATCATATATTGATTCTGTGTAACATCTATGATGGATTCCTTAAGGCTTGTCTGTGTTTCAGGTGTTCAAAATGCTGGTTGGGGGTACAGAATAGATCTGTCAAAAATCTAGTATTTGTGAGCTCTCTCCAACTATAAAACTGTACATCCGATCTTTAAATAAAAGCATGCTGTGTAGGTAAAAAGAGATCATATGTTGTGTAGCTAGGAAGTGGAACACTTACAAAGTTTCTGAGGCTAACAATCCATCTACCATACTGTTTTAAAACCTATTTGCATGGTCCATATTATTCTTTAATCTTTTTACCCTGTGTTGGCAGGACTTTTAGCAAAGCAAATCTAGTGGATTTTGGGTTGTTGGGGTTTTTTTCTTTTCTTTTTTGTAATACAACCACCATTATTGTCAACAGTCTGGCTCCTCTCACAAAAACTGTCACAATAGAAAGATAATATATCCATGCAGCAGGAGGAGAATGATGGTAAGAAGCAGTGCTTTTTTGTGTTTAAAAAAAAAAGTGCTAGTACTCATATTCTGATAGTAAATTTGAAAAATGCATCTCCCACCCCTCTTTTTCCTGTCCCACTCCTCTTCTTCCAGTGGTATTTGGGGCTGGCAAAAAGGTGCCAGTACTCCGAATCCCTGCGTATCATCACCAAAAAAAAAAAAAAAACCACTAGTAAGAGGAAAACAAATTCAAGTTCCTAGTACCAGTAGTCTGTAATAAATGAGAACAAAACAGGCATTTTGCAGACTGGCAGGCAAACAGTTCATACTGACAGGAGAAAGTGGTGGTACTCAGCTTAAAGATTTATTTAAAAAATATCAGCAGTGAAATAAATAATAATCTGATGCCTAATGTGTCGTCATTATGCTTCAGAGTTATCAACCCCATCAGGTGAGTTCAGGTGTGTAATGTAAACTTAGGTTCTGACAGTACCCCCAGGGAGATCTTGTAGTGGATCCATGGAACACTGGCTCAGTCCAGAGCATGGATTACTATGTATATACAGTCAGCATGTCTGCTGTTATTGAAATTAAAGACAGAAAAGACTTCTGTAATCTAGTTAATTTCCCTGGGACCAGTGCAGAATTGTCCTGCCCTTTTACAATGTGTCGGTTTTTCTTCTTGCATCCAGCCAGTGATCTTCATGCTATTTTTTATGCTGAACTCTACAGGATGATAGTTCCCAACATGCTGGGAGGCCAGCCTGCAAGTCATTCTTAGGCTGGGTGTTACAATAAAAAGAGCAGTGGCTCCAGCTGTGCACTTCCTGAAGTATGATTGCATAAAGGGATGGAAGTGATTTGCAGTGACTGGGTGTGTTACTTCTGGCTCAGTAGCCTATGGCCTCACTGTCTGTCAGTGCTGAGTCACTGCTGCATGAATCCACAATAGCGTTCATTAGTTTTTTCTCCAAATACGGCTAAAATCTTAAAGAGGAGGTGGCTGTGCAGGCCAGTTTATAGATCAGAAAAGTCATGACTGTTCTGCTCCCATGTATTATAAGATGAAGAGGTTGGTGTGATTTTGTTTGCTTCCTTCTACTTGATATGTAACCTTAAAGAGAATCAGAAGCTGGAGAAACCACAGGATGTATTCTTCTACCTGTGAATAGAGGAGTCACCCTGCTAATTTCCCTAAACTTTTCGTAGAAGTTTCCTGCAGAACTTCTTGCAGTTAAATTTTTGTCCTGCAATGTCCTCTGTTATTCTTCTGTTCCTAGGTCTTCAGCTCTTCCAGTGAATCTCAGTCCTGATCTGCAGCAAACCCTGCTGTTCCAATTTTCAATCCACACCTGGATTGGTCAATTCACTTCCATCCTGACCTGCACTTTCCTTGCTTCTTTTCCTGCACCTCTCCAGTCTACAATTTACATCCACCTTGGCTCCTCTTTAGCCCAGCTGCACCCCACTCAAGCAAACAGCCAACAAGACACAATCAAAGATGCTCACTGGTAGTTCGCCCAAACAGGCTATTAAAATGTAGACACCCCTCCCACACCCCCAGACTAATATTGCTCTTTCAATCATTACATTATAATCCCTGGTTTCTACCACACTCAGGAATGGGAAACTGTTTTCTGCAATTCAGAACTGTTATAAATACTGTATACCTAGTGCTAGAGGAGCAATCTCTGTCCCTGTTCTATCTTGTTCCACTAGACATACTGTAGTGGAGATACAGATGGGTTGGTCTTATAGTGGGTGAAATCCTCCACTTGCTATTGCTATCTCCTGGGGTAAAAGGGACTCATGGCAGTAGGCTTACATGGGAATAAGTGAAGGTTGAATTTGGCCTGGAGTCTTCAATTAGGATTTATTCTAGATGCGATTGTCCAGGCATAGTATGAGCTGTTAATTTGTTAACTTTTATATTGAGAGCTGCAGGTGCAATATGTAATCCAGTCAAACCAATGCAGATTTAGAAAATGCCATGTTCGTATATTGTGTGTTACTATATTTCTCTCCCTTTCCTGTTACTATCCTTGTATTACAGTAGCACCAGGAGGTCCCATTCAGGGATCAGTACCTCGTTGTGCTAGGCACTGTATACAGATATATCTAAAAGACAGTCCCTGCTCTAAAATGCATATAGTTACAGATGGGGGACAGCAAGTTGGACATGACAGATTGGGGAGAGCAAGTGAGCAGTGAGATGGTTCTGATCACAATAATAAACAGTGGTTGCCACAGACACTCTGAGAGACATTCGTGTGAAAAATGGACCTTTGTTTCTGAAGAGTTCATTGGCTCCTGCTGTTCTCATTGAAAACACACAATCCTTTGTTTGACATCACAGTTGGTTGCTATGGAAATGCTGATGTTACCAAAGATAGGACTGAACTGGAGGGCTTTAGAAAGTCCTTGAGACCCAGGAAAGGTCAATGCCTGGTTTATTTTAGGCAATGGAACTGGGACTATCAGGGTAGCAGAGAAAGTAGTGTTGGGTAATGGCACCTGGAACATCACAGTGTAACAGAAGGCCGTGCTGTTTCTATTAGGGAACTAGCATCACCTGGGCAACGGAGGACAGAGCTACAGGAAGGGGAACTAAGCCTTACAAAGAGAACTGTTTTTATTGGAAATAGAGTTTTTCCGTTTCCCAATAGAGATCACATGCTTATTACAGCCATGTCAAATATGCGTCTGTTAACTAATTACTAAATCTTACTAAACATGGTCTTAATAAACATATTATAACTCTGCCATTATTTAGTGCTAACCTTCCACCATACCTCCATTGCCAACATTTTTAGACCTGGGTGAAAAGGGGAGAAATGTTGTGGATGTTTTTTTGAAATTCTTTTCTAATTTTTTTTCCTAAATTTCAATCAACTCTACTGTTAGTGTGAAACTGGTGGATATTGGCTATGTCTACACTTGTAAATTTAGGTCGACTTTAGCTAAGACGACTTAACTAAGTCGACTTAGTTAAGTCGACTTAGCATGTCTACACCTAAATTTAAAGTCGACTTAGGGGGGAACTTACAAAGTCGACCTAGAGTGTCCACACTGGACGCCTAGGTCGACTTCTAGGGGCTAGGAGGACCTTGGGCAGGTCCACGGTGCCGGGGGGGGCACCCCTTGCCAGGGGGCTCAGCCTTTGCCCCATTGTACCTGGGTACAATGGGGCAAAGAGGGACAGGGACCCTGGCAGGGCATAGGGGCAGTGTGGTCAGGGCTCTGCCCTGCCCTGTGGGGGGCATGCCAGGCTCCCCCTGTACCTCCCTCCCCAGCAGGGAGGGCAGTGAGGGAGTCCTGGAGTAGCCCTAAGTTGACTTAGGGCTACTCCAGGTCTACACTGGTTTAAGTCGACTTTAAAAAGTCGACTTAAGCCTAAAGTCGAACTAAAAGTAGGTTTAATTAAGTCGACTAAATTTTCATTAAGTCGACTTAAGCAGCTGACTTAAGGAAACTGTCGTGTAGACGCAGAGTAAATTAAGTCGACTTAAGCAAGCTTAAGTCAACTTCATTTACAAGTGTAGATGCACCCATTTTGAGTAAATTTCATTTTAAAAATTTGATAAAGGCTTGACATATAAACTAAGTCTACAAGTAGTTCTTTACCTCAAGTTAATTGATTTACAAGTAACTACAAAGTAGCCATTCATAAAGGCTAAGGTGAGGAGAATGCTCCATAAACATTTGTCCCAGGACACATGTGTTTGGAGGTCAGACAAGACGATATAATGGTCCCTTCTGGCCTTAAAACCTATAGTGCAAACGTTTGTGGTTTACAGAGTAAAAACAAATTCCTTGAATGCAGACATAGCACAACAATTACGCATTTATCAAGCCCTGTGATTGTGTTTGTGCGACGAGTTTGCTCCTATTCCAAAACCAGGATTTGTTGAAGTGTCTCCTTCCTGTTTTGTTATCACCAGTATTCTCATTCAGAACTATTTATTTAAATTAGCATAGTAATTAGGAGCCCTAATCATGGACCAACTCCCCGTGGTGCTAGGGGCTATACAAACACAGGCCAAAAAGATGTAAGCTCTTTGGGGGAAGAGATCAATCTAAGTAATGAAATTAACACAAACCTTTTGACATAAGCCTGTTGCATCTGGTGACTCTTCTCCTTCTGCAGTATTAGGTGTGTCTTGGGATCTTTCATTGCCTACATTTTATATCTCGTTCAAAAGATGAGGGCTCTTGTAGTGCAGTGCGTCCCCCAAACACCTGCCTATGGCCTTGGTTCAATATTGAATCAAAAGGAAAAGTGCTGCCTACTATATCATCACCACCACCTAGGTTTTCCTTGGAGGGCTCTCACCTAGCTCAAAACTGCTTACTTTGGGAGGTTCAATGGGATCTGGTGATGGTCTGACTGCACTGACAGTATGTGAAGACATGCCCATTTTGTGCACACTACATTGCATTTGCACACAGTAAAACATGTACTGATGTATATAGATGGATTAATAGGAGCATAATTACCCAGTCGGCATATGTAAATTGATGTTTCTGCAGGACGTGTAGGAAAAATTAAGAAGGCCTTCAGAAAAGCAGGGAGAAGAGATGGATACTGGAGATCAGTGGTTTTCAAACTATGGGTCGGGACCCAGTACTGGTTCGCAGGCACTCAGGTACTAGGTCGTGGTGCCCCCTGTTGCTGCTGCTGAAACACTGGAGTGCATTGCTCAAAGATGTCATTGTTGGGTTGCGGGTATAAATGATTTTTTTCCACTGGGTACCAAGAAAAAAAAGTTTGAAAAACACTGCTGTAGATTGTACAAATGTAAAGAGAGAGAGATGCACTAGAATTAAATTATATATTTTTTCATGAATTCTATTTAGGACACTTCATTCCCAGTGTCACCAGAATTGCCTGAGAGCTGTTACACCCTCTTCTAACCTTCTGTCAGGGGCTTAGATGTGGCCCCTATGAAAATGAGTCACAGCACTTCCAACAAACATAGTTCCTTCATCATCTCTTAGCCCTCTCATTGGTATATGCAGTACTAATTATTAGCCATGGATGAATTGTCACAAAGCATTTGAATGCTAGAGAATGGTGGGCTGTAGGAGGATCTTTCTGGCTAGTAAGTAATACAGATGCTTCCCTGACTATTCCTGTCTCAGTTTAGTAAGATGATTCATTAAGGATGGAAAATCAGGTTGCCTGATTTAAGATGGAGCCTGTCTGGCTGCAATGGGTGTTCAAATGGAGCTTTGGGAACTTTTTCTTTTCCCCCCTCTGCTACTGGGCTGTGGAGTCACATAGCTTGAATTTGTTTATTGTCTGGGATCATTTGCGGCCAAGTCCTGCCTGGCTTTAGGTGAAGCATTGGATAAATAATGGTGCAGTGGCTTCTGTGGTGGGTGTGTGTATGGCCCACTGGCCCACTCAGTCTGTCATGCTGTCTCTAAGGGTACGTCCATATTGGAGCCTTAGGTCGACTTAAGGACGGCTAAGTCAACCTACAGACTGCTGCGTCCACACTTATTAAGTCAACTTAAGCCAGTGTAGATGGGGAATAGCCCTTAAGTCAACCTAATTGGCCTCCAGGCCCCCTCGCAGAGTTCCTGGCCACTCCTCCATCAACCTAGCACCTGCCAGTGTGGACGCAGGGCTATGGAGTCTCTAAGTTGACTTAACAAGGTCGACTTAAAATCAACCTCGATTAAGTCGACTTAATAGAGCCTCCAGTATAGACGTACCTTTACAGTGGTCAGCACAAGCTTCTTCAGACAATGGGCAAGAAGCTCTGCAGTATGTAGTCATGAGATAAACCTACCCTCAGGCAGTTTCCCTTGCTTCTCCATAGATGAAGGCCATCTGATGCCCTGAAACAGGAGGGCTATATTCTTGGGTTTGTTGAGGCCATTTTGAATCCTCTAACTATACACAGTGGCCTTAAAAACCTTCAGAAATAACAAGTGGAGAATTACTCCTTTGCTGGGGAACTCTGGGTTGTGGAAATCTGGTGGATGGAGCATTTCCTCCTTCTTGCCAGATCCCACTGCACTGCTGGGGTAAGTAGCAGGATGTTGTGCTGGGGCTGTTTGAATAGCTTCTTTTTATTTAATAAAGCAACCTAGTGTTATTTTTTTGCAATTTTATCACACTGCAATTAATAGTTACACTTTTCTGCCTGAATGCATGAAAGAAGTTGTGCTCTCTCTCTTCCCCTCCCCCCCGAATCTTTGGGGGGAAAGAATAGGGTAAGAGAGAGTAGTATCCCTGCTCAATGCCTCTTCAGTCATTTAATTCTGAGTGCAATAGCTTCAACAGGAGAGATTAAGAATGTCCCATAGACCACTGGTTAAAGCACTCACCTGAATAGTGGCAGATCCCTGTTCAAATTCCTTCTTCCCTTTAGGTGAAGGGGGGACCTGAATCAGGGGTCTCCCACGTGAGTATCCTAATCACTGGGATAAATGATATGAGGGACATCTTTCTCCCTACCTCTTGCTACCTTAACTCAAACTTTATGGACTACAGTGATTTTCTTGGCATCTAATCCCTTTTGTGCATTCAGGCCTTACTGCGGCTATAGCTCCTTCCCTCTAAAGACCTCAACATGCTTTGCAAACTTGAATTAACTAAGCCTCACAGCCTGCCCTCTGCAAGGCTAAGCAAGTGTATTGCAGTTAGTTAACTTTGCTTTATAGGAGTTTGCCTGTCCTGGCCAACGCTGCTCAGCAAATCAGAGCCAGCAGTCAGAACCCAGGAATCTGGACCTTGTTCCCCATTCTAGAAGCTCAACAGCACCTCCATCACATGATGAATGAATCTTGTGCCACAGGCCTTTGCATAAGATTGCTTTCTCTTTGGTAGCTCTAATAGCATATGTAGAAGGTTCTCAGGCACGCCATGGCAAGAAGTCACTACAGGTCCAGGTGTCTTCTTTCCACAGTATGCCTGGGGACCCCTGAGGTGCCTGGGACACCGCTGCTCACTTTTCTGGGGCAGGAGCGGCACTTTCGGCACAGGGGGCTACATACCATTCCAAATCAGCTTGCGTGCCACTGTCGGCACATGTGCCAGGGGCTGCTGACTGCTGGGCTACAATGTCATTTGGGTACAGAGCAGCATGAGATCAGAGCCCAAGATGTCCTATGCTGGTCCGACATGAATGCTGACATCAAAGACAAGGTATCCCTGATCAGGTATGCAGACCCCACCCTCCAGTGTCAGTTAATTCACATTTCCTTTGAAAGAGCAACAGCTGTCTCCCCACTGGAGTGATCCATCAGGAATGGTGGAAAGGGCTGGGGAAGATGGACAGGCTGCCTCCTCAAGTGCCATATAAGGGGGTCAATAGCTGTTACTGCACAGTATGCCAATGCCTTACAAAACATATGCTAAATGGGTTAGCAGAAGACTATGTGCAAATAGCAAAGAACTGGATAAAGTCCTCTGGCTTTTTCAAGGGATCCATATGCAGTATTGTTAGACTATTGCAACTCACTTCAGAAATACTTGGAGGGTCATGAGTTCAGAGACTTTTAGGAAGAAGGACAAAAAGTCTTATAGCCTTATTGTTAACAAACTTATTGAGTCAAAGACAATTAACCTTAAAAAAACCTATATGCCAGTGTAATAAACCCCTTAAATGCTCTGTGACCTCTAGGCACAAGGTACCTAAATGATTAAGTTGAGTCAGAGCCTGGCTTAATGAGGCAAGGAGGAATAGCTGGGGACCTGGCCCAGGCATGTGTATAGGCCTGGAAGGAAACCAGAAGGAGAGGTGTAGTCAGGCAGGGTTGGGTGTGCAACTGGCTGCTGTTTGGGAGATAGAGCAAAGGTCTGAGTCCCAAGCCCCTGGGATATCTGGGGCTGCAGTGTTGAGAATTGCTGTAAGCACTGTAAATATAGAGCATGGGTGATGGCAACTGAAGAGAGTGGTGAGTTGTTTGTGGAGGTTTGGACACTTGGGGGAATGGGAGTGGAGGTACAGGCGGAGGGCCAGGTGAAGTGCTCTATTACAGCCAGGAAATAAAAACAGATCTAGCATCAGAATGCCAATTACCCCCATTGTAATTAGGAGAAAATATCACTTGCAAATAGATATTGTCTGAAAGTTCTAGGACAAAAAACATTTTTCATTGAAAAATGCCACTTTCTATTGATCAAAATTTTTCATAGGAAAGGACTGGTTTTGATATTCTTTTGAGCTGGAATGGTGTCTTCTGAGAGGTTTAGTTTGGGTGCCTAGTGCTTCCATTTCTTGTATGGGCTAGGCTCCCTGGCTGGACCATATCTCCCAGAATGGACCACAGTAATAGACCTCCCATGATGCACTGCAGTAGTTCAGCCAGAGGGAGAGATCATGCTGCATCATGAGGGATAGATTCTTGGTAGGGAGCTTGAGCCATATATAAAGATGAGCTATGAGGCAGCATGGCAGTTTAGGAAAATGCAGTTAATATTGACTTTATCTGAAATGTTTTGCCAGTTTAGAATTGAAATATTTTAAAAGTTCTTATTCTGTGAAACTTTTTTTTTAATATTTTGACTTTTTAATCACAATTTAGGCTGAAAACCAATGTTGAAATATTGGAATTGAACACAGAATAGAAGTTTTTGTTTTTTGATCAGCTTTACATCCTAGGGTGCGTCTACACTTGTAAATTAAGTCGCCTTAAGCCTGCTTAAGGCAACTTAATTTACTCTGCGTCCACACTGGAGTTTCCTTCAGTCAACTTAAGGAAAAGTAAAGTCAACTATGTAAAACCTAGTTTTACACCGACTTTACTGCTTAAGTCGACTTCTTAAGTTGATTTCAGCAGTGTGGATGCCCTAAGTCGACTTGGTCGACTTAGGGCAGGGGGGACAAGGGAGCATCACCCCTGCTCCCTTCTCCCCAGACCTGCAGCTTCCCTGCCAGGGGAGCCATGGTCCTGGAGAGAAGGGCTCCCCAGCCAAGGCTCCAACGGGAGGGGATCCCCCGCTGGAACCCTGGCTGGAGAGCCGGGGAGGCAGGCGTCTGGTCCCAGGAGAGCCAGGTGCGCGCCAGCTGGCTGTTCCGGGACCAAGAAACCGCTCGCCACTTCTCAGTCCCGGCGGAGCCAGTTGTGCGCCAGCTGGCTCTGCCGGGACCAAGAAGCCGCTCCCGGTTCATCCCGGCAGAGCCAGCCAGCGCACGGCTGGCTCTGCCGGGCCAAGGAGGGGTGGGCGGCTCTCCCGGCTCCCTTCTTGCCGGGACCACTTGATCCCGGCTAGGAGGGAGTGCGGGGCTCCCTTCGTCCAGGACCGCTCGGGAGCCTCTGGAGGCTTCCCGGGAGCTGGAGCGTGCTGTGCCGGCAATTGTAGTGTAGACTCTCTAAGTCGACTTAGTATGGCCCACCTTAAGTCGACTTAGTAGTCCTGTGTGGACTCTCTAAGTCGACTTAATAAGGTCAACTTAAAGTCGACTTAGTAAAGTTGACCTAAATTCCCCAGTGTAGACATAGCCCTAGATGTTTCAGAGAGATGCTGCATGTGTTAATGGCTACTACTTTAGAGCAGTATTGGTTGCTGTTCTGTTTTCTTTGTATTTGCCTTTTTTTCCCCACAAATAAAAGGGAAGCTGGAGCAATAGCGCTGGAGTCCACGGATGCTGGTCCCTATCATGTGACAGGTTAGAAATAATTTGTAATCCTGACCTATATTTTGTGATAGGAAATAAATATTAGTCCCTTAATAGAACATCTGTGTCACATCTTTAGTACAGTATCCATCCATAAACCATCAGCAGTGTTATTAATGGCTTATAATTTGAAAGGGGAAGTGTGTCTCTACTTGTATTGTACTGTAGATCTATGAGGGAGTGCATTTCATTCACTGAGTGGGAAGAAAAATAGGCAATGATAATCCACAGGACATTGTTCAAAGAATTAAAGCACTCTTTGGAGGGGGAAAAAATGGGCAGATAAAAATTCCTATGAGGAAAGCCAGCAGCTATCAAAAGACATGTATGTAACCTTGCTGCCCTGGACTTGTCTCCCTGCAGGGAATTAAGCTTGGCCAATCATTATTACTGGACCTATGCAAAACATTTATGAAAATCAGCTGCATTTCACTTGGTTTCAGGTTTCATTCACTGAAACTTACCATGTTTCATAAACTTTTGCATGAAGCTTGGTAAGATTGGTTTCAGATGGAAGCCCTGAGAAGCTCCATTGTTTTGCATGGCTTGTACATTGTTGGAATCAAAAAGTCAAATTAAAATTTAAATCTGTGCAAACTGAATCCATTGAGTTTTGTGGCATTACTAGAACTTTTTTATTTTTCCCTGACAGAATTATAGCTTATACAGTAATGTGAACTTAAGGATGCTCAGTTATTTAAATATATGCAAAAGATAGTGCTATATTTGCTTCCTTAATTCTGTTCCCCTTGCATATTTGTACTGCTATATAGCTGTAATATGATCATGTGCATTTTTGAACAATCTTAGATACTCTCAATCATAAGCTAACATGAACACAGCAAAGAAAACTGTTTCCTAATATTGAAGTGATTGTTACAGTACACTCTTTTGTTCTCCAGTTGGATGAAATCAGAGCTTGCCTCTGAAACAAAAACCACACTGTAATTGACTAGCTTCTCTCATCCCAACAAATCTGAATTTGCACCATTTTGGAGCTACCTGGGAGTGAGTCTGAACAGTGGACACCTTTTCTCAGCACTGAAATTGGATCTTTCCTCTGCCTGTTTTGTATAGGAGAATACAGTGGTGAGGAGAAGAGAGAGAGGGTCTTATGAACAAACTCCCAAGCATTTCTAGAAGGGTTGTTGCCATCCTGGGCAGGATGCAAAATAAGTTCTCCACATGGATGAACACTTTCACTGCTCCAGGCACTTCATCACACAAGCACAGATCTGTCAAGTCAGCTCTGCCTTCTCTTCACTTTACTTGCATTCAGACACCACTCACAGAAAAACAAACCAGTGTCAACAAGACTCAAACCGGAAAAACTAGCCTTTCCTCATCTATTCCTGGCGCGCAGCCATACGACTGCTGGTTGTGATCTTTGTCATACAGTATCTCATACGCTCAGAAGGGTCAGCCCTGGGACTAGTCATATGAAACTGAGCAGTTCAAGTGATAAGGATTTGGTAGCAGCTTGTTGTTTGGTTTGTTGGCTCTGTTTCTATTCTTGTGACTTTCACCTTGTGTTTTAGGTTTGAACCCCAACATCTCCAAATGAAGTTATGCAAAAATCCATTACTACCTAACACCCAGCTTGGATTCTGTCTGACTTCAGGCTTTGTTATGAAAAATGTGGATAATCAGAGTAGATAACACTGGAATAGGATCCAAAGAGGTGGCCATGTTAGGCTAGGTCAGCCAAACAAACACGGAGTCCTGTGGCACTTTTAAAGACTAACAAATTTATTTATCGCATGAGCTTTCGTGGGAGAAAATCCCACTCTGTCAAAATGTCTGAGGAAGTGGGATTTCCTCCCATGAAAGCTCACGCGATAAATAAACTTGTTAGTCTCTAAAAGTGCCACCGGACTCCGTGTTTGTTTTGCTGGACTAGGCTGCTCCCAAGCAAAACTTACAAGCTGCCAGCAGTCATGATGGTGATTCAGTAGTTTTGTCCTTTCAGAGTCGCTATGGGGCCCAGTGTAAAGGGTGGTGCTAGGCTTTTAGAAGTCAGTACCGGGTATGCTGGCCCCTTTTGAAAAAAGACACTGATGGGGGAGGTGCAATCTTCTGGCTGAGTTTTCATCACCATCAGTGGTAAGAATCTCGGTTTTAAAGATTCTGTGCCCATTTCTTTACATCAGAAAAAATGAGACTTGATGCCTTGATCAACCATTTCAGAAAACTTTGTTTTTTCTGCTGCCTTCATTCCCTGACTGTTTCAGTTTAAGAAGTTTTCTTTTCCATCTACAAACCATTGTATAGGGGTAAGGGTTTTGTGATGACTCTGTTACTGAGGAGAACAGGGTTTGGAGGATTGGAGTGAGTGCTGTCTGTGAAGTTCTTCAAGATTAAACTATAGCAAATGCTACAAAAATGTTATGTCTGAATGTAAATGTGGTAATTGTAAACTCCACTTATGATTTAGGTAGTAACTTTCACTTTGGGATTATTTTACAATAATATAGTCAAAAAAAAAACCTGAGGTAGGTAAAGTATTATTAGCCCCAGTTTGCAGATTGGGAAACTGAGTTAGAGACTTCAGGTTTGTCTATGTGACACAGTTTAACTTTATGAATTTAAGCCAATTTAATTAAACTGGTGCAATGTTCTTGTCTAGACAAGATCTAAGTGTCTTATCCAAGGGGACTGCATCAGACCCAGGATTAAATTTTGGAGTTCCTTGCTTCCAGCCATGTGTCCAGGCCTCTAGCACCCCCTTTATTTTATATATATATATATATATATATATATATATATATATATATATATATACACACATACACACACACACACACACCACGATAAGGACTTTAAGCAGAGGACACAGGGTCCTCCACTTTCTTGTCAGCATTACTAACTGCCCTAATGTGTAGAGGGCCCCATTCTTGAGAACTGGAAGATCTGGGTTCTGGTCACTGGGTTGACATGTGGTATGACTTTGCCTCTCTGCTCCAGTTTCCCCATCCATAAAATGGGGATAATGACACGGTCCATTGTAAAGTGCTTTGAGGTCTATGGATGAAAAGTGCCACATGCTTAGTCATATGCTAAGTATGAGTAATCACCTTGTGTTTACTATGTCAGTGAAGATACCTGCCAAACCTACACAGGATTACTTTATTTTTCTCAAGTTACCCTATATAGTGCAAATGATTAAAATTCACATATTTAATTTACCCAAATGCCTTTTTCTTAGATACTGTATGTGAACTGAATTAGGGCTTGCTTTAAGAATGTTGTTTAGAAATGTAATGACTCTGAAGCTAGCCATGCAAATTACATAGTTCTCTACCCTCTTTCCCATCCAGCCAGACCATCATAAAAGTGTGATAAGGTTGCTATAGCATTAATGTGCTGTTATCTATCTAGAAGGAAATTAATTCTGCTGACACATTTTCTAAACACTTCAGTGTTTAACCAAACAGTTCTACCACCAACCCCTTCCTCAAATAGAGAGGGTTAATTTTGAAGCTTTTATTATGGGTTGGACCTATGAATGTAAATAAAGGATTCCACTGCATATCCTTGTCTCCTTGTGAACCCCACCATCAGCACTGGAGAGAAAAACACATCCAATCTGCCTTCCCTACTTGCATCTGCTTTCCATTTGTTTCCTGGAGGTTAACAGACTATGCGGTCAGCTAATGTTCTGCCTTGAATTGCCCTCCAGGGGATTGTCAGTTTGCTGTATTCTGGGTTATGGACTGAAAATAGGCTTGAGTTTATTTCCCTGAACAGCCAGAGTCACAGGCACTCACCTTATGTGCAATATTTGGATGATTTTATTTGTATGTGCTTGGTGAAGGGCTCACATGGAAACTGGGACCCAATTGCATCTGTCAGACAAACCCATGTTTACAAGTTGAGTGGCTGAGAGAACTAGTTGTTAGGACAGGCAACTCGTAGTTGTTTCCTGGGACTGGCTTTGCTATGGAGCCTGCCATGGGGCTTTAGACAAGTTGACTTACTTGTCTGGGCCAAATTCAGGCAGGCAAAACTCGTATTACTCCAACTGGAGTGGCATCTGTTGACACTAGGGCTGAGCTTGGTCTTCTGTGCATCTCTCTCTTCATCTGTAAAATAATACGTTGCAAGCCACACATGTTCTGATAAGTACACATTACTACTTCTCTAAAGCACAGGTCACTTTTAGATGAAGACCAACATTAGGAACTTCAGTTGATAGAAGCCACCTTACGTCAACCTAACAAGGTATGCGTCTACACTACAAGTACCTTCTGCTGGCCTACATCACCTGTAATGTTGATTTAAGTACTTCGCCTCTGAGAGGAATAGCATTTAATTTGATGTTGATGGGTCAACAGAGAGGCATTGTAATTGCAGCATTGCTTAAGTTGGCTGAATTGGCCTCCAGGAAGTATCCCACAATGCTCCACTGTGACCACTCTGGAGATAGTGCACTGTGACCCAGATCTCTCTTGAGAGGAGTACAATTTACAAGGGAAGAGGAGGCAGTAAATTGGGATAATCTTGATGAAGATGATAGTGTTTGCTGCTGCTGCACGAGCATAAGGAAGAGACAAGGAATCCAGATAGAGATCAGGAATAGATTGGAGAGGGAAATGTCTGTGGTTTTTAAAGCCTTTTGGTAAAATATACAGATCCCGAAGAAAATACAAATCAAATGTGGGGAAGATGAAAAATGAAGTCCAAAACACCCAAGGACTCTGAAAATAAACATGGTTACAGGGTAGAAAGGGGCTTCATTATGAATAATGAAGTCAAAGAAGTTGACTTCTTGGCAACCTGATAATTAATAAACAAGTCAGGTTCAGCTCCCCCAAACTCCAATAGAGTTCAGAGCTATGCAGCTACAAGCCATTGGAACGTACAGTAATCTGAACAATGGACAAGAAGGAAAACAGGAAGGCACACAAAAGAAGGAAAAAAGAAAGTTTTGGCAAACAGGAAAACCTAAACAACAATCTCAATGGTCATTCCTGTTTTTTCTCAATGAGACTCCCATCCACAAATGCTTCACACTCTTCCCTGCACTTCCCCTCCTCCAGACACATGCTGTCATTACTGCACAAGGACATACTCACAAACCTGCACCCCTCTTAAAAATATAGTCTTGCAAATGGTGCTTTTGAGTCTTCTGTATCCTCGGATCTCTTGTATTCTGGTCCATCAATAAAATTCTAAAAAATGTTCTTCTGTTGGGAGATCACCGGAGGGACCGAGTCAACTTGGAAAAGGCCCTTTCCTCAGTAAATATGTCTTTTAACAGTAAGTAACGCTGAAGGCTAAAGCAATGGTAAAAACTTAAAGAAAATTTGTATATTTACTTTAAGCACTTCATATATAGTCTGCTTCATTTTACCCCCTGTGCTTATGCTGTGGGTGTTAGGTGTTGGTGTTCCCTTCCACACGTTTCCCCTGTTAAGATTATAAATGTGCTAAAAAAATTAGCTGGGCAGCAGGCTCTCAATGGGTAGATGTGGTATCTAAAATGTATTTTCTTTTTAAAAATTGCCTGTATTTCATGTTGAGGGTGTCCCTTTAATAGTGTCCCACAACAGGGTCATAAGTCACATTAAGACTTTGGAGTAAGGTTCTCTAGCGAGAGATGCCATAACTGTCAGTACTCAGTCATCTAGACCAGGGGTCAGCAACCCCCAGCATGCGTGCCAGAGTGGACACGCGGGCTGAGCCTGAGGGCACGTGGCGCCACTCAGGCTCCCCCGCTGGCCCCGCAAACCACGCGGCCAGCAGCTGCAGCACGTGGCTGAGGGCCCCTGCTGGCCCCACCCCTTGCTGGATGGCAGGAGGGGAGGGGAGCGGGTCGCGTCACATTGCGTCGCCCCAGCCCACCCAGAGCCACGCTGCTGCCGGCAGGGCAGAGCTGGCCCCGGCCATGGCCGGCAAGAGGGTGGGTCGGCTCGGCCCGGCAGGAGTCGCTGTTGCTGGCGGGCGGCCTCTGGTTCCTGGCCCCAGCTCCCGCCAGCAGGCCAGGGCGACGCAACGCGACACAACCCTGTTGTTCTAGGATGTATCAGGAGAGGTATTTCAAGTAGAGGCAGGGAGGTGTTAGTGCCGCTGTACAAGGCACTGGTGAGACCCCATCTGGAATATTGTGTGCAGTTCTGGTCCCCCATGTTTAAAAAGGATGAATTCAAATTGGAACAGGTGCAGAGAAGGGCTACAAGGATGGTCTGTGGAGTGGAAAACCTGCCCTATGAGTGGAGACTCAAGAAGCTTGGCTTGTTTAGCCTAACCAAAAGAAGGTTGAGAGGGGATATGATTGCTCTCTATAAATACATCAGAGGGATTAACATCAGGGAGGGAGAGGAATTATTTGAATACAGCACCAATGTGGACACTAGAACAAATGGTTATAAACTGTCCATCAAGAAATTTAGGCTTGAAATTAGATGCAGGTTTCTAACCATTAGAGGAGTAAAGTTCTGGAATAACCTTCCAAGGGGAGCTGTGGGGGCAAAAACCATAACTGCTTTCAAATCTGAGCTTGATAAATTTATGGAGGGAGTGGTATGATTAGCCTATTTTGGAAATTGACTGATATTTGGCTACTTGTGGTAGATTTACAAGTGGCCTAAGAGGGGAGAGTACATGGAGTGGGTTCTGAGTTATTACAGAGAATTGTTTCTTGGGTAACTGGCTGTTGAGACTTGCCCATGTGCTCAGGGTTTAACTGATTGCCGTATTTGGGGTCGGGAAGGAATTTTCCCCCAGGACTGATTGGCCTGGGTTCTGGGGGTTTTTCACCTTCTTCTGTAGCACAGGCATGGTTCACCTACCAGTGAATTCTCTGTATCTTAAAGTCCTTAAATCATGATTTAAGGAGGTAAATAACTCAGTCATTGGTTGGTGGCCTATTGCAGGAGTGGGTGGGTGAGGTCTTAAGGCCTGCATTTTGCAGGAGGTCAGACTAGATGATCGTACTGGTCCCTTCTGACCTTAAAGTCTGAGTCTAACCCGCTCCCCTCCCCTCCTGTCGTCCAGCAGGGGGCGGGGCCATCAGCCCCGCACCACCCCTGCAGATGGGAGCTGGCCCTGGGGTGGGGAACCGGAGGCCACCCGCCAGTTGATGCCAGCCCAGGCCCTGGCCAGCAGGGCACCTGAAGCCTGGCCTCGCCCCGTTTTGGCCCTACCCCAGCACCTGCTGAGGGTGCGGTGGGCGGGGCTGGCACAGGGGCTGGCAAAGGTTGCCGACACCTGATCTAGACTAAGGTACTCCCTGAAGGCCAAATGGTACAGTATTTTTCATATGGTACAAATAAAGTGAAAGTAGCCGAGGGCTCTAAGGCCACACAAACACCAGCAGGTGATGATGACCTTGTTGTAGTAACCATCTCATAAATCCTCCTCTTGTCAGGAAAAATCCCCAGGCAGGCAGCCTCCACTAGCCTCCCTTCCACTTCATCATATCAAGGGGGTGTAGCTTAGGCCCTGAGTAGCCACAACATCTACACCATCTCTGGCACCAGCCAGCTAGCTCTCTTAGGGTGCGTCTACACTTGCAACTTAGGTCGACTTAAGGATGCGTAAGTCAACCTACAGAACTCTGCGTTCACATTGGGCGCTTATTAAGTCGACTTAATTGCTTCCTTAAGTCGACTTAATCACTTCCCCGCTTTAGGTCGAACTAAGGCTTAAGTTGACTTTTTAAGTCGACTTAAAGCCAGTGTGGACGGGGAATAGCACTAAGTCGACCTTATTAAGTTGACTTAAAGCCAGTGTGGACGGTTATGTGTACACTACAGACTCTGTTAAGTCGACTTAACAAGGTTGACTTAAATGTAGATGCTCTGTTAAGTCAACTTAACAGAGTCGACTTAGCTTAACAAGTGTAGACATACCCTTAGAGCGCAGTGATGAGAGACTCCCCTTGCTGAGACTGCTTTAGGGACCCTGGAGGTAGAAGTATGGAATAGGGCTTGGATGATAAAAGATGGTATTTTATTTTATTTTATTTACGACCCTGTGGGAGTGAGAGGGAAGATAGCAGTGCATATTTCCCAGACCTGCTTTGTTTTCACTCATGCCTTGGACCAGACCTGGACCCTACAGCAACACACTCTTACAGTTTTGGTGGAGAGAGAGGAATTGTGGATGTGGTTGAGCCTGCTTTCCACACCAAAGGGGTGGATATGTATTGAACCCCTCCATACACAGACGTAAGGGATAGCATTTGGGCCCCTGATGGTGAAGGTTGGGTGCTTGTGATAGTATCAGAGTGCTATGGGGAAAGCACTTCTAACTTCTTTAGTATTAACCAGATTTCAAAACAGTCTAGTATGAGCCCGTTGCTGGGTGATGTGGTATTGTGACATCAAAGATGAATCAGCATATGTATTGCTGCATAGTGTTGTCCCAAAAATTACATTAAAAGATTCAAATAACTATCATGATCTTATTTTACATTTCTATTCATGTGTGTAAAATATAGCTCTGCTGCTGACATTTACATTAAAACTTCTCAAAATCTTTGTCAACTTAAACAGAAAATGGCCTTTTATAAAACCAAATTTTTGTTCTATTCAGAACTTTCTGGGTTTTTTGACAAGAAAAACCAGAAACATTGTTTGGGTAAAAGTTTTGAGTTTTTATTTAATAAACTATGGAAATTTCAAAGGAATTTGGGGTTTGTGTCCCCCTGCCCAAAAAAAGATTCCCACAAAAACAACTTCTCAGTTTTCTATCAACTCTAGTTTGTAGCTTTTCAGATGCTTTCCCAGACCCAGGACTCGACCGTGACCAGGGCCCACACATAGGTAGTGGAAAAGGTACATTTATCTGGGCCCAGCCCAGGCTGCCACCCTCATTATGAGGGGACACGTGTTACAAGTTTGTACTAGGCCTGAAAAAAATTATGCTTGGGCCCTGACCCTGGCAACCCATCTTCTCCATCTTCCCAACCATCAGTTGTAGTAGTCAGGAGAAGGGGGAGGCCCACTATCAGGTGGGAATGTCCATCATCTGTTCTCTTCCAAAACTCAGCAAATAGCTCCAGCAACTTGTTTTCTACTCCCACCTGTCTCTCTCAATCTAGGGATCCTATGGAAAAATAATGAGATCCTGTAATTAAAGACTATCATAATGACAAGAGAAACCTTAATTCCAGCATCTCAGTATTAGATTGCTTGATTTTGCAACATTAATAATGTGGTTTTTAATGTAGCTCTTTGTGTGTAAATTCCTAACTTTAAAAAAAAAAAAAATAAGGTGAAAAAATCTCATATGCAAATATAAGCTACACCCAAATATGTCAACAGCAGGGATTGAACACAGAACCTTTGGTACTGTGGAACCTGTTGAGCTAAATGACTAACTAAATTACTTGGAGGAAACAGAAAACTAATAAGCTGTTATCTGTGAACCAGCTCCTACTGGCAGAAGTGTAACAGATGTACAGCAGGTTGTATATACAGGAGTTGTTCCATTTTCCCAGGCAGCATAGCCAATTGCATAGAGCTGGCAGGCTCCTTCTAAGAGAGATTGAGTCTAAACGCCTGAAAGTGGGGTCTATACTACTGAAGACCTAGTTTCAAGTCCAAATCTGTTAGTAGCGACCCTGTGCAACCTCTTAGTTACTCCTGTAAAACCAGAGAGGTTGACTCATAACTGACTGGCTCCTCAGAGAATGTAATAAACCAGTGGTTCCCAATCTTTTTGGTTCAAGGGACACAAACATAATTTTTACAACCCTGAAGGGTGTAGTGCCCAAAACTGTGTGTGGGCAGATTTTGTTACCTTGGTGGTTCTGCAAGTAACAAAATCTGCCTGCATGCAGTTTGGGGCACTACACTCGTTCCCAGCCAGTGGCAGGCAAGCGCAAGCCACTTTAAAAAGCCCCACAGGCCACTTTTGGCCCGTGGGCCAGAGGTTGGGAAACTGTAGTATTAATTTGGCTCCTTAGCCAGTGGCATAGGATGTGATGGGCTTGGAGGGGATGGGAACACATGCACTTCAGATGGAATATTTAGACAGCTAAGGAACAAGCCACTCAGCATTACTGTCCCTGGAGAAATAGTATCTTTCAGAAACCCTCCACCAAAGCCAGCTGGATTTCCATGGGGACAGCAAAAGGCACCTCTATGATTCCAGAACTATCTCCCTGCCATATCTCAAGTTCCTGCTTCAAACCCCTAATGTAACAGAGCTATTTTTTTTTAAGTCAAACATTTGATAACAGTGGAAAAACTGCCTATTTTTAAACTAAACTTGTTCTTGATTTGGCTGCAGTTGTCAATGAAACTTTGGGAAGGGAGGGGAATCATCTTTAGCCCAAACATGTTTGATCTCAAGGGTTAAAGTTTAATAAAATCCTAAGCAATAAAAAAGAAGGGGCTACAATGAAAAGTGTTGGTCAGCCTAAATACAGAGGTTGTTCCCAGATTCCCCTGTGAAACAAATACTGCAGATGATATGCTGTACTATCAAAGTGGATGAAGATGACTCCATTCTTCACAGCAACAGTTCTCAACCACTGTGTCGGGACACATTACTGCAGTAAGTGTGTTGCAGAGAGCTGGGGTGGGGCTGGATTTGACCTGGTGGTGGGTGGGCTGGTGTATCCAATAGGGTGGCACATGCCACCAAGCGTTTCACAATTCACAAAAGGTCGAGTACCATTGCTTTACAGCTTTTGGTTCAGAATCTTTCATGCCGGAGGCTCACTGCATTGTGTGGCCATATTACTTGCCCTCATTTGTGCATACATCCACCCAGGTGATGTTCACTGATTCCCTTAGATGTCCTCAGAGCATTATCTGGGGTTATCCAGTTGGTGTCCCCTCACTGGCATGCCTTTATTATAGCTTTGTGCTTTTTAGTTGACTTTGATTTCTTTGTAAGCCTCTTCTCTCAAGAGATAGGATGACCAATGATGTTGCCAGGAGTGGCCCTCTTAGGCTATGTCTACATTGGGAAATTTAGGTCGACTTAAATAAGTCGACTTTAATAAGTCGACTTTGTCAACCTTATTAAATCAACTTAGAGTCCACACAGGACTCCTAAGTCGACTTAAAATGGGCCTTACTAACTCGACTTAGAGAGTCTATACTAGACTCTCTAAGTCGACTAGTTCGGTCCAGGGAGAGCCAGCCCCACATGGGGCTGGCTCTCCCCGGGGCAGCAAGCCCCTGAGTGGTCCAGGGAAGAAGGGAACATGGAGCTCCCTTCTGCCCCAGACCACTCGGCTCCCTTCTGCTCAGCACTTCTCAGGTCCCAGGCAGAAGGGAACCTTTCTAGCTGGGACCGCTCAGGTCCCAGGGAGAACTTCCCTGGGACCTGAGTGGTCCCGGCCAGGAGGAAGAGCTGGAGACCCGTGCTCCAACTGAGCAGCTGGAGCGCGGGTCCTGGGGAGAAGGAAGCTTCTTGCCGGGACCTGAGTGGTCCTGGGGAGAAGGGAGCCCCACGGTCCCTTCTTGCCGGGACCTGAGTGGTCCCGGGGAGAAGGGAGCTCCCTTCCCCATGGCCCTAAGTCGACTAAGTCGACTTAGGGCGTCCACACTGCTTAACTCAACTTAAAAAGTCGACTTAAGCTTCAAAGTCTACTTTATACGAGGTGTTATAAGTCGACTTTGAATTTTCTTAAGTCAACTTAAGCAGCAGCCTAAGTCAACTTAAGGAAATGCCAGTGTGGACGCAGAGTAAATTAAGTTGACTTAAGCATGCTTAAGTCGACTTAATTTACTTGTGTAGACGCACCCTTAGAGACGCACCCTTAGAGACTCTAGTGATGTCAATCAGACCAGAATCTTTGACCACTAAATTAATATATTAACACAAATTTAAATAAGCTGTCTTTAAAAAGAGAAATCAAATGTGCTTTGGAAGAAGTTAGTGTTTGTAGCTGAGCACTGTGCAATGGGGAAGTTTCTTGGCTATGACTCTGAACACAGATGTAAACTAACAACATGAGAAGAGGAAAGGACAACCAAGTGGGGAGGATGGAGGATATTTTTAGAGGCTAACTCCTTCCATCTTTGGTTCAAAGCTTCCTACCAAGCTGTATCATGTTGCCAAACAACTTTGCAACAGGCAAAAAACCTACGCCCATAAATATTGTTGCTCCTCTTGTGGATGGAAAACTGTTTGAAACTGTACAGAAATGTTTGCAAGTTGTGACTGAGATGGATTCTGCTTAATCTGCCCTCACCTCGTCCCCCACTGAGTGAGGCCTGACAGCTCTCTGTACTGAAACATTAGCCTTGGCTTGCTTTTCACTCTTTAGTGCTTCTTGGCTACTTTTAAAGTTACTGGATTTGTTCCCAGCCATTTTCATTCACACCATCTTCCTCTTGCTGGTGCTCATCATCTCTCACACTGCCATTTGATTTTGCTGAATGCCAATTGCCCTGATCACAATGGTGTGTATTTGCTACAGTCCTCACCCATCGTTCTTCTATAAATGTTCAGTTTGGGAACAGGAAATCCTTTCTTATTGTTGGAGACAAGCCTGCGACCTGGACAGAAGATGGCAAGTTTTCTATGTTTAACTCTTTCTTAATCTCATTTAACTCATTGCCATCAACTCCCTGTGGCTGTTTGGCTGAACTGCATCTGTACCCCTTATTTGCGGTTCACAAGTGCTTCAGGCAAAGGGTGGTTGTTTATCCAGGATGTTTGGAGAGTGGCTGCTTTTCATATTAATAGCCAGAGTCGCAGGTGACAGATTCCCCACTGTGACTAGCACATCACCAAAATGAACAATTCACAAATAACCCAGGTACTGAAAACTGGTTCTCCCCTCTGCCCCTTTTGTCTTTGTTTTGATGCAGGACATAACTGGGGGCTCACTCTGCTGCTGTGTTAAGTCCCTACTACTAGGTGTTATCACTGTGTCCCTCCTGTGGGACAACTGGCTTCTTCTTCAGATCCACAAACTCAGACTCTTGGTATTCTAGCACCGGATGACAGTGTTCAGTTCCATGTAACCAAGAGGTAGTATAGTCCAATCAGTAGGGCACCATGCTGGGATGCAGGAGACCTGGATCTAACCCTGGTTCTGCCAATAGCCTGCTGTGTGACCTGGAGCAAGTCATCTTTCTGTGCCTCTGTTTCCCCTTGTCTAGTTAGACTCTTCCAGGCAGGTGGATTGTCTTCAATGTGCATACAGTTCCTAGCACAAGAGGGATGCAATCTTGGTTGACCACTAGGCACTACCATAACCCTATTAAGAATAAGAGCTCATCAAAGGTATGATAATGCATCCCTCTAGGCCATATTAAAGAGCAGTTTTAAAGAAACTGAAGTGGAGGGAAGATATAAAACAAACAAACTCTACCAAACCCATCCAAATACATCTTAGAGATTTGTAACCCAGATATTGCCAGGTGCTCAATGTTTTTATGTTCAATAAGCAATACCTCAATGGGAGCCGTGCATCTGTGAAGTCCAGAACACTCTGAGCTCAGCCCTCCTCCTAGTTAAGTCACTCTGTAGCAATCCTTGATACTTTGCCAGTTACATTGCTTTATTTAAATGGACCAATTCCTTATTTTCTGCAGGACAGAGATTGCTTCCTGTTGAACTAATGGCTTATGTTAGGCCCCTGAACTTGGCGTCCCTCTCACTTTTCTGATACGATTATTACTATTTCACAGTGTCCAGTGAATATTCTTGTCTCCTATTTCAGTCATCCTATTATTTGTGTCTTATCTGATTCTGCAAAGCACAGTCAGAACAAGGTCTGCATCCTGAATTGCAGGAAATACATGCTTAGGTTTCAGCCATTTTGCTGATTTCTTAAATAGCTTAACATAAATGGAAAATAAGAAAAACAAAGACAGTATAAGAGTTTTTTTTAAATCTCTTCCCTCCTGCTCCTCAGTTTGTTTACTCTGTGTATTTGACAGCACTTGATGTATGGTTATTTTCACTGCTTGCCTTGTCTTGTTCTCTTCTGCAGTGATGAAGAGTTATACAGAACCAGGCACACACAGCTTCACTTTTTTATATGTGGAAATTTTTTCCTACTGAAGCCTCTCAAAGAGAAAATTAGGGAGACTGTAAGATGTTAGTGAGCAAGTATCCTGAGAAAGCAGGTCACTTTATTCTAACCAGACCCTTTAGCTGGAGCATTCACTACCCAGATTGACCTCAGTAGTCTGGTCTGAAGAAAATGCCTTCTGGCCCCTACAGCTTCTGATGTGTTACACCACATATCATCAGTTTGAATTATGCAGTGCTGTTTTTATACTACAACTTGCCTGCAAACTGACATGGCCTCTTAGTGAACATAATATCTCTGTGCATGCTAGTACTGACTAGCTCGTAGGCTAGGCTGGGGAGGCACTATGGCCTGATGGGAACTGGGAGTCAAATATTCCCAGCCCTGCCATTGACCAGCTCTATGACCTTGGGAACAAGTAATTTCCCCCAGTTTCCCCTACCATACCCTTTCTGTCTGAAATGTAAGTTCTTCAAAGCAGGGACTGCCTTGTATTACGTTTTTGTAAGCACCCAGAAGAAGGGGGTCCCCATATTCAATTGGTGCTAGTGTACTACAAATAAATAATGCTAGGACTGAAAGAAGTTAGAGAATTCCCTATTCTCAGTTTATTTACTCTATGTGGCTATGTCTACACTTGCACTTTTAAGTTGACTTTAACTAAGTCGACTTAGTGTGTCTACACTTAAAATTAAAGTCGACTTAAAGGGGAACTTACAAAGTCGACCTAGATCATCCACACTGGATGCTCTAGGTTGACTTTGTGGGGCTAGGGGGACCTTGGACTGGTCCGCGGTGGCGAGGGGGCACCCCTTGTGTGCAATGGGGCAAAAGGGGGACAGGGCAGAGCCCTGTGAGTGATGCTGTCTGGATTTAGGGAAGCATTTATGATATTATTTGCAATGGATATCTCATAAATGCTATAATCCATAGGAACTATGTCATGTTTGGTATCAATGGAAAGGTAGTAATTTGCTGGGAATGATTATATAGTTTGTCTAGGATTTCTATTTTGATTAGAAGTTAGGAATTCGGTGTTCTATCTATACTTTAACTTGTGTGATTTTTATGGGAACACCCCAGACAGGATGTCACCAACCATTGTCTCCTTAATGTTTAGGAATTTTCCAGGTAGAATGGTCCCAGGGAGTAACCGGATGAGCCATTAAGGACACAATGCTTGTATTCCTTATGTCCTTAATGGCTCATCAGGCTTAAATCGACTTAATTTACCAGTGTAGACGTAGCCTATTTGACAGCGCTATATGTACAGTTAGTTTCACTGCTTCCCTTGTCTCGGTCCATTTCCCCTTTGGTTTGTGCATGTCTCTCACGTAGCACCAAGAAAGACAAACATTATATATATATATATATATATATATATATATATATATATATATATAGGCAGATGTATTCTAAAACTGCAACCATTCTCTTGGGATTGGGGGACATGGCTAGGGTAGTACCTGAAGCTACTTTGTACTCTTGAGTAGACAAGACTTCATATTGATAATGCCCCCTTAAAACCAAAATGAAACTCAAACACAACACTGCTCACACCCAGTATCTCTCTGCACTCTGGGTCTGCCCTCATAAGCCTGTTGGCATATATCGCCTTGATTCCAAGTATTAAATGCCCCTCATTTTCCGCTGTGAAATGAAGTTACTTGGCCAGTGAGCTCAGGATATACCACAGCAAATACAAATTTCCTCTCAGAACATGTATATCAGGTTCACCATTCATAGTGTGGCAATCAGTTAAAAGGTTCCAAATTATTAGTACATTCTCCAGCACCCCGAAGTGTCTGGTGCTGCAGGCCTCAAAACGAGCACCGGATTCTCTGTGTATAAAGACTAGGGTTATTTACTTTAGAAAGATGACAAATAAGAGGGGATGTGATAGAAGTATATGAAATGGTGAAGAGTCTAGAGAAGGTAGATTCAATGTCCTCCATGTCTCTTGGTACAAGAATAAGGGGGCATAGAGTAATGGTGAAACAACACAAGTTTTAAAACTGAAGAAAGGAAATAGCTTTTTCACACAATGCATAAATAGACTGTGGAACTCACTGACAACCTGTGGTCAAGAATTTAGCAAGATACAAAGAGGGGCTGAATATTTAAATGAATAACTCTGGATTTTCCAAAAAGCCTGATGCTTGAGGGTTTAAGCCAATCCCTAAGCAGCAGGGTTTAGGATAAGAATTTCCTGAGCAGGGGGTGGGCAGCCTGCCACAGGTTTTCCTGCAACTTCCTCTGAGGCAATTGGTGCTGCTCACTGTTGGAGATGTGATATTGGACTAAATGGACCAAGGGGCATTTATTTGTCTTCTACTTCCCAAATCAGTGCCAGGGGACACCAGAGAAAATGTCTCTAGGTCTTAAACTTCATCCCTCTGTTCTTTTCTTCAGTTGTTCCGGCTGGATATGAATGGCGTTTAAGGGTTTTTGGGGTGGAAGAAATTTGGCCTCACTCTATCCAATTTAAACGTTCTTGATTTATTTAAATGTATTCAGTGGAAGTTGTTTGTGAAGATCTGGAAAGCTAGTCCATGGGTGGTGGTCCTAGAGCAATTGTTACATCCATGCTCCCACTTCTGGAAGAGCAGCAGTCAATGGGCTCAGTGCCACAGAATGTGCTGCCCACAGAGGGCCTGATTGGCAGCACTCCTGGGATTCCTGATTGGTTCAGGTGTACTACTTAAGACTAGAGGGGATACTAAGAAGTTGTCTATGGTGAATCTACTGCTGGCTGCTATGACAGCCCTGTTCCTTTGCCTTGCTCTGGTTTCTGGCTTCTGACTGTTAGTTCTATCCCTTGGCTCTGGCCTACCTGCTGGGCCCAACTATGGCTCCACCCACTAGGCCTGATGGCCCATGCTGCAGCCATGACAGTATTGTTCATTCAGACCTCTCCTGCACAGTGTAGTCATTTGATTCCACTATGACTGTGTGTCCAGGTCAACAAGTAAATCTGCATCTAGCACGTATATTCCTTATGGCTGACTGCCACACCTGTCTTGTAGGGGACAGTGTTCACCAGTACACATTTTAATTTATTCTTTTACAAAAGAACAGACATCAGTTCCCTGCTACAGCACAGTCTGTGGTGAGATCATGGAACTGACCACCTTCTCCAGCAAGAAAAGGAATTTTCACCAAGAGAGAGGTCCCCTTGTGAGAGTATTCCCAGGGTTTAGGTTGTGTTGATCTTTTAGAGTTTTTTAAAGGGGTATCTCAGGGTGCATCACTCACCACCAGTCTGGCACCTTTTCCTGGTTGCTCTCGTCATTAACTCATGACCGATGCCCCTGTCCACAGTCTGCACACCATCACTCTCTATCTCTCTTGTCCATTTGCAGCCCCTCTCACAGCCTCAGGAACTGCAGCATCCTTTTTGTGGCTAGGCCCTCCAGCCATGCCGCTATCCATGTTTCTCCCTTCTGGATGGGGAGAGAGAGAGAGGGTTAGTATTATAGTACAATAGTCCAGCCATTTCCCCAAACCTCTTTAACTTCTCTCAATACGGCTATATTTCTCTGGACTACCTGGGGCCCCATTTGAGTCAATGGGGAATGCCCATGCACACCTCACTGCATGATAGGTATCTGAATATGAAGCTCATGCTGTCTCACAATCTCCTCTGAATCCTAATAGGCTGCTTGTAGGGTTGCCAGCCCTCCAGGATTGTCCTGGAGTCTCCAGGAATTAAAGATTAATCTTACCTCATCCCATTAGCGGTTGTATAGCCAAGCTTTTCTCATATAACAATATCACTCTGGTTCACCCTGGTTTGGTTTGGGGTTTTTTCCTTTTTTAAAATTCTCTCTGCCTTCTTGTTTTAGAGGAAGCTAGCAGTGGCTAAAAAGAGCGGACGAGAGGTAGGATAAACTAGGCTCTTTTCACCGCTCTTTCACTAATTTGTTATGGGCCTGATCCCTTGCCCACAACAATGAATGAGTTTTCCATTAACTTAGAATGAGTTTTGAGTTCCCTAATGAAGGTTACCCTTCCTCTAGTGAGATTTTTATTTTTCTCTGTACTCCCAGTCACTGTCATTCCCACTACCCTCTCTTCTCCTTCCTTTGCTATTTACCCAATGTCCTAACCTTTCTATTGTTTGAATGCAGGAAGCCCCTCCTCTAGCTGTTCCAGCATTTTTGGAGGTGGATGGGTGGCCCACCCATCTATATTAAATTACCGCTCAGCCACAGCCATATAACTTCAGAATTTTACATTTTATAAACTTGCTTCTATGCCTGAGATCTGCCAAACTTAAATATGGAAACATGGTGTAAAAATATTCTGTTTGTATAGCAATCAATTCCTAAAACACTTTTTCTAAATGACACATGCCATGATACATGGAATCATGCCCTAAAGAGAGCCATATGTTAAACAATTAAAGACTACCGACTCAAATGCTGCCACACAACTTAAATTCTAGTTTTGTTTCCTGTATACCAGGGACCACTCAATCTCTGGAATGCTATAGAGAACACAAACACCTGTGACTATATAATATACTAAAATTGAGCAACACAGTGGCATTCAGCATCACTGAAATGCAGCTGTTGCCTGAAAAGAAACTGAGGCAACATCTCTTTTATGGGAAATACCATGCAGATCAGGGAAGAACTCTGTTTTTAACATCTTGGTCAAAACACACCTAATGTATCTGTCCTGGAAGAATGAAGGTTACCCCTGTCAGGTTCTTAACCTAAGTATCTCATACCTGGGGTTTAGACAACTAAGACAGCCTGTCTGTCACTAAAGCCCTGATAGCAGAATATTTAAGCACGTTTAGAAGATACGCACAATAAGCTGCAATTGTTTCTGTGTGGCACCTTTACTATGGAGGTTACTGCCTTTAACCATAAGAGGACTCTGTTGATCAACTGTAATACAAACTCTAAGACAAACTCAGCAATTCGGTGTAGAATTTTGGCAGGGAAGAATATTGCTTTCATGTTTTGTTAATTACTGGAAGGAAATGTCTCCAAACCAGAAAGTTCAAATCCAGACTTGGGTCACTCTCAAAGTCTCGGGGAGATCCAGTATCCTGGTGTGGACTACTTTATAAAATTTAATAAGGTTCTTAAGGTTTAAATAGGTAAAATACACTTGACCTTCTCACAAGATTATTTCCCTCCCTGATTAGATGTCTATGTGATCTATTTCCTGCCCCCCTCCTTATATTTTTACATCATGTCTCTTATCTTTCCTCTCTCTCTGTCTCACTCCCTCTCTCTTATTCCTTGCACTCTTTCTCCTCTCTGTTTAAAAGGAAGCAATCTCTTGGGCTCAACACAGGTACTGAAGCAGAACACTGGGTGATGCAATTAAAACATTCAGTCCTCCCTCAAAGCATTCTAGTAAGAGGGAAAATGCATAACTGAATTCTTTCTGAATCTCTCATTTTGGATCTAGATCTCATGGATTTTGCTTGGTTTATTCATCAGAGAATCAAGAATTAATCCATCCACCATATGGAGAGAAAATGCTGCAGGTTAAGCAAAAAAGGGTTTAAATGTGAAACATAATATACCCCAGGCTATTTTGTTATCCAATTGTGCCTTCGTTAACATTCAAATATTTCTTCTTAACTGTGCAGTTCTGCCTTTTACTTGCAATTCGTATACCCTGTATTATAAAACATCAAATTACACTGCCATGTTGAGGATTATTTAAACAATCCCAGAAAGTAGGTCAGTCCATCATTTACTCGTGGTTTATTAGGGGCTGTTAAAGGAAAAGAGCAATATTTGTTAAATGGACAGCGGGACCCAAACTGTTTGGAAGGAGGCTGTTGGCTGAGAAAACAGTATTCTAAAACATATATCTTGAAGGAAAGCATGGCAAAAATCCTGTGTTCGCCACAAATTTCCTAGCTAACGAATAGGATTAGAGCTGTATCTCTTTCAAGAGGAGGTTAGATAAGGCATCAATAGGAACAATGCAGTGAGCAGTCCTGTAAAACCCGGGGTACTGGAACAGAGGGGCCGTTTGGTCTTGTCTGGCCTTCCTACTCTGATTCTTTTCACAAGAATAGTCCTGAAATTGTCACTAAGGGGGAAGGAGGGTAAAGAGATCATTCAGATTTCCTCTTCTTGAATCATAAGGAAAATTGCCTTCATTAAGTTGTGATTTTTAATATACGTAAAAGCAGAATGATTAAGTTGTCATCAGTCAGAATGTCCTTTTGGGGCCAGACCTCAGATGTTTGCTTGTGAACTAATGTCCAATTTCCCAGTGGAAATCCTCTCCAGTATTCTGATGTATTGTAAGAATTTTAACAACAAGGATATCACCTGGGAATATAATTTTATGTAAGAGGGACACTGCTAGGATAAAAATATAAACAGTTCCTTACTGTGATGCATGGAGGGGATGAAAAGGGCAAAGATTCTGTTCCTAATCCTATTCCTAATATAATTGCCAAGCAACATCACTGTCTCCTCCCTCTAAACCACAGAAACTCCTTCACATGAATGGACTGTGTCCAGAGCTACTTGGGAGTGTGTGGTGGGGAAGAGGTGGCCTAAAATTGGGAGGGGGGTCCTATCTGTGCAGCATTATCCCCAGCAAACCCAAAGGAAAAGTCACACAGTGATCCAGACCTAGCAGTGCAAATGCTTGCACTGATATAATAAAAGAAGGGTAAAATACAAAATTTCACCATTTTTCTCTGACAGAGCTAATGCTGGCTAGATATGTGAATTCTGTAGCAAAGTGAAACATTCAGTATGCTCATGTGTGATTTGCCCATAATGTTCTTCTGTCTCATAATTATTTTATAACAATGATACTGATTTGTGACTGAGCTGTTGAAGAAAACTTAAAGCTTTGCTGGCATCTGTACAGAGATTTTTCCTTCTATATTACTCTACCTATCTGTCACCATTTACCTTAATTTTACTTATGAGCCAACTCTCATTATCTTGCAAACACAAAACAAATTGTATTCATGAAAACCATTTTAATTATCCTTCCTCGGAACATGAGTAGGCTTTGAAATGTTTGATGGCTGGTTAATATCCACTCTGACATGTTTCTCCTCACATCGTCCTTGGGAGACAGTAGAGCTTGTCTTTGGACCTTATTTCATAATGTTATTTCTCTCACGTGTCCAGGTTGTATATATTTAGACCTCCTAATTTTCAGGACATCACAATATATTTTGTAAAATAAGCTGCTGAGCACTTGCATGGTACTCCATTTTATAAAACAGCAAAGGCTCATATATCAAAAGAACAAGAAATGGAGTCCTTACTAGTATTTAAGTCTCCTCCTAACTTCCATTGAAATCAACAGAAATCCTCTCAATACATTTGAAGATTTGGGCCTGAGATCCTTGGACAAAAGGTGGTGGTGGTGTTACTCAGGAGAGAAGGATCAATTCTGAGACCCCACAGCAGCAGCTAGTTTAAAGTGAAATCTCTTTATGATCTCATTAAGCTGCATGACCTCCTGCTTTCAGTGCTTATGACAGGAATTTAAGAGAGAGAGAGGGTAAGCGTAGTGATGTGGGAAACTGAGGAGAGCAAGTTCTTTAACACCAGATGGCGAGATTCTTTTCCTGTTGGCTTCCACGTAACCTGTGACCTTCCAACTCACTGTTAAAACACTCCATGATAAACTCAACTTCCAAGAGAGGCCCAAATATTGCCGTGTTATGGCAATACTTATGTATTTATTAAGAAAATTAAAATCCACCTGAGCACAGGCACAGTCTTTATAAAAATGTGGTAAAACGAACAGGACTGTCATGTCCCACACAATCGAAAAGAGATGGGATCAAAGGCGGCTTTTGGGGTAGGCAGAGCAGGTGCGCGCCTAGGGCCCCAAGCGGTAAGGGGCCCCCTTGCCTGTCCCAAAAGTCGTGTCTGCCTCGGTTGGCAGCAGGCGGAGAAGCCGGCCCCTGTGTCTGGGGTTGGTGGGGAGGGAGCTGGGGCCAGCAGTGAGCTGGGGCTGCGGGAGGGGCAGGGCCGGGAATGGCGGCGGGGAGCTGGGGCTGGCGACAGGGGGCCCCTGTGGGCCTATACTGGGCCCCACAGGCCTATAGGGGGCCCCCGCAATGTGCCTTCGCCTAGGGCCCCCAATAGCAAAAGGCCGCCTCTGGATGGGATGCATGTTACCTGAACTCCTAGATGTGATTCCACTCCTCCACGGACTCTGGTGGGTCATTAATAATGGGCTGGCATTTGTGTTTCTGGCCTATGGATTTGTTCGGCCTAACATACAGCAGGTGAATTCCCTCAGTGCTGTGTCATAAGAGACTCTCATTGCTTATGGTGGGTCTGCACCTGTAGCTACAGCTCACCCTTCTCTGTGGTGTGTGTCTCCTTTTTTCTTGTTCTTTGCCAGCCTCCTCAGCAATTCTACAATTGGGAGACCATGTTTTTCTTCTTTGCTTTCCAATCTCCTTATCCATTTGCAGAGCACATTCAGGTATGCTCACTCTTCTTCTCTAGCAGGATAGCTTTATTGTTCCTCTTGTTTACTAGAAGGATCCCAGAACCAATAAAGCTCCCTATCAGAACTGTCAAAACCCTGGAGGGCAACAACAGAATAGAGAGTGCAGTGTGCATCATTATCAATATCAGTTCCAAAACAGTGTTTGGGCTGCAAATCCTGGATGGGGCTGGAATTCTGGGAAAACATCCTCTCAGAATTAAGATTAATTGTGGATTTGTCCAACAGAATTTTGTGGCAGGGTAAAAGGGAAGCAGTGGGATTGGTGATCATTCCAGCATCGCATCGAGTGGCTGCCCTCAAAGCCCTAAAGAAACCTGAATTGCCTATATGGGAACCAGATGTAGCAGAAAGTACAGGGATGTGTGGGTGTGGCTGTATTGAGGAAGAGGTTAGGGTGGAAGGATCTGACCCTTAGCTGATGGAACAATACTGGTATCCCAAGCAGGCTGCAAATGGCATCAAGGACATGGTAAAAGCACTGATCTATGAGGGAGCGCTCAAAGAGGCTGCGTCTACAGTGGTAAATTAAGTCGATTTAAGCTTGGCTTAAGTTGACTTAATTTACCCTGCGTCTACACTATACTTTGCTTAAGTCGACTTAAGCAGCTTGCTTAAGTCGACTTAAGGAAAATAAAGTTGACAATGAAAATTAAGTCGACTTTATTAAACCACCTTTCTACTCAACCTAAGGCTTAATTCGACTTTTTAAAGTCGAATTAAGCCAGTGTAGACATGGGGTAGCCCTAAGTCGACTTAGGGCTACCCCAGGACTACACCAATGCCCTCCCTGCTGGGGGGGGGCACAGGGGGAGCCTGGCATGCCCCCTAAAGGGCAGGGTATGACACTGTCTGGATTTAGGGAAGCATTTATGATATTATTTTCAATGGATATCTCATAAATGCTATAATCCATAGGAACTATGTCATGTTTGGTATCATTAGAAAGGTAGTAATTTGCTGGGAATGATTTTATAGTTTATGTCTAGGAATTCTATTTCAATTAGAAGTTAGGAATTTGATGTTATATCCATACTTTAAGGCTATGTACACACGATCAGATTAAAGCGCAACATGGCAATTGCGCTATAAAAAACACGTGACCGTTATTGCGGGATAGCGCGTACACACGTCACTCCTTGTAACGCAACAGAATTCTTTGCAATATCGCGGTGTAGCGCAATGAATTCTGGGCACCTATCCTACAGTTCAATTTTCCCTCAATCTGCGCTTGGAATCCTGGGATGAAGGAAAGGAACGCAAAGCGCCATAGGTAAACTCTCAGTTTCCCGTGGTGCACTGTGTTCCCCTTGCGTCTTCCTCATTACCAATAGCAACTCGCACCTATTTTCAACAGTGCAGTGACGCAGTACTTGCGAGCAATCACAACAGCAACAGCATGGATCCTGCTCTGATCTCCACTGTCACCTTCAGCATTCTAAATACATCTCGGCTGGTTGCTCAGTACGCAATGAGCTCTGAGTCAGACGAGGACACTGAGGAACAGGGGCTGATCGATGCCATGCAGAGCAACAGCACCGCGTTGCTCAGCTCCTTCACCGATCACCTGCACACGGTGCAATGCCGTTTCTGGTTGCGAGAGACGAGCACCGAGTGGTGGGATCGCATTGTTATGCAGCTGTGGGATGACGAGCAGTGGGTACAGAACTTTCGAATGCGGAAAGCAACCTTTCTGGAACTGTGTTCAGAGTTGGCCCCTGCCTTGCGACGTAAAGACACCAACATGAGGTCAGCCCTAACCGTGGAGAAGCGTGTTGCAATTGCTGTCTGGAAGATGGCGACTCCTGACTGCTACCGGTCGGTTGCAAACCAGTTTGGAGTCGGGAGGTCCACCATCGGATTAGCCCTCTCATAAGTCTGCCGAGCCATCAATCGCCTTCTGCTACGGAGGACGGTGACGTTGGGCAATGTTTGTGAGATTGTGGACAGCTTTGCTGCCATGGGATTCCCTAACTGCGGGGGAGCCATAGAGGGCACACACATCCCTATTTTGGCTCCAGACCATCTCGCAACCGAGTACATCAACAGGAAGGGCTACTTCTCCATGGTGCTGCAAGCACTCGTGGATCACAAGGGGCGTTTTATGGACATCAATGCTGGGTGGTCGGGAAAGGTGCATGATGCCCGCATTTTCAGGAACACTGGTCTGTACCGGAAGCTGCAAGGGGGTACCTTCTTCCCAGATCAAAAAATTACTGTGGGGGATGTGGAGATGCCCATAGTCATTCTCAGAGACCCAGCATACCCACTGATGCCATGGCTCATGAAGCCGTACACCGGGAACCTAGATCGCAGCAAGGAGCGGTTCAATTACAGATTGAGCCACTGCAGAATGACTGTGGAGTGTGCCTTCAGCCGTTTAAAAGGGCGCTGGCGATGTTTGTATGGGAGGCTGGACTTGGCGGAGGACAACATCCCTGCTGTGATTGCGTCGTGCTGTGTCCTTCATAACATTTGTGAAAGTAGGGGAGAAAAGATTTCCCTGGGGTGGGCTATGGAGGCACAGCACCTCGAGGAAGCATACGAACAGCCAGCCACTAGGAGTATTAGGGGGGCCCAAGGAGAAGCTGCTCGCATAAGGGAGGCACTCAGGGACCATTTCAATGATGCCCTCCCCTAGTTAACTTCCAGGATGCATCAGGTGCACCTTATGAGATTTTCAATGTGTACAAATAAAGCCACTCTTCAAATTGTTTTTCACTGTTTTTATTAAAACCTAAGGGGGGGGGGGGGGCGCTGCGGGTCTCTAAAAAGTAGCTCTGGGGGGGACTGGATGTTGCAGTGTACCAGGGGGACGGGTGGCCTTCAAAAAATTCTTTGAAGGACTATGGGGTGTGGGAGGCACACACGGCTGAATTGTATGGAGTGGGGCCCGTACATTAATCGCCTGGGTCTGCAAAGCAATCATGCTCTTGAGCAGTTCTGTTTGCTCCTTCATCACGCTTATCAGTGCGTCCCTGTGTTTCTGCCTCCTCTGTTGGGATTCCTCTCTCCAGGCTCAATTCTCCCTCGCGGATTCCTGGTTTCAGCAGGTCCTGGAATATATCCTCGCTGTTTCTTCGAGCACGCCGCCAAATGTTTCTCATGCGGTCAGCTGGGGTAGACACCGGCCTTGTGAAGGTCGAATCTAAAAAAAAATAGAAATAATAAAGCTGTTGTTAACACATAGCCTAGATAACCAATGTAACCTTCCAGTAGCACATTCCACTGGAAGGTGCAGGGCAGTCAACATCCTATGCTTCGCTGAAGTGGACAAAGTACGTCCTAATAGAAAGCTTACTGGTGGATAAGATTCTGCACAGGGGACACAGATGGAACCCGATATCTCTCTCCTCAGGGTGCCCCTGCCAGCTAGAATACATATCCTACATGCCACCGGTTGCAAGCCAGGACCGTATGCTGCTGCACTGTGTGCTGCCATGGTTCCCAGGGCTGTGCTTTGCAGCTGGCGAGGCAGAGTATCCATCTTTGGGAGCGTAGACACAAACGCTCTCCCATCTAACCTGAGTAGTAGGCTCTGGCGGTACACTGAGGAAACCTTTACTAACCTAAATACAGATGACTTTTTGACAATCACTGCTTGTGTTGATGCACTTCTAGTGAATGCAGAGTAAAGAGCGTGCACAGCGGGGACCGAGACAACAAGCACCCCCACCCCGGACAATGATATTTTAGCAGGAGCCATAGCTGCACAAAAGAGAAACTTACCGGAACCCCCCTCTGCCGCTTCAGAGGACACACTGCAATTCATGTCTTGGGTGGAGGTCTCAGCGGGGGTGCAGAAGAGCTCCTGGCTACACGCTGTTGCGCTCTCCTCTAGGTCATCCTCCATCTCCTCCTCCTCATCGATCACATCCTCATCCTGCTCGAGTCTGGCATTCAGTGGATGAGGGGGGGCCGATGTGTCCACGGGACTCTTTGCAGTGGTTGTGGGGTCCCCACTGAGGATGGCTTCTATCTCCTTATAGTACCTGCATGTAGCAGGCACTGATCCAGAACGGCGGTTTGCCTCCTTCACTTGGTGATAGGTTATTCTTAGCTCCTTCACCTTTGATCTGCACTGCACAGTGTCTCTATCATAACTTCTCTCTGACATGGCCCGAGAAATTATGCCAAATGTATCATAATTTCACCTGCTGCCGCGTAGCTGCGCCTGCACAGCAGACTCTCCCCAGATGCTGATCAGGTCCAGCACCTCTGCCGTGCTCTAAAGGGGTGCGTGTCTTCCACGACGAGCCGCCATTGCTACTGATGATTGGAGCTGCACTCCACTCCACGAGGAAGAGAACAGGAAGTGAAACAGACGAGAAATTTGAAAATCCCGGGAATCTGATCAGGGCGGGGACTGTTTCGTCACGGCCACAGAGCGGGTGGGGGGAAGACCAGAGAGGACAACTTTGGAATGCTGGGACAGTTCCAGAGGCCAATCATTGCGCAGTAAGCGTACACACAAGTGGAAAGGCACAACAGCTGTTCCGTGTTAACTGCTACCACCCTCGTCGAGGTGGTTTTTGTATTGCGCTACTACAAGGCTGTTAACGCGCAACAGCCCTATTGCACGTGTGTACGCTGTTGTTGGTATCGTGTGGTAATGATTGTTAATGCGTGATAAAGTGATCGTGTGTACAAGGCCTAACTTGTGTCATTCTGGAGGAATGCCTTAGACGGAAGGGTGCGAACAACCATTGTCTCTTTAATGTTAAGGAATCTGCCAGGTGATATGGTCCCAGAGAGTAAACTGATGAGCCATTAAGGACACAATGTTTGTATTCTTTATGTCACATCAAGATTGGTGGCAGATGATTAGTTTTACTTATCTGGAAGTTAACACCATCATAGTTACCCATGTCTTGACAATTAAAGAAGAACAATTGGAATGGGTGTATCCCCTTATGTTTTTAGGTATTAATGTAAATAGTTCTGTCCTGATTCCCATTGATTTGATCAAGTGGGTTCACCTATAAGACAGTATTGAGCACTGAAACCTTGGAAGAACATAAGCTTGGATTTACCTGTGAATCTCATAGTAGAGCAGACACATCTGCATGAACCCAATAGAGGGTAAGTGCCACGACAGGTTAACCCACCTGGAGTCTAATAATTCTCCAACTGTAATAGTAAATAGATCTTGTTTATGTGTAAGGAGCTGGTGCTCCAATTTTCTTCTTAATTAGTTTTATGTAATTGATCATAACCCTCAGTTAAATTTGTGCCTGTGCAAAGTGATTAATACTTTAGGATGTGATATTAATTTCACAATGCCACCAGTATGTGTTGAAACACTGAAAGGGGGCTACAGGTGTATAAGTTTGAGCCAGTGCATTTAGGAGCCAACTTAACTACTCTGAAACAATTGGTTTACGAACCTGATATGGAAAAATGCCTGTCAGAGCTCCAAGAAAATGGAAAAGAGACTTTTGCTTACTGTACAGCATTCTGTTGATCAGATCAGAAAGGTTTTTCAAAGAATTAAGTGTGAGACTTCTCACCACCATTGGTGGGAAAGTATATTTGGTAGGAACAATACAATCTATGCTTCCTTATGTTATGTTACTCTAACCTTTGTAGTTATGTTGATAATACAAGTTGCAGTTATTTAGTTGCACTGACTTTTTAGTTAAAAAGAAATTCAAATGGATTAATAGAGCTAACTTTAGAATGCTTTCTGTTTAATTCAACTGTTGTCATGTAAATTAAATTTACCTTGTTTGGGCATGGATGGTTATAGGGTATCAGTATCCATTAGCGCCTATACGTAACATCATGTGATGGAATAAGTGACCTTTCAGGTACACTTATCCATCAAGGGGAGTCTGTTACCTGAACACCTATATTTAAGATTCTCCTCCTCCATAGATGCTAGTAGACCATTAATTTAGGAATGTCATTTGTTGTCCTGGCTTATGGGTTTTGCAGGCACCTAGCATACCGCAATTGAATTCCCTTGGTGCCAGATGCAAAATCTAATGTGGGTGCAATGATCTAGGGGGCATATGTGAAAACAGCTCTAGTGTCATATGCATAAACTTGATGTGCCCTGCACAATGGTTGTGCATCAAGTACAAAAGGTGGGGAAAGGAAAAGGTGTTAGTAGATGTTATCATACTTAAGATCTGAGAACTTTCCCATGGCTGCTATCCGTCAAAGTAACAGCCCCCAGTCCGTTCATGCTCATCCTCGTTCTGTGGCTCCTCAGTTGCTATGTTTACTTTCATCATTCCTGATTCCATTGTGAGTGAAACATCTGGGATTTTCTCCCATGAAAGCTCATGCGGTAAATAAATTTGTTAGTCTTTAGAAGTGCCACAGGACTCCTTGTTTGTTTTGTTATCCTAGACTAACACAGCTACCCCTTTGGATCTTGTTCCTGTTCATTTGCTGATCCTACTGTGTGTGGTTGCCATCTCCAGCCTTCACCATTCCTGTGCCTTTGTGATCTCATGTTCTTGGTTCCTGTCCTGGCCCCAATGGTTCTTGTCATCCTCCTCGTCTTCATTATCCTGATCCTCTTCAGTCCCATTCTTTTTTCTACTTGCTATGTCTTATGGTGAAGCAGACTCACTTGCTGAGTCTATGACTACCTACCACTGGACACTGTAAATTTTTCAAGAATTAAATTTTTCACCTTTTCCAGTATTCTTAAATAATTGCAATTTTTAAAAAATAAGTCCCATATGCATGATGTTCTTACTAGGTGCTGCAACAAAAATTTACTTTAAGGCCCAAATTTTTCATACAAATGCCTCTTTGATGGTGCACTCTTTGCCCTCCTAAAAGAGATAATCAGCTGTTTCTTGGACCTTGCACATACCACATAAACCACCTTTGTTAATACTTGTTTCCAATAAATTATTTAAGCCACAATAGCCCGTTAAATTTCTAAACAGAGAGTCACTTCACTCTTTCCCTCAGGGTCTTGGAGTAGATCAGCATTTTTGACCGTTGGGTATATTTCACACAGTGTTTTCCCTTTTATTTCTTTTGCCCATATTTTCTGCCATTCCTCCCTAAACTCATTTTAAATTAGATTTTTAAACTCCAGTTCACTTAAAGGGATCTTTAAATCAATTTCCTCATACTTGGCAGTATTTTTTGCCACTTCACCTGCCAGCTCATTGTCCACTACCCCTACCTGTACTGAGATCCAGGCTATTACTACGATTATAGACTAAATGTTTCAATTCTGTTAACAGTAATATTTCATTAACTATATCCTTTTTGCCATCTGAAATGCCATTTTTGATTGCCAGAAGTCCTGGTAAGAAATTAGATAGGATGACGATGGTGATTGGACACACATATATGACCCAATTTAATGCAATCACTATCCCTGCCAATTCAGTCATCAAAACAGCTACAAAATTTGATAGCCATACAAGCAAAGGAATGGAAAATGCTGTTCCCACTCTTTCTGTTCTTACATTTTTAGAGTAGTCAATATACATTAAATAGTAGCCTCCCCACTTATCATAAACATTGATTTGCTATATCATCAACATTCAACACTCTTATTCCTCTTTTTAATTACATTATAAAATTCCACCTCTATCTTAAGAGGAATTGTTTTTCAATTATAATGCATTTCCCAAAGCTATAGAATAAATGAGGTTAAAATCTTTCTTTTCATGACCCTTTGTCCACATTTTAATCCTACTTACAAGCAGCATTTTGAATTTTTGTCCTTCACATACACCACTTAATTCCAAGCATTCCTCATATATTAACATAGTGTTTCCATCTTCACTGGTCCCAGTGATGTTAGCCCTAAAAGTTTAAGTCTAAAGGCATAATTCTTAAAGTAGCAGCATTTCACCTGCAGTACACACAACAGCTTTCTGATGAAGGCACCAAATTGCAATTCACAGCAACTAAGCTTAGAAACCTCCCTCCCTACAGTTTCCTACTGCCTTTTACCTTGGGATCACCTGATTTAACACAGGTGTGACTCTTCCTGAAATCAGGGCTGGCTTAGATTCAGACTCCATCTTGCAGGAAAGACACCCTGTTACTGGCAGCTACTTGCATTTGACAGATCTCTGTTAAAACAGAGGTGGCTGAGTAAATTTCAGATATTGGGGAATGGAGAGGGGGAATATAAGTGAATAAAGCAGTGTCTTGCCTCCAAATTAATTATGCATTAATCTTCTACTAGATTTCCCCATTTCTTTCCACTAAAGTAGGCTCAGCAAATGAGGTACTGGAATAGAAGGACCCTGAGGGGGTATATTAGATTTTCCAGTTGACATTTGGAAAGGATAAAGTCACTTTGAGCATATACCTGATTATATTCTCATTCCATCAAGAGATGGATATCTTAGTGTGTTCTGATTCTTATATGCTTTTGTAGGACAAATTACTTTTTCCTGCACTTTTTTGTATTAATGCATCTTTGCTTTTAAACTATGAATCCATTCCTCCTTCTAGAGCAGAAAGAAGGTGAACACTTGCTTGATGAGTAACTTCTCCAGAAAAGCCCCAAAGGCCCCTTAATATCATTGGTACAAGGGTGATATTATTGTTATTGTACCATTTATCTATCACTTAAAACCATCAGAGCACTTTACAAACACTAATCCATCCTTGAGATAACTGAGTAATATCATCCCCATTTTAAAAATGGAGAAACTGTGACTCAGAAAGATTCATTTCCCAAAGGCGTGTGCACCAGACCTGGGACCAGAACTGGTACCTGGCTCCAGGTTGACTGGACCACACTCCTTTTGTGATGGGAAGGAATATAAAAAACAAACAAAGATTTCGGTGTGCTTTTAGGAATGGTAGTGGAGCAGTACAGACAGAGTAGATGCTAGGAAGCCCTCAACTTTCAAGCAAGTTATATAGAATAGGCAGTACTTGGATTTTTGCTGTTTAACAGCCAATGCATAATTTGTAATGAAAGAGGAACTGGGACTCAAGCAACTTTTAAACTTTAATAACTGATTTGGCAAGCCCAAAAGTGCTGGGGCTATCAACCACCAAGCTTAGAGGTGCAAGAGCTCAGCCCTGACAAGCCCCATCTCAAAATAAGCATTATGACCAGCATACTACAAATGTTATCTCTTCTAGCTCACTTTAGTGTTATTTATACTTTATCCAGATCAGTGCTTTTTAACCTGTGGTTTGCAGACCCCAGGGGGTCCACAGACTATGTCTAAGGTTTCCAAAGGGATCTACACCTCCATTCTAAATTTTTAGGATCCACAAATGAAAAAAAGTTGAAAAGCACTGATCCAGATGAATACTTCTGTCAGCAAGAAACAATCTTATGGAGAAATAATGCAATTAATTGGTGCTTCCTTGTTTGTTTTGTCTATTTTAGGCAATAAATGGAGTGTCTCTTGGGCCAGTCTTGGGCCTATCAAGAAAGCCTATTTGGTCTTTAAGAATGGATCTGGTTTGTGCACAGATTTCCTTTAGACTTTGGGTTACAAAAATATGCCTGACAAGCTGTCAGCTAAGATTTCATCCCCAGAAGGAAGGAGTGGGGGAGAAAATACTTCAGTGAGAGGCATTCCATGTTTCTATGGAAATGTAGAATGTACTGTCTGAAATGCACATAGTGGGTTTTGGTTCAAAAGCAGGGAATTCAGGAATTATCAACTAAATGAAGTACAGGATAGCAAAAGACTACTCTAGCAACAGGTGACTGGCATGAGAGTAAATAACCAGCTAAGCTGCCAGTGTCTGATACCTCATTCTTTAATGGAAAGATTTAGATTAGTGTTCCTGCTATTGAGGAACTCTGGTTTAGAAAGTTCTTCTCACTGTACTCTATTTTCCTACAGTAAAACTTCATGCTTAGTTTAAAGCTGTGTCTGGGGCTCAAAATGCCACTTGATGTGACTTTTGGCCCTCTTTATAAAAAGACATCTGTACGTATTTGTTAGTGAAGTCATCAATTTGTTATATTTATTTGCCAAGTTTCTTAACCTGCAGATTGGGTACACTGTGAAGAAGTGCTTTATGTGACAATACAGCAGTATTTGTTTTTCTGAAACAAGGGAAGGCAGAGAGGAAAGGTGTATCTGTATCAGAAGCTTGCATGAAGCAGCTGTTGTTCAAGAATGTGGAGTGAGTTTGCAGATGTCAAAAAGCTTGCTTTCTATATTAGAAGGTGGGGTGCGGACATGCAGAGACAGAAAGTAAGCTGTGGGCTTCTATGGAGAGCAAGTTCTGGTTTCTTTTGTTTTAGAGTTGTCATCTTAATAGTCAGGGCCGTCCTTTTGGGGGGGGCATGAACGGGGCGATTGCCCCGGGGCCCCCTGCTATGTGCGGGGCCTGCGCCGTGGCTACCCCCCCACCCATGGCTGTGCTTCGCCCTGCCCCCACTGCCTTTGGCAGCGAGCCAACAGTGGAGGGGCAGCGTGAGACAGGAGGCTTCCCTCAGCCTCTGACTCTGGCCAGCTCGCCCTGTCCCCAGGGCAGAGCAGGCCAGCCCAGGGGTGGGGCAGTTGAGCGGGGCCCAGCCTCTCTTGGCTGGCCGGCTGGCCTGCCTCACATGGCCGGTCGGGCCCGATGCCAGCCTCAGCCGGGTCTCCAGGCGCCGGCGCCACTGCCCCAGCTGGTGGTGGGGCCTCAGCCGACCAGCTCCCAACAGCGACCTCAGGTCCCACTCCCTGGCTAGGGCGCTGGTGGCAACAGCCTGGGGTCCTGGCTGGGGCCGGCTCTAGGGACCCGAGGCCGCACCACCACCGGGAGCCTGCCCCTGGGCCTGCTGCTCCCACCTGGGGGCGGGGAGGGCCGGCCTAGGGGCTGCTGGGGTCCCTGGCCATGGCCAGCTCCCCCAGGGCCAGCTCCTGGCGGCAGTCTCGAGGCTGCAGCCAGGGATGGTTTCCGCTGGTGGCGGGGCCTCCGCTTGCCAGTGTCCTGGGGGCGGAGCGGCCGACCCAGTTCACCCTTCCCCCCTTCAGCATGGGGTGGGGTGGGAGCCCCCCCAGGCCAATTGGCCCTGGGCCCCGCTCTCCCCTAGGGATGGCCCTGTTAATAGTGGCAGTTAAATACAAGCTCTCCGTGTTTTAATGCAAAGAATAACACATGCTATCAGAGGAGGGATAGAACAGGAACAAGAGGATGATTTTTCTTCTATTTTATCTGGTTAAGTGCAGATGTTTTGTTGTGTTAATGTGAAGAGCATCACAAAGCTCCTAATAATTCCTGATGTAGTTAGGGAAAAACTAACACTGGTGGCAGAATAGCGTGCTTTGATAGGGGAAACTGTGACTCTCATAACTCTCAGGTTGAACTTACATTGTCTGTATCAGACATTCTCACAGGAAGGTACAATGGACCTTTCACAAGTAGAATGGATTCTTTTTTGTCTTTCCTTCTGTATAATCCCCTTTAAGGGATCTGCCATGAAGAACCAAGGTACTTTTAATGGAAAATGATATATCTCAATGTCAAAATTTCCTAGGAAAGTTTCTCCTGGTGCCAAGTATTTTATGGCCTTTATGTGTGTGGGAAGCAGGGAGGAAGGCAAGTTAGCACTGTCTCTTTCCTTCAAGGGATACATAGCCCTCCAGCTGCTGAAACCAATTGGCTTCTGCCCTGATAGGGAAAAATATGTTTAGTGACATACTTCCTCCACCTTCCTGGAGATGCTTGTAGGATAGCTATCCTTGTCACCCCATCGTTGTCTCCAATGGCACTGAATATGGAAGTGGACAGTCACGCCAAACATTCCTTGCCTGTCCCAATCCATCACCTGAGTGATCCTTTTACATTTCCTATACATCCCATGCATCTGTCTTGGAGAGCATGGCTCTTTAGAAGAATGTCAGGGCAGTGGGCTACTAATATCACCATCTCCTGTATCAAGTTCCAAAGGGGTAGCTCTATTAATCTAATTCAGCAAAACAAACAAGGAGTCCTGTGGCACTTTTAAAGACTAACACATTTATTTATTGCATGAGCTTTCGTGGGAGAAAATCCCACTTTGTCAGAGAAATGTAATGCTCAAGTCAACCAACTCATGTGAGACTAACAGTCAATCTGCTGGAGGCACTGCTCTGTGATTTAGGAACAGCAGCCAGGAGCCCTGGTCTTTTCAGAGCTCTGCAAATAAGAATCCCTATCTGCTTTTGTTTTCTAAGGAGGACATCAAAAATAGTTTCTTAACTTATTTGTGGATGGATGGAAGCTCATGCTTTTTCTCTGTGGTGGAAGATAATAATGATGATTTAATATGCTGCCTTTCTATACCACCTTTTACCTGATTACAGCACACTTTCCAAACAATACTGAATTAAGTTTAACAGCATTGTCATAGGATATGGGTTTTTATTCCCATTTTACAGCTATGAAAACTAAGGGTCAGAAAGAAAGTGATTCAGCTATGAATGCACGGCTGGTCAGTGGAGTGAGTCACTTGCAGAACAAAAAACAGAATCCAGGAATCTTGGTTTTCAGTCTCTTGCTCTAACCTCTTGAAATGCTGCCTCTCAAAAGATGGTCTTGTCACTCTCAAAAGCCTCTCAGCAAGATGTTAAACTAATTAGTAGAGGACACAAGCAACATCTCCTCTTGTTTTCAATGGAAATATATTTCCAGTCTGTCAAATCCAGGGAAACAGGTAGACTTTGTGGAAGTGAGTTATTTCCCAGCCCTCAGTAAATCCATTTAGTCTCATCCTCCATCACTAACAACGTTAGATATGCACCTCAGGAAGCCAGCACGGACTGTATAAGTCACTTCTTACCCCTGTCATTTTGAAGTATGGCACAAAGGACACAGTCAGAAGTAAGGAGCCCATAAAAACAGTAAAAGAGAACTCTCCAGCAGAAGCCAAAGAAAACTTGTTGCCAGGCCAAAGCCTATCCAGATGCACTAGTAATTTCTCATTCACCGGTATGAAAAAAATGTATATGGCCAAAACACAGAGAAACAGATTCAAGATGTTAAATTCCTTCCAGCCAAGATGAATAATGCAAAGTTAGCTCCAAAGTCAGGATAGAGAGAAATCAAGCATCTCAAGATGCATCAATGACAGGCGCATAGGCACACATTTTCCAAATTCAAGTTCTGAACAAAACAGAAATGAAAGAACAGAAAGAGAAGAAATGGCAGTTCTAGGGGCATGCTTCTGTTGCATTTCCTAAGCAGACTTGGTCTCATGTTACGCTGGACCTGCAAAAAAATATATATATATATTAAGAAGCAACACAGAATGTATTTCAATGTAATTTATAGTTATGAAGAAGCAGGTCAATTACAACAACTCATGAAACAATAACAACTGTGGCAGATTTATTATGTGACTTTATGGAGTCCAGTGAGGCTTTCTACCATATTCACTCACAGAGAGTTATCAAAGCTACCATTCCATGCCAATGGGACACGGGATGTGGAAGCTCTTGAAAGCCTTAAGATCAAATGTCCACAAATGACCTGTTCCTCTCTGCTCAGAGAACAACTGACATCTGGAGCTCTCTGCCTCAGATACACTGGCAGAAATAGGGTTACCAGATACCAAAGCATAGAAAGGAGGACAGGGAAGTACGAAAAGGAGGACATGGAGAAAATGTAGTATTAATATCTGCCCGTCCCCATGGTCCCTTTCCTTCTCCTCTGCCCGCTCCCGCGGCCCCTTCCACAATTGTCTGGCACTCCCCCCCCCACAGCCCCTTCCCTGCTCCTCTGCCCCCTCATGGCCCCTTCCCAGCCCCCCTTACCTGGCTGGAGGTCCAGAGCTGCAGTGGTGGCCGGCAGAGCTGCTCCTGGGCCAAGCCCCTTCCACCCTGAGCACTCTCTGTTTGAGCGTGCTCAGAGCGGGAAGTTTGAAACTCCCTAGCCTGGCCACAGCAGGACAGGGTGGAATAAGCATTCTTTGCTGGGCCCCTGGGCAGAACGCACTGGAACACAGTGTTCCTCCCCAGTTTTGGGTGTGATCCGCAGATTAGCCGAACCCAGCTTTTCAGGCATATTTTGGACCCTAAAATTCTTGTCTTATATGCAAGCATATACAGTAGCTTCATATAAAAAATTGAAATTTTAATCATAAGTAAAAAGCCGGACAAAATCATGCATTTTTAAAATGCCTGCCGGACGGAGGACGTGAAGGTAAAAAGGAGGACATGTCCTCCTTTTGCTGGACATCTGGTAACCATAGGCTGGTAACCACTGTGCTGGGATAAAAGACAAAGAAATGAACAGTTAGTTGAACACTAAGGTCAAAATTTTACAAAGTGACTAGTTTCTTTGGTGCCTCCATTGTTGGGTCCCCAGTTTACAACCACGTACCATGTAAAGGTACCTAATGTTTCAGAAAATGTAGAACAACTGTTCTCTGAAAGTTAGGGCCTCATAAGGCTCCGCAACTTGGGCACTCAAAGCCGCTAATCAATTTGGAAAAGAAAATTTATAGCAAATCCAACCCCAACACACACTGCAGTTGTCTTGAAGTTTTATGAAGTTCTTCCAAAGCTGGACAAATGTTCTAAAACAAGGACCATTTTCCCAGTAAGATGACACTCCCACATGCAGAACTGGTAAGATGAGAACTCAACATATAACAGCAAAGAAAACAATAATATTGCTGAAGAAATCCTAGGTTCGGAGTTCTTATTACAATTTCAGATAAATTACAGGTGTTCTGACTACAGCATCCAAATAGCTAAAAACTGGCTGCCTTTTAAAGAGTACACTCTCTCTTTAATCTGCTGACAGAATTACAGAGACTAGCCTCTGACAGGACAGCAAGAAAGAAGAAAGATCGGTAGCTTAACATATTGGGTCCCAACCCTTTCTCCCTCTTTCCAGATGTTCGTATGTTACCTAGCCCAAACTTGTTTAAACCCATGCCCATCATAATAAAACTTCAGCTAGCTCATTTCATCAGCCAGCTGATAATGGAGAAAAGAGGGAATGAGTTTCTTTTCCTTTCCCTAAATCTTACCATCTTGCATTCCTCAAAAGTCACTACCATCTGGTGGCTGACAAACTTCTGCCAGAAACTCAGTAAATTCCAGCTCACCTCACGCTTGCACTCCAGGGAAGCTCCAGACTTTGATTTTTTGACCAAAGCCACTCCATTACTTTAATAATCTCCCTTTTATAGGGAAAAAGAAAAACTTGATATGTTATCCCACTAACATGAATTTAAAATTACACCCAGCCAGCCACTTACTCTAATTACACTCTTCTCACTGCACCGTCCCTGTGCAGAGCAGACTGTGGACGCAATGGACCAAAGCTGAGAGACATGCCAGTGTCGTCTACATCAGGGATAGATCCAACACTGTTTGTCACCTAACTATAAATTCTAATGTAGAGTAATGGAAATGAGCATCTCATGAATTAGAAACAGTTCACCTGGAAGAATCACATCCTACTGAGGAAGGCTGAAGGCCCATTTAAAACTAGCAAGAGAGGGAGAAGGCTAAACAATTTCATCTCTATCCAAGAAAAGAGAAGGTAATAACTGAGAAGAAATTGCTGTTGTGATGCTGTAAGTAGGCACTGAACAGAAAGTGGATTAGCGCAGGAAAGGCTACTAGTAGGAATATGAAGTAGACGGCTTAACCCTTACTTATAGGACTATTTTTGAAAAGGCACTATTCCTCCCACATTTGAGGTGGCTGATATGTGCTATTTGTGGGCAAATACTACCTTGAGCTGTCTGCTTGCTGCAACTCTACTGGAGATTAAGCAGAACTTTGAAATCTAATAAAATGCCCCTCTAGGATGAGTGTCCATGATCAGCTTTTCAGTAATTTAACTTGCAGAATTAAAATTTTGTTCTGTTGTCTAAGCCTGAGCACTATATTTCATGTATCTAGTTGGAGAAAATTCAGTGGCACAGCTGAAAGTACTTTTCTTTTAGCTATAGAGCTCTGCAACAGATGTCAAATTCCTCTTCCAGTTACAACAGTGTAAATCTATCGAAAGCTAAAGAGACTGCACGGTCCAATGTAATTAAGCTGTATTTTTAAAAAATTAAGTGAATCCACACACAGAAAACAGTGCCTGTGCTCCTTGTTTTGCAGCACAGGATGGAGAAGTTAAGCATGTGCAGCATGAGGCTGTTCTGATGCTTATTGAACAAGAAGGGGAAAGTCAGCATTAAGCACAAACAGTGCAAATCATCTCTTTTTTTTTGCAACCTCACGTTCTTTTATTGACTTGCCAGTTTGTTAGAGGAGATCAAGCCAGCCTCAATGAGGGAGACCAAAGAAAAATGATGGAACTCATAATTAATATAGACCCTCCAGCACCCTTCCCTCAGTAAGACAAATAGGAGTGGAATTACAATCTGATGCTTCCCTTCATTAACATAGGCCGCCACTCTTGCTTGAAGGTCCTCAGATCTGTATGATCTGCCACAAGACTGCATGTAATTCTTTTAAGTCAGTGAGCCTAGTGTGATTAGTCACTTCAGCTATATGCTGGAGGAAATTAAAAATGAACATGCAAATGAGATCAAGGCTAGACTGTGGAAGTGACTTGCTTTTGGATATCTAGCATCTGAAAATGACATATTTGCTGTACCTCCTCTCCTCATAATAACCTATATGGAGACTCAAAAGTCACTGCTGATACAGTGAACACTGCAACAATTAATAAATAGCAGCTTCAGGAAAAAAATACTATAAAGCAAAGGCCTGGTTAAGACAACACAATACAATTTAGGGCTTAATTCTGAGAAACTCCTGCTGATTTCACTTCTCAAGAAGGATCAGGCTTTTATTTTGTAGAGCACCATTCATACAAACGGAACCCTAAGAGTCTTTCCAAAGTTAACTAATATATAATTAGAAAGAAACAAAAAATCTTAAGAAAGGAAGAAAAAGATGTTTTCTGCTGAAATCCAAAATGACTATGCAAAGCCGCTTTGAGAACTGTCTCAGAGATGCAGAAAAGATTGATGTATCAAGGGTGGCCAGATTGGTCTTTTGTCCTCAGCACAGTGGCTGATGAGCAAACAGGACAGAAAGGGAAGCAAAGTCAAGGCCCATGTGGTGTTGGGTAGGACAGGTTCATAGAGAGTTTTAGAAATAGGACAGGCATGATGAAGGTAATATTTTATTCCAGAATGCAGAAAAAATAAAGGACAAAACTTTTCATACTTTTTGGAGATGTTTTGCTGTGCATTTTTACTGTGCTTGGCACAATGGGACCCTGATCTGCTTGGGGCCTCTGACTGTTCCTGGAATAGAAATAATGGGTCCTTTGAAGTCAAAAGACTCACATTGACTTCAGCAGGCTTTGGATCAAGACCACAAACAATTTCTGAAGTCTATTTTCCTTCTTCTAAACTACTTCTAAACTTCAGCTCTTTAAAAACTTCCCTTTTCTCCCATCTTACTTTTAGTTCTTTGGTTAGAGTCAGATCATTTATGACACATTTGTTTGATCCACTGGTGAAATAAAGTTGAAACAAAGCAGCATGTATTTGTATTTGGCTTCTTTGTGCAAATGATACGAGAGAGGGAAGAGAATTGTAGTCCCATCGCAGGTATGAGCAGAACTAGCTATGCACAAAGGAAATTCATTTAAAAGTGATGATGGGTCAAAGTGTTTCACTGAAGATCAGCAAACATCCAAATGCCACATTGTTTTCTAATGAAGTTCTACACTTTTAAAAAACAAGCAGAACCCAAACTATCACATCATACATTGGAATGTTTTCAAATGAACGAGGGATGCAGCCTGCTCCTCAAAGCCATACAATTCTTGATCACTTACTTCCACCCCATTTGACTTGCATTCGTTATTGGAAAATGGATCCCTAGAGTAGGAGATCATATTTTACATTTTTTGTAATTTGAGGGGTGTATCTAATGTAACTTTTTTTTTTTTTTCAAATTTCAGGATGGAAAGTTAAGTTTGAGTGTAAATCCAGGTAGTGAGAATTTTGTGAATTTCCTATTACGAGCACCAAAGCTTAAATCAGTTTAGCATAAAAGATCCATAGATCTTATGAGCCCATCATAGTAGAGCTTCTATCCTGCAGTTGTCAGTAACATTATGGGGGAAAGGCAAAGGATTCTTCCTGGGAGGGATACCTGGATAACAATATTGATATAAGATGGGAATATCTTCCATTCTGTTGGTAAACAATCAAATGACTTCAGTATACAGGACCTTTCACTAGTCTTCTAGATTTGTCACTCCAGCCCTATTATATGCACTTGTTTGGCAGCAATCACCGTACTATCTTTGTGCACCGTACACAGCTTAGACAACAATATTTCCTATGTCGAGAAAAACAAACAGAGTCCTGTGGCACTTTTAAAGACTAACAGATTTATTTATCGCATGAGCTTTTGTGGGAGAAAATCCCACTTCATCAGATGCTTTGAAGATGGGAAATTTACAGAATGGGAGGAAATTAAATGCAGGGAAGTGTATGACATAGGATCAGGTCAGGCTGTAACAACAAATCAAAATAGATGTTAGGATTCAAACACTGGGGAACAGCACCTAGAGGAAGGAGAGGTCAAATCACCTGTTGTAATGAGAGAAAAATCCAAAGTCCCTGTTTAACCGCAGGGCATCTGAGTCTAATTTGCATATAAATTCCAGTTCTGCAGTTTCTCTTTGAAGCTGTGATTTGTTATTCATCTGTTTCAACACAGCTATTAGCAAGTCGTCAATGGAGTGAGCAGAGAGATTGATGTGTTCCCCTATTTTTTTAGTTTTGCAATTTCTGATGTCAGATTTGTGTGCGAGATAATTCCTACAACTCTGCCCCTTCAAGTGCCACAATTTAGAAGGATCTAGGCCAGGAGGACAATGATTGTAAATTAGAGGAGGAAAACTGATCTAGCATGTGGGTAAAGCCCTGGACAAATTTACTAACGTGTTTTTAAAATAGTGAAATGGTCTCCGTGTTCATGTACAGTCGCAGGGAAAGCTTGCACAGGCACTGCCTTTACTGTGGACAGAGGACCTCAGCCTTTATAATTCTCACTTCAGCACCTTGCACCAGTGCAAAATTCACATAAAAGAGTGCCGTAATAACGAAGGGAAAAAAACCTCAGTATTTTATAAATAACAATCTGCAGACCCTAAGTGAATACAAAGATGTGATTCACTTGAGGATTTCTGCAGCTGTTAATAAATCACTCAAGCTGCACTTTGGAAGCTTATGATATCAGCAGAACCCCTCAAGTAAATTACAGCCATTAATTTACATAGAGAAGGCCATCTATAATCTACTATTGACCATCTGTTATTTAGGATATGTATTTTTTTTAATAAATTAATTACAGATCAATAACATCTGACTTTAATTTTATTCAATTTTACATTCATTGGTGAGTTTTAACTTTGCTTTATGTAAATCTCAGTGAAAAGTGACGTGTGTGACATTAGTTAATGGGGATGTCTCGACTTCAGTGGTGCCACACACTCTGTAATGTTAAGCATCTGCATAAGCGTTTGCAAGATTGGGGCCCTACTCATGTAAGTGGAAGGGTATTAAAACTTCTAAAGACATCAGTGAAAGGGTATTTACTTAGTTTACAAAGAAGCAAACCATTAGTAAGTACATGTAAGCTTTGAAGGTGCTAAGCAATCCTTTGCTATCAAGTTAGAAGCTGCAATTAGTGAGCTGAAGCCACTTACTGCAGTTGTATAACACCAATCATTGCAGATAGTAAAAAGAATGTTCTAATTGTTTAAGTACATAAATAAAGGTAAAGCATTTACCTCATTTCATGATTAAGCATGTTTCACCTCTACATGGTTTTGAGTTAGTTACTTTGGGTTTTTGTTTCCCATATGTGCACATATAAATTGGTAACATCACCTCCCTCTTTAAAGTATTTGAGATGAATGTCTGGATTTTGATTATGATACTATCTGATATAAAATCCCAAACAAAAGCTATAGTAGCTATTAAGTGGGTGGTTGGTTGTTGTTGTTATAAGAAATGATGTAGCCATTGTTCTTGGGGCCTTAAAAAAATACTGAGATGTTGTATATAACAGATGTTATAGGGGTGTCTCGGGATAGAACAATTGGGAACTTTAAGGGGAAAACAAGTAACTAATGCTGGGCTTAGCATTGGGTGTTTCTGATTAATAGAGAATGCAGTGCTGTTCAGGGGCAGTTTCATGGGGAATTATTTAATATTCAGGATGTACCATTCCTAGAAATTCACTGTATATTTTAGAACATCACGTATCACTCTTTTTTTTTAAGTCCCCCTGAAATATTATTGTGTATGTAAAAAGCAGACTTTTTATTGACATAAATAAACGAGGCCTCCATTTCAAAAACTTCTTTGACCAGGATTAAATTAAAACAATGCAAAACACGAGCAAGCAAGAAAATAAATAGCTATGGTCATATTTCAAGACACTACACATGTACTTCCATCTCTATGGTCCAGCAAGGACACTCACTCTAGATCCCTCAGCCATCACCTCTCTTGGACAAAGATCTATTTTCCTGTCTCTCTCAAGTGAGGTACTTCTAGACTGCACAGATTCCCACCTATATGGTGAACTCCCCGGAAAAGTTAGGCTCCTTAACTTAACCTGCTTTGTTCCCCATCTCTGAGCAGAAAAATGTGTAATTGCCACAATTAAGCAATCACATAGCTCATTCCAAGCAAGTACACAGTCTTAAGGTGAAAGCATTATAGAGAAAACATATTTAAAACAAAGAATCTTGATGGTAATAAGATTATAAGAGATCACCCTATCACTTGGTAAAGGGCTCTGATTAGGAATTAATCCTTCATAGCCCATACAGGGCTTTTTCCTACAATCACAAGTTTGTCACAGTTTCACAACAAGCACCTCCAGTGTTACTGGCCTTATAGGCTGAAGTCCTTCCAAACCTTCCTGAAGGACTGGAGTCCTCTCTTGTACCAGAGATGCTGTCTGTTTGCTAGATCAGAAAGCAGGCCCTGAGTCAGTTTAAACTCAAGCTATTTACTTAAACATCCTTTCTTTGGCTACTAGTCTCTAGAGAATCCAGTCTGAACCAGTATATTCAAGCTTCTGCAGGTCATGGTGCTTCTCTGGAGGTGTTAGAATCTGAGTGAATTTGCCTAAGTAGTCACCTCAGTTCTCAGTTCCTAGTGGAACTGTAAGAACATATAAGAACATAAGAAAGGCCGTACTGGGTCAGACCAGAGGTCCATCTAGCCCAGTATCTGTCTACCGACAGTGGCCAGTGCCAGGTGCCCGAGGGAGTGAACCCAACAGGCAATGATCAAGTGATCACTCTCCTGCCATCCGTCTCCATCCTCTGATAAGCAGAGGCTCGGGACACTATTCTTAACCCCTTTCTGGCTAATAGCCATTTATGGACTTAGCCCCCATGAACTTATCCAGTTCCCTTTTAAATATTGTTATAGTCCCAGCCTTCACAACCTCCTCAGGTAAGGAGTTCCACAAGTTGACTGTGCGTTGTGTGAAGAAGAACTTCCTTTTATTTGTTTTGAACCTGCTACCTATCAGTTTCATTTGGTGACCCCTGGTTCTTGTATTATGGGAGTATTTAAACAACTTTTCCTTGTCCACTTTTTCCACATCCGTCATAATTTTATGTACTTCTATCATGTCCCCCCTCAGTCTCCTCTTTTCCAAGCTGAAGAGGCCCAGCCTTTTCAATCGTTCCTCATACGAGGCACTCTCCAAACCCCTAATCATTTTAGTTGCCCTTTTCTGAACCTTTTCTAGTGCTAGAATATCTTTTTTGAGATGAGGAGACCACATCTGTACACAGTATTCGAGATGTGGGCGTACCATGGATTTATATAAGGGCAATAATACATTTGCAGTCTTATTTTCTATCCCCTTTTTAATGATCCCTAACATCCTGTTTGCTTTTTTGACCGCCTCCGCACACTGTACGGACATCTTCAGAGAACTATCCACAATGACTCCAAGATCTTTTTCTTGACTCGTTGTAGCCAAATTAGCCCCCGTCATATTATAGGTATAGTTGGGGTTATTTTTTCCAATGTGCATTACTTTACACTTATCCACATTAAATTTCATTTGCCATTTGGATGCCCAATCACTTAGTTTTGTGAGATCTTTTTGAAGTTCTTCACAATCTGCTTTGGTCTTGACTATCTTGAGTAGTTTAGTATCATCTGCAAACTTAGCTACCTCACTGTTTACCCCTTTCTCCAGATCATTTATGAATAAATTGAATAGGACTGGTCCTAGGACCGACCCTTGGGGAACACCACTAGCTACCCTTTTCCAATCTGAGAATTTACCATTTACTCCTACCCTTTGTTCCCTGTCTTTTAACCAGTTCTCAATCCATGAAAGGACCTTCCCTTTAATCCCATGACAACTTAACTTACATAACAGCCTTTGGTGAGGGACCTTGTCAAATGCTTTCTGGAAATCTAAGTACACTATGTCCACTGGATCCCCCCTGTCCACATGTTTGTTAACCCCTTCAAAGAACTCTAATAGATTAGTAAGACACGATTTCCCCTTACAGAAACCATGTTGGCTATTGCTCAACAGTTTATGTTTTTCTATGTGACTGACAATTTTATTTTTAACTATTGTTTCAACTAATTTGCCCGGTACCGACGTTAGACTTACCGGTCTGTAATTGCTGGGATCCCCTCTAGGGCCCTTTTTAAATATTGGCGTTACATTAGCCGACTTCCAGTCTTTGGGTACCGAAGCCATTTTAAGGGACAGGTTACAAATCTTAGTTAACAGTTCCGCGACTTCACATTTGAGTTCTTTCAGAACTCTTGGGTGAATGCCATCTGGTCCCGGTGACTTGTTAATGTTGAGTTTATCAATTAATTCCAAAACTTCCTCTAGTGACACTTCAATCTGTGACAGTTCCTCAGATCTGTCACCTACAAAAGCCGGCTCAGGTTTGGGAATCTCACTAACATCTTCAGCCGTAAAAACCGAAGCAAAGAATCCATTTAGTTTCTCTGCAATGACTCTATCATCTTTAAGCGCTCCTTTTGTATTATCATCATCAAGGGGCCCGACTGGTTGTTTGGCAGTCTTCCTGCTTCTGATATACTTAAAAAACAATTTGTTATTACCTTTGGAGTTTTTGGCTAGCCGTTCTTCAAACTCCTCTTTGGCTCTTCTTATTACACTCTTGCACTTAAGCTGGCACTGTTTGTGCACCTTTCTGTTTGCCTCACTAGGATTTGACTTCCACTTTTTAAAGGAAGTCTTTTTACCTCTCAGTGCTTCTTTTACATGGTTGGTGAGCCATGGTGGCTCTTTTTTGGTTTTTTTACAGTGTTTCTTAATTTGGGGTATACAGTGAAGTTGGGCCTCTATTATGGTGTCTTTAAAAAGCGCCCATGCAGTTTTCAGGGATTTCACTTTAGTCACTCTACCTTTTAGCTTTTGTTTAACTATCCCCCTCATTTTTGTATAGTTCCCCCTTTTGAAATTAAATGCCACAGTGTTGGGCTGTTGAGGTGTTCTTCCCCCCACAGGGATGGTGAATGCTATTGTATTATGGTCACTAGTTCCAAGCGGTCCTGCTACAGTTACCTCTCGGACTAGCTCCTGCGCTCCACTCAGGATTAAATCTAGAGTTGCCTCTCCCCTTGTGGGTTCCCATACCAGCTGCTCCATGAAGCAGTCATTCAAAGTATCGAGAAATTTTATCTCTGCAATATGTCCTGAAGTGACATAAACTGTAGTTTACCCCTCCTCATGGAAAAGCACATAATCTCTCACCAGCAAAGATGCATAAACTAGTCACTTAATACAATAGATTCCAAAACTATTAAACTTAATTCAATAAGCTTTAACTTAATTGAATAGAGTTTGTGCAGCAGATTGCAGGAAATTGCCATACCTACCTGCCAAACCTACATGGCCTCATTAAATTGTCAGTGGGAAATGGAATAGTCAATTATTGCAGCATGGTTATAGCTAGTGAAATTACCACTACCACCATATTTAAGGTTAGATTTGTAAATTAAACCAAGACTGGTCAAAATCAGTACTTGCATATGAGAACACACCATTAACTTAGCTGGGAAGACAACAGAGTCCTGTGGCACTTTTAAAGACTAACACGGCTACCCCTTTGGAATTTAGCTGGGAATGATTGTATTAATTTCTACTAATGCTAAATTTGGTTTGATATTAATTAGTGGAAAGCTTTTCTTCAGAGGCAGGCTGTGAACGTAGGCCCTGACCCTTAAATTGGAGCTGCGTGGACAAACCCTTTCACCCGCACAGAACCCCACCGATTTCAGTTCCTTATAGATTAAAGGTTTGGGCTGTATTAGTCTGTAAGGATTGGGCCTTGACTTCAAGTCCCCAAAGCAGGTTATATTAAAAACCAATGGTTTTACAAAACTTAATATGAATAGAAATATTTAATTATGATTTTTCAGTGAAAATTGTTTAGCTAAAACAACAAAAATAAAAACTAAAACCCTGCAGTATTGGAAACACAAACAACAGTTTATTGTTTTTCATTTATATTTTCTCCATCTCATATAAGTTCCATTGTACAAGGTGAGAGAAATATAAAAAAGTCAACAAATAGCACAAGTGACTACTACTAAATTCAATTAAACTGAAAAAAACAATCTATTAACAATGCTAAGGAATGAAAGTTGCAAATTATTTTTTTCTTGTTACTGTCCATTTAAATGCCTTTCACCCTTCAACTCAATATAGCTTCAGAGCAAACTCTCTAGTTAAGGTGGCAAAACCAGATATAGCTATTTTGAATCAGTGTGTGAATAAAGTGATCTTTTCTGTCTGTTTAGAAGAATAAATGATTCCATCTTCACATTTCTCTTCCCTGACAGTTAAGTCCAAAACCAGAAGAATTTTCATATTTGAAACTTTCCATATCTTACTAAACATTATGCCTACTTCCCTGTTAGGAAATATTTGGCTGGAAAGTAACCACATTTAATATTGAAAATTATTTGAGGCATGTAGAAGAGAAAATTTTCACTAAATCTCTGAGCTTGCACTTCCAGGGAGCTGGGCTTTGTGTGTATGCTGGTTTTCGTAAGTGTATGTAAATCAGCTAGTTAGCCTTAAAGAGACAGTCATATTGAAATCTACTCAGTTTTAAAGAGAGTTAAAAGTAGCTTAATGTATTAAACTTGTTCCTGAGCCACCCTGCCAATTTTTGTATTTTTTACCATCAGACTTTCCTATTTTAAAACATATTTCTCCTCCATGTTTCTGTGTGAAGGAAAACTGCTTGGTCTGTAGAGGGAAAATAGTGACGTTGATTATACACAAAATGCTGTCAAATGAACGATGTAAACAAACTGAAAATATTGTTTTTCTTTAATCTCTTTCTTATATGTAAGTGAGGCAAATCACTTGTGAAGACAAGGTTGGAGTCTCGTAGAATCATAGAATCTTAGGGCTGGAAGGGACCTCATGAAGTCATCTATTCCAACCCTCTGCTAAAAACAGGACCATTCCCACTAAATCATCCCACCCAGGGCATTGTCTAACTGGACCTTAAATGTTTCCAAAGACCGAGATTCCACCACCTCCCTAGGTAACCCATTCCAATGCTTCACCACCCGCTTAGTAAGAAAGCTTTTCCTAATATCCAACCTCAACCTCCCCAGCTGCAACTTGAAACCATTGCTCTTTGTTCTGTCCTCTGTTACCATCGAGAACAGCCTAACCTCCTCCTCTTTGGAGCACCCCTTCAGGTAGTTGAAAATTGCTATCAAATCCCCCCTCAGTCTGCTCTTCTGCAGACTAAATAAGCCTAGTTGCTTCATTCTCTCCTCATAAGTCATGTGTCCCAGCCCCCTAATCATTTTCGTTGCCCTCCACTGGACTCTTTCTAATTTGTCAATATCCTTTCTGTAGTGGGGAGCCCAAAACTGGACACAGTATTCCAGATGCAGCCTCCCCAGTGCCGAATGGAGGGGAATAATCACATCCCTCGATCTGCTGGCAATACTCCTACTGATGCAGCCTAATATGCCATTGGCCTTTTTCGCAACAAGGACACACTGTTAACTCATTCATTTTCCCATCCACCATAACCCCCAGGTTCTTGTCTACAGCGCTGCTACTTAGCCGATCGGTCCCCAGCCTGTAGCAGTGCATGGGATTTTTCCGTCCTAAGTGCAGGACTTTGCACTTGTCTTTGTTGAACCTCATGAGGTTTCTTTTGGCTCAGTGTTCCAATTTGTCCAAGTCTCCCTGGATCCTGTCCCTGCCCTCCAGAGTATCTACCATTCCCCCCCGCTTGGTGTCATCCGCAAACTTACTAAGCACGCAGTCTATTCCATCCTCAAGATCATTAATGAAGATGTTGAACAGAACCGATCCCTGGGGCACTCCACTCGTTACCGGTTGCCAACTAGACATCGAGCCATTGATTCCTACCTGCTGAGCCCATTGATCTAGCCAGTTTTCTATCCAGCTCATGGTCCATTCGTCCAACCCATACTTCCGTAACTTGCTGACGAGAATGCTGTGGGAAACCGTATCAAAAGCCTTGCTAAAGTTGAGGTATACCAAGTCAACGGTTCTTCCTGCATCCACAAATCCAGTCATCTCATCATAGAAGGAAATCAGATTGGTCAGGCATGATTTGCCCTTGGCGTATCCATGTTGACTGTTCCTGATCACTCTCTTTTCCTCCAAGTGTTTCAGGATGGATTTTTTGAGGACCTGCTCCATGATTTTCCCAGGGATTGAGGTGAGGCTGACTGGTCTGTAGCTCCCCGGATCCTCCTTTTTCCCTTTCTTGAAGATAGGTACTATATTTGCCTTTTTCCAGTCCTCCGGGACTTCCCCCATTCGCCATGAGTTCTCAAAGATAATGGCCAGCGGCTCTGCAATCACTTCAGCCAACTCCCTCAGCACCCTTGGAGGCAGTTCATCCAGCCCCATGGACTTGTGCACATCCAATTTCTTTAAGTAGTCCCTAACCTGACTTTCCATCACCGAGGGTTGCTCTTCTCTACATTCCGCGTTACCCCGTGTAGTAGCCTGGGAACTGGTCCTCCCTATGAAGACTGAAGTAAAAAAAGCATTGAGTACTTCAGCCTTTTCCACCTCATCCACCACGAGGATGCCTGCCCCATTCAGTAATTTTTCACTTATTTTAATAGTATTAATAGAACATGAAGTATTCAATACAAGTACTGAGGCATTGCTGACTACAGTTTTTATGGCATATGTTCCCTTTTCGGGGAAATGAATTCGCTATCTTATTTTGACTTCTTAGGGTGCTTAAAGGCCACCTGAAATGCTTTTGTGTGTTTAAAAAAATGTCATGCTGAATCTATGTATATAGATCATATGACAATAAACACAAAGAGCAACTTAAAATATTACGCATGCGCAATATAACGAGACTTTTTACTTCTGAATTTGCTTCTATAAATATAAATTTTTCAGCAATTATTGCATTAATATAGGTTTTTAATTTAATTATATTTTACACCAAATTTTAGTACATTTTCTGCTTAAGGCAGGGAGGAAAACAATCAGAAATTCCTAGTTCCAATGGGATAGCTATGTTAATCTAGTTCAGCAAAACAAACAAAGAATCCTGTGGCACTTCTAAAGACTAACAAATTTATTTATCACACGAGCTTTCATAGGAAAAAATCCCACTTTGTCAGATGCATTTAAGATGGGGAACCTACAGAATGGAAGGAAAATAAATAAATTCCCAGGGCATTCTTTTAATTGCTTCTCTTTTTAAATAACAGAAATTCTTTGGATGAAGGAAGATCACTAAAAAAAACTAAGGTGCAATACACAAGCACATGTGTAAAGCTAAATGATTTTGGCATCATGCAGATAGTGAAAATAATATTTTTCTGTTAAATTACTTGTACTAATATACATACAAGTATTGGTTTACAAACTAATAGTAATTCACAATTGTAGCCAGTCTTTAATGAGGTTCTGTTTTTCAATGTGCACTTAACCCTAGAAAACTATTAGGACATGAATTAATGAAGGTAAGTGTGTATTAAGGGAAAGCAGTTCATCTAAGTGACAGAATTTTTTAAAACAAAAGATACTTGTTAAAAAAATGGGGGAAGACAGGAGAAAGGTATGAAATGGGGTTAGCTGTAGCCGTAGGCACCTTTGTAGCTAGTCTGTCCCAGTCACTGTTTAATGAAACACTCAGTTAATAGTAAATAAGACTTTGAAGAAGCAATGCCTATTAAATGTTTGCTGTCCACCTGAGAGGTCATTAAAAGGCACCTTGGAGGGCTTTAGCAAGGTATCACCCATAACGTGGCTAGTACAGACAGGTGAGCAATAACTCATCCTGGATTTGGGGACCTTGGTTAGAAGCCAAAACAGGATAAGAACTTCTCTGCTGTGGGTGGGCACCAAAGAGCACATACTGTGTTAACCAAACCCTTCCTCAGGAGGTGGGTCTTCCCCAGCAACAAAGGGGAAAGAGCTCTTCAGGCTGTAAGTAGCCCCAAAAGACAGGCAGCTCTCTCCACTCCCTATGAAGCCCCAACACCCCACACTGAGGTGGTGATACCCACTAGGTGCCCCACATGCCCTGAGATTATGACCCCCCACAGGCAGCTATTTGAGAGAGATGTTGGGGCACCCCAGAGTCCCCAGACTGCCCGTGCAGTGCACCCCTAGGTCACCGCGAGCCGCGCCCTCCTGCAGACCCTTGCACTGGTCTCCGGGTATCTCCAGCTCCCAGCCGAATGCAAGGACTGGGCGGGGCTCATTTCCTTCCGCCGCTACCGAGCCTGGTATTTAAAGGGCAGGCGGAAGCGGAGGAATCCTTTCATACCACGATACCGGGCCGGAACTTCTTTTCGTGCTCCGCCGCCGCGGCAGCTCCGTAAAACTGTAGTGTGGCCGGGACTTGTTCCGCGCGGCGCAGAGTAGTGTGAGCGGTCATGGGTGTCGTGGGCCGTGTTGTTTCTCCGTCACGGGTGAGATACAGACGGGGAGCCCCTTCGGCCTCGCCCCTGCACTCTGTGGAGTAGCGTGAAGAGATAGAAGGGATTTCTTTTGAAGCATATCCCTCCGCCGAGAGGAGCGATCTAGAGAGCTAGTCGTATTGTCTGGTATTCTTCCGCCGCCTTGGAGCTCCCGGACAGGAGGTGCCTCTCTCGTCCCAGCTGTGTGAAGTCAGCGGGGCTTGCAGGGAGAGAAGGGACTCCGGCGCGCACCGGAGGTCGGGCTGAGTGTGGGAACGAAGTGTTGGGCTCTTCTCGTGGGGAAGGAGACCGCGGTGAGGCTCGCGCCGTCGCTCCGCAGGGTCTTTGTGAGGGGGCCCGAGGGACTCTTTCTCGAGGGGTCTGGCGGATGGATCTCTAGGCGGCTCTCGCCCTCAGCGTTCGGCCCTCGCCGCCGCCATCTTGGATTTTAATCCGCCATTTTTCCCCCTGGAATATTATTTTTTTTTTTTATGATTAATTTTTCTGTGGCTGGAGCGCGGGGCAGCGGCGGCGGGGCCGGGGGTGGCGGCGGGTCCCTTAGCGCGGAGCGGCAGCCAGGCGGTAAGTGCTCAGCCGGGGGCGTGGGGGGGCTGTCAAGTGGCCAGGGGCCCCACTTCGGGGGGGGGGGGGTAGGTGGGGGGCGACACCCTTCCGGGGAAGGGTCCCAGCCCCTGGGGGGCTGTGGGGGGAGGAGAGTCATGGAGAGTTGGCAGCGGGGGGCAGACAGTGGGGCGGGGGGTAAGCCGGGTGCGGGGGGCCGGGAAGTAGCGGGAGGGGATCACGGGGCACGGCTGGGAGTTGGGGGCCATGGGGACAGTAGCCGGACGTGGGGGCCATGTGTGGGGGGTGCGATGCTTGGAGGCGGCTGGGATGTGTGGGGCGGTCGGTGCCAGCCCGGGGGTACATTCGCCCCCCCTTGTTGGGCGCGGGCTGCGCGGGTCTGTCCCCGGTGCCACAGCGAGAAGACCCCCCCGCCCCGCCACACGGGGATGTCGGGGGCTGGGGCTAGCTACTCTGTGACAGCGGAGCCCGCCTGGGTCTCTGGCATTTAAAGGGACCCATGGCGGTTCCGCGAGCCGGGGCGGGGAGGGGTGACTGCGAGAGGGGAAGTAGCTCTGGGCGTTTCCCGACTCCTCGCTGGGTGTGGCGGAAAAGAGGGACGGGGTGGCCTTGTGACACCTTTGGCTGCTGCGGCCGGGAGGGATGGGGACTTTGGATCCAGCGAAGGGACCGGGGTTTCTGTTCCCATCGCCGTCCAGAGAACAGGGAAGGTATGAGGCGACCTGCAGAGGGCAGCATAGGATTAGGGAAGAGGCGGAGAGAGCAGCGTGAAGCTGCATCTCACTCTCATCTTCCCTGGAGAGTTGAAGGAGCTTCTCCCTAATCCCTCACTTCGCTGTGGTCAAGGTTTGGGGATCCGCTCTGCTTGGATGTGTGTGGAAACTGAGGACAGAAGATGGTTACTGTGCTGATAGTTAACTGTAACTTTGATACTAAGAGGTCTGATCAATCACTAGAGTTCAGTTGTGGAGAGTTTGCATCCTTTTAACCCGTGTACGAATAAGTAATTAATCTTTCAATCTGTGTTAAATCTGTTAGATGGCTTTTTTATTAAAGCTTGTTTTGAATGGATATTCTTAGTACTGAAGACATGGCTTTTATATTGAAAGGTCTCCTGTTTTCTGATTTGATGGAAGACTAAAAGTTCTGAAGTTACCAGAGATCTTGAGGAAGGAAAATGTGTATCCTCAGCCAGAATTGAACCTGGCGGCTTTTTTAATTTAAATGGTCAGTTAAGAAATTTCTCTCTGAAAGAGAAAAATCAAGGGGAAAATGTGAAGTTTTACAGAGGTGTCTTAAGAAATCTGTGGCAGAATCCTTTTATATATATTGTTGAATAATTACTTAATGGTTTCTGTGTGGTGATAGCATGTATGTTTCTAATATTTCCATTGAAATCTAATGTAAATTGAAAGTGCATACATTCTACCTTCAACAAAATATTTTAAAAGTTGATTGTTATAAATGATCAAATTTAAGGTGAGTTTTATCAGAGCCAAAGAGCATCAGATTATGTACTGAGTAAAAATAAAACACATAGGGTGCAACTTTAGGAAGTCCTAACTTCTTATTCATTTTGAGCTCATCAGAAATACTGGAATTTGTGTTTATAGTTCAGCTATAGTATATGAATATGCATTCAGACACACCCTTATTCATTTTTTGGTTAAAAATTAACCTCTAGACTGAATATGTTTAAGGCAGATGAAATATACTATTTGTTGACTTAGAAATAGAATGGTAGGAAAGATAATAAATTTGAAAGATAATAAATAATAATAATAAATAAAGATATTACATTTGCCCTAAAATAAGATTTTCTTTGGTTACAAAACATATGAGTCCTAAGTTCTGTTTGGTCTATTCATAAAAGTAATACCTGATTAAAGAATAGAAATAATTGTTTAATGAAGCTGTATCATCTTACTTAGTATATTAATTTGTTAGCTGTGATGATCTTCCTAAATGCATGTCATGGTAGAACAAGATCCATCTATATTCAGTATAAGCACTGGAAAGGTTTTTTGTATGTTAGTTCTAATCTGATACATTGTGTTGCTGTAGGACTGCAGTTACCAGTATTCCTTTCAGTTCATACAGTACACTGGTTTAGCCCAAGACACGTGCCTTAATTTACTACAATAATGATTCTGTGTTATTTTTCATGGTTTTAGTATGAATGCTGTTCTGCTGTTCTGAGAGAGCCTCTCCATATTCCCTATTGGGGATATAGCCCTCCAATGTCTCGTAGACTTTAAGGTCAGAAGGTACCGATATGATCATCTAGTCTGTCCTACTGCACAATGCAGGCCTCAGAATGTCACTCCTCTCCTCTCCCCTCCACTCCCAACCCCAAACTCCTGTAATAGACCCCTAACCTCTGACTGAATTACTGAAGTTTTCAAATAATCGTTTTAAGACTTCAGGGTACAGAGAATCCAGCAGCAAGTATCACTGAGCTTCATAAATCTCTTAGAAAAGCAATGTGTTTGGGACTCCATGAGTGCCCCTCCATGGCACCCAGCAGTTGGAGCCAAAATTGTAAAGGGATGTACAGGACCATTTAGGGAAGTTTTTTTTTTCCATGGTCATTTATAGGCCTTAGGGACTTTTGTGCTCAGAGGCTTGCTTTATTTTTCCCTTCTTACTACTAATAGATTTTGGTAATGTAAATCGTTTTTCTGTAGTTGTTTACATCTGTAGATTTTTGGGTGAACTCCTGGATTCTGGGGCATCATGTCTGATTTGAACCCCAAGGAATCAGTGGTGGGAAAAGCCTTGTTTAGGTGGTGTATCTCATGATTCTCTGTCATCATGGAGTTGGGTGCCCAAACTGTCCTTACCTCAGTGCTCCATATCTATGTGGGGACATAGTAACTCCTTGTCTGCTTCAGACTGTTTTTAAAGTAGGGAAGCAAAAGCCTTTGATATCAGGAGCAAGATTACCCAGCTTCATATTGGCAGAATGCTCTATGTTTTCTTCTGGGGCAGCCTTGGCACTGAGGTAGCCAGTTGTGTTGTCAGAGCCTTCAGAAACAAATAACTCAGACAATATTTGCTGCCAGACACCGACCAGTTGATCTAAGAAACATGCCCCTTTCTGCATTGAATACTCTTCCTGTTGGTGGTGATGGTTCATTGGTGGCAATGTGTTTTTATCCAACACATACAGTCCATCCCTCTTCTGAGGGATTTTGTGATGAGTTGTCTTTCGAATCTGGAACTGTACCAGGGTCTGTGAGTTTAGAGTCTCTAACATGGGGTGGGAGGGTGGTCTTGTTGGTCATGACAGCATCTGAGATGGGCTTGGTGTTTCTTGTGAATAGCTCACTTGGCAAGAGCTTTGGTTCCTCGGATTATTGTTCCATTTTGGTCTCTGCTGTGAGTCTTTTCTCAGAGGTTTTCAGGATCATTGGGGCATTCTTCTCCAGTTTTTTGTATGTATAGTTGGGATCATGTTTTCCAATGTGTCACTTTGCATTTATTAACATTGAATTTCATCTGCCTTTTTGTTCCGTGCTTACCCAGTTTTGTGAGATCCCTTTGTAATTCCGAGCTTCAGGAGACATACTTGCATTCACTCTCATCAAACTAGTGAGCTAAAAATAGGTAAATCTTCAGCTGTACATTGTTCCCTCCCACCCAACCTTAAATTTACCTTAGAGCCTGGTCCTAATCTTAGTTTAACTCTCTCCAAAAGAGAAAATGAGGAGACTCTTCAATGCTTCCTTGTGGTGTAAAGTGGAATTATTACTGATCTCTGAATGTTGGTAGTGTGAGATCTAACTTCATCCTGTGCTGCTTCCCCTTTCCCTCATCAAACATTTCTTTTGTCATGTGCTGCTCAGATCAGAAGTGGATTCCTTATTAATACTCAGAGCTACACAAGAGGTTCTAATACAGTAAGAAATGTGGCTCATTTGAGGTTTTTCTACTTAGCAGATTTTATCCCATTGAGAGTAGTTGAAATGATGCGTCCGAAGATTCTGCTTTTCAGTAAGACTTCTGAAGCAGTTTGAATTATAACTGCTATAAAAGAAGCAGCAAAACAGGTCCTATGAATGTAGTTGTTTGTATCTTATTTTAATTCAAGCTATAATGAGAAACTGCTCTGTTGGCTTAAAATAGTATAGTTATTAATGAGGGATATCTAGTATGGCAGATTAACGTAAATGTCACTTGCACTTTTGCTGTTGATGCGTTGAGCCTTATTTTAAAGTAGGGTTGTCCAACCTGCAGCCCGTGGTCCAGACTCCAGCCCGCCAAGGGCTTCCATCCAGCCTTCGGAGTGCTGCTGCAGGAGCCTGGGAACTGGAGCAGCTGGGGCTTTTTAAAATCTCCCACCCTGCTCCAAGCCGCAGTGTGGTGGTGGCCTGGCCGGACAGCTGCCTTCAAGGGCTTGACTCAGCCCCTTTGTGGGGGAGCAGTGAAGGGATCGAGGAGCCCCCGCAGCATGTGACCATGGAAGGGGAGTCCCAGCAGGGAAAGGGAGGAGGAGCCTGTGCAAGGGACTGGGGGGAGGAGGAGAGGAGACGTGTGGGTGGGGACAGGGAAGAGGGCAGGAATTAAAGAGAGGGAGGGGTTGCTGGCGCGTGCGGGGATGGGGAGGGTTGAGGAGAGGGAAGGAATCACCTTGTGTGGGAGAAAGGGAAGGGGCTGTACAGAGACGGGGATAGGGGGGTGGGGAGAGGAAAGGAGTCACCGTGCTCGGGGACAGGGAGGGGGGCGGATTGGGGAGAGGAGCTGCCATTGCGCACGGGGAAAGGGAAGGGAGGGGATTAGGGAGAAGGAAGGACTGCCGGCATGTGCAGGGACTGGGGAGGGAGGGGTTGAGAAGAGGAAAGGAATCGACGCACGCAGGGAAAGGTTGGGAAGGAGCCGTGCGGGGACAGGGAAGGGAGTGGGGTTGGGGACTTGGGAGAGGAATGGAGCCTCATGTGGAAAGCGAAGGGGGTGGGTTGGGGAGCGGAGCTGCCGTGTGCGGGGACAGAGAAGGGGCGGATTGGGGAGAGGAGCCTGCCCGGAGAAAGGGAAGAGGAGGGGAAAGAAGCCCAGGGAAGGGAGGGGAGGGGAGGGGAGAGGAGAGGAGCCTGCGTGGGGTATGGGGAGCAAAGCGCACAGGAAGAAGGGAAGGGAATAGAGGGGAGAGGAACCTGCCTGAGGTAAGGGTGGGGGAGAAGCGGGTGAGGAGCAGAGCAAAGCAGGGAGAAAGGAGAGGAGCCCATGCAGAGCAGCATGGCACAGCAGGGGCCAGAGAAGGGGTTGGGGAGCTGATGGAGCTGGAGAAGAGAAGTGGTCAGCCCAAACAGCACAGGCTGCGGAGCCCATGGAAGGGGACCCCGCATGGGAAGGGTCAGAGAGCTCTCGCAGCACACGGCCAGGGAGGGTAGCCCACAGGGAAGGGAAACCTGCACTGTGTGGGCTGGCGAAGGGGTTGGGGTGCCCAAGTGGTATGGGGCAGGAGGAAGAGTTCAGGGAGCGACCAAGGGTTAGGGGAAGAAGGAAAGTAATGGGGGGCCAACCACCAGGCAGCACTGCTTCCTTCCCTTTCCCACCACACTCCCTTGCCTCCCCACCTCTGCCCTCCCCTGCTATGCTCCCCACGCTCCCCTTTGCCACCCAACACGGCCATCCCTTGCCTTCAGTTTGACCTACCACCCCCAGCCCTCCCTTGCAGTGCCTCCGCTGCCACCCCACGCTTTTCCCTGCCACCCCATATGGCCACCCTTGTTCTCCTCTGCCCGGCAATGCTCCCTTGCCACCTCACTCCTACCCTTACCATCCATGCCCTACCCTGCTCCTCACACTCCCCTTTGCCACCCCACATAGTTATCCCTGGCATCCCTTGACCTGCCATGCTCCCCTGGCACCGCACCCCACCCTCCTTTGTCAGCTGTACCTCGGTCTGCCCCTGCTCCCCATGCTTTCCCCTGCCTCCACACACAGCCCTCCCTTGCCCTGCTATACTCTCCGTATACTATCTGTACTATCTGTATACATTGACATTTCCTGAAAAATAATGTGAGTCCTTTACAAGTTTTCACAAAATGTGAAAATTTGTTGTGTACAGTTGTGAAAGTGACACTTGTATAACAGTTACTGTAGGGAGGATGGGTATTATTTGAGCATAGTATTTAGATATGAAAGTAGGTTTCTGGTTTTACAGAACCAAACTGATTTTGTAAACTGGTGTTTATTTTTTAACTGTTTACGTTTTATAAATAGTAAGATCAATTTCTATTATGCCTTATCTATTCAAAATTTGCCCACCAGCCCTCTGAGTGAGAAAAGAGTTACAATGTGGCCCTTAACCCAAAATGGTTGGACACCCCTGATTTAAAGTTTCTTTTCATGCTGAATTAAATACTACTTCTCTGATATGATAAACATTGCAGAAGTGAATCCACAGCTCATTTAGTGTGTGATCTAAATAGCAGGAAATTCATGGGAGGTATTGTTGAGTTGTGAGTTTGTCAGTGTTGACAGTTAGGTCAAAAACAGTAAAACGTGTTATACTCATTCTGAGTTTTGGGGATAGAACTAGTCAGTCTACAGTTTCTGTAATAGATATTACCTGAGTATTTTTAGGCCAGTTTTTTTCAAACATGTCAAAGGCATTTGTCTATATTAAAGGGTAAGTCTGTAGCAAACTTCCTTTTTTTTTTTTTTTAAAAAAAAAAAAAAAAAAAAGAGTTGTCTATTGAGATATTACAAACGAGTATCTGAAAAAATAACTTTTGAAAAATACATTTTTTTTCACACTTACAAGTTAGGCCAATTCTGAGATATCCAACTGAATCTGCATAAACTTCCCATAACTTTTCACCTTTGGTTCAAAATACAAGCAACTTCAGATGAAAGGGTAACTGTTACAGAAGCTAGAATTATGTGAAAATAGAAGTTTATAAAAGTACCTTCTAAGGTACACTGCCACATTCTAAGTGTAGGTCTACATTTATGATAGTATGCAGAGTACAGACACTTCACATCCAGCAGACACAGGTATGAATACCAGTGTAGAAAATGAGGCACTGCTTAGGTTAGTAGAGTGCCCTATACTCCTTAATCTTAAAAAATGTGCCTTAGATGGCTGTTTACCCACACAAGCTATGCCTCCTCTGTCTACCCTGTTGTTTTTAGCAGCTTTGTGTTCTGCTGCCAGAGCCTTTCCATGTTACCCTAAGTCTTTCATGGCATGTCTACACTGATGGTGGCAAATTTGTCACCCTTACATAAAGCGTCTGACGAAGTGGGATTTTCTCCCACGAAAGCTCATGCGATAAATAAATCTGTTAGTCTTTAAAAGTGCCACAGGACTCTGTTGTCTTTCTACAATAGACTAACACAGCTACCCCTTTGGAAATAAACTTTCCAATTCAACTGAGCGGTCAGTAAAGACCTGCTCAGTCAATCTGGAAATCAAATTAATAAAGTCACCCCTTCAAGTGGCGTAGTGTTGTGTTGATGGGAATGCATTTCTTGGCACAGCGCAGTGAAGATGGGGCGCTAAAGGGGAGTTACAAAGTGGATGGGAGTTATACAAGCTACTATGCATTTCTTGCGTAACTTGCATTGACGGTCACTTAGTTTTGCCAGCATTGTGGACCAGGCCTCAGGCAGTGGGAAAATTCTCTGGCAAGAGATAGGTAACAAGGAAAAGTTTCCCCCCTCCAGTGTCTTTCACTGCCACATGTAGCTCTATGCCACAGTGAGTGTATCTTGTTTTTCACTGTGGCTACACATACCCTGCACTCTATTAGACTAGGTCTAATATTGGTGGTCTGATATTATTAATATTGTAATAAGCAATGTGTGCAAGTGACAAGAAGAACATTTATTGAAATGACAATTGCATGAATGCTTTTTAATAGAGTGCTTCTAGCTGACCTAATCCTTATTAGACTAACACCACCACTTTACATTTTACAGTGTGATTTCTAGGGATATGTATTAATGTAAAAAGGCCATATTTACATATGTGATTAGCCACTTTGTACCTTATAGTTTTGGGAAGCATTCAGATAGCACAGTCATAACTGCTGTAAAGAAACAGGTCTACAACAGAGTTTGGAAGCTCTTAAATGTCATAAAATTTGTCATTTTGAAGTCTACACTCAGTGTCCTGGATGTGGGAAATGTGGAATGAGATTAGACTGTACTTTGAAACTAAGGACTTTTTACCTGGCAAAATTAACCAGTATATACTACTATAGTTTATAGTGGACACTCTTGTTCCAGAATAAGAGTTACATTGGTGTAATTAGGGCAGTAAATTGCTCCATGCTAGAACTCATTTATGTAGTTTGAAAGACTAACAAGAATCCCTTAAGTGTGTGTAGAGTGTGAGAATTTACCCTCAAGCAGAGGTTTCTACCACCAGAAAAAGAATCTGAGACTCTATCAAGTACCCTAGGAACTTTTGCCATTCTTATGTGGAAGATACACAGCTATTACAGTGATGGGTGGCAGTATAAAACCCCAAGACAAGATAAACAAGCTACTTCAGAGACAGTGTGTGTAGGGAAGTTTACATGTAGTTTTGAGTTAGTGGCATTTTAAGAATCTGCTTGTCCTTGTTATATTTTATTGGCTTTGTAAAACATCTAAACTGGAAAGCATAGCTTTTACTGTTTTACCACTTCTGTAGTTGCACTTGACTTTCAGCAGCATTTATCTAGATCTCTGGGTGTTATAGAAAAATGTAATGTCTCTTTAATTGTTCAAATTAAATAGTGTTGCACAATGTACCTCATTTAAGAGTTAGAGAATTATTTCAGAATTTAATCTAAACCTCGTAAAATCCACCATTGGGATATGGGGGTACTTCTCCAGCTGGTTTTCTGAGTAACGCAGGTCTAATTCTGCACTTTTGATTGACATAGTGAGTGAGTCGCTTGCTTTGTTTTCCTTTGGTGCGTCCATCTAATGTAGCAATAGTGTTGGTTGCCAAAGAAATTTTTCTTCATTTTTGGACTGTGATACCAGGTCTTGGAGGTAGTGCGTTAATTAGGAAGAAATTCAGCATAGGACCAAGAGGCATACACATGTTCTGCCAAATTCTGCAGACCACTACAATTATCTTGCAAACTAAACCTGCTAATCTCAATCCAGTATAAAAGAGATGGGATTGATTGGAGGAGTGAACAATGAGTCCCAGTGTGATATGTGGAGAAGTCCACTGCTCCTTCCTAGCTGCCGAGTTGTAAATTGTTTTGGCGTTTCAACTGAATTGCCTCTATACATCATTTAGGGGGGAGTCCCTCTCTTTTTGCCTTGAAAAGTATTTGGTAACAGAGACCATATTTACCTTTTAAAATATAGCAAATTTGCCTTGCTTTTGTTCATTTCCCTTCCTCCCTCCCTCACCCCCCATCTCCTCCACCCCCACCCCCTGGTGTGGATATCTCTCCTGTCCCCTTTTCCTTTTTTCTTGACTTTTCCCAGCTGTTGTCTTTGTATATCAGGCCTCGTACACACTACAAAGTTATTGTGCGATAACAAGGACAGCGTCCACACACAAATCCATGTTGTTGCATGGTAACAGCCGTCTTACCGTGCAACAAGTAAACCACCAAAATGAGGGTGCTAGCGGCTACTGCGGAACAGCTGTTTCGAGATAGTTCGTGTGTGTACGGTTGCCATGCAATATGAAGCCTCCGGAAATGTCCCAGAATTCTAATTCCATCCCTTCTGCACTTCCTCCTGCGCTCTGTGGCTGTGACATGACTGTACCCACTCTCCCGTCATTCCCGGGAAGTTTTAAATTGTTTGCTCTTCCTGTTTGTTCGGCATGGAGTGCAGCTGTGTTCTACAAGAGCAATGGCGGCTCAACGCAGCAAACGTGCTCCAGTCTGGGCCACAGCTGAGGTGCTTGATCTCATAGGCATCTGGGGAGAGTCTGCTGTGCAGGCACAGTTTACGTAGCAGCAGGCGAAATTTTGATATTTTTGGCCAGATTTCTCGGGCCATGGCAGAGAAGGGGTACGAGAGAGAGACTCTTCAGTGCAGGTCGAAGATGAAGGAGTTGAGGATAACGTACCACAGAGCCAGAGAGGCAAACCGGCACTCCGGCTCAGTGCCGGTTACATGCCCATTTTACAAGGAGCTGGAAGCAATCCTGAATGGGGGGTCCCACAATCACCCCAAAAGCTCCTGTGGACACGTCAGCACACCCCCCTCACCCCGCCATGAGAAGGATACCAGAGCAGACGGAGACGGGCAATTCGTGGACAAGGAAATGAAGGTGGAGGGTGACCTGGAGGCTGTTCTCCATGCCACCTGACACGTGCTGCCCAGATTCCTTCTCCATGCTATCTTTGGAAGCAGCAGAGGGGAGCTCTGGTAAGTTTCATTGGAAGTGGCTTCTGTGCTTGCTGGATAAGCTTTGCGGGCAAATGAAGAGCGGGCGGGAGATGGGCGTTTTGAGATTCATCCTTTTTTTTTTTTTTTTTTTATGGGGAGGGTCTACCCCGCATTACACGAGCAGCGCATCAATGCATGCTGTAATTCTCAAGAAATGCTCTCCGTTGAGCTCACTGAAGGTCTCCTGGATGTACTTCCACAACCTCCTAGTTAAATTCGATGGGAGAGCAACTGTGTTCCCTCCCCCATAGAGTGATACTCTCCCTTGCCAATTGCAAAGCACGGCAGTGGGAACCATGGCTACACACAAGCCCGCTACATATGGTCCTGGCTTATATCCAGTGACATGCAGGATATGCATTCTGGCTTGCAGGGGCACTCTACGCAGCGAGATAGCGGCTTCCATGGCCGTGCCGTGTGTGAACTAATTGCCCAAAGCACTGCAAATAGTTCACGGAGCTGTGTGTCTTGTCTCGGCATTCCAAACCTCCCTTTGCAAAAGCCCTTTCAGTCCCCGGCAATGCCCTGTCCCGTGGGCACTGCGGAATGTGGCGGCAGAGCATATTATCAGCTCTTTAACCAAAGTGAGAACAATAGCACTACTTATGATGTTTCATTTTTCCTTAGAAACAACCTTTGCCGTTCGGTGGTCTGCGCCAGCTGACCGGCTGAGACAGATAAGGAGGAGGCCTCACAAGAGCAAAGAGCATATTTTCCAAGAGCTGATGCTGTCCAATGAGGCAACAGCAAGGGAGACTAGACTATGGAGGCAGGAGTGCAAGGAAAACAATTTGAGGAGGCAGAAGCAGAAGGATGCCCTCATAAGCATCCTGCAGGAGCAAACCCAACTGCTGAAGACCATGGTTCGTCTGCAGACCAAGCTGCTCCAGGCTCGCCCCTCCGCACCCACAGCCCCATTCTCCCTCAGAGCAGTTCTTTGAAGCCCAGGGACCCTCCTGGTGCAATGTTACATCCACTCCTGCACCAAGCTATGGCATTGAGCCACACACCTACACGCATCTATAGCCCCTGGTGCAGGCACTGATTACTGTAATTGTTTAATGTTTTATAATAAAATTGAATCACTTGAACTGTGCACAGTGTCTTTATTGATATACAATAATTGTTAGTTGTTGCATGTTTACTATTCACTCATTTGAGCATAGTACAGTACACCCCCACCCCGTAATCAGCACCCAGTAGTGCGCAGGTATACTACTACCCTGTGATGCAATGCGTCCTATAAGTCCCCATGACTAAAATGCTCCCTAAATGCCTCCCTTATGCGGACGGCTCTCAGCTGTGCCCCCCTGATACTCCTAGTGGCTGGCTGCTGGAAGGCAAACTAGCTGCCTAGCCTCCATGTCCCACGAAGGGGGAAATTTCTCTCCCCTGTTTTCACAGAGGTTATGCAGGACATAGCACACCGCAATGACGGCTGGAATGTTGTCCTCATTCAAGTCTAGCCTCCCGTACAAACAGCGCCAGCGGCCTTTTAAGCGCCCAAAAGTGCACTCCACGGTCATTCGGCACTGGTTTAACCTGTAACTGAAGTGCTCCTTGCTTGGATCCAGATTTCCAGCATAGGGCTTCATGAGCCAAGGCATCAGTGGGTAGGCTGGGTCTCCTATGATGACTATGGGCATCTCCACATCCCCAACAGTAATTTTATCATTGGGGAAGAAGCTCCCTGCCTGCAACTTCCGGTACAGGCCCGTGTTCCGGAAAATGTGAGCATCATGCACCTTACCCGACCACCCCGCATTTATGTCCGTGAAATGCCCCCTGTGATCCACGAGTGCCTGAAGCATCATGGAGAAGTAGCCCTTCCTATTAATATACTCAGTCGCAAGATGCTCCGGAGGCAGAATAGGGATGTGTGCGCCATCTATTGCCCCTCCACAGTTCGGGAATCCCATGGCTCCAAATCCATCGACGATCTCCCGCATATTGCCCAACATCACTGTCCTCCGGAGCAGAGCACGATTAATGGCTCTGCACGCTTGTGAAAGGACGAACCCGATGTCAACCTGCCGACTCCAAACTGATTCGTGACCGACCAGAAGCAGTCTGGAGTCGCCATTTTCCACAGTGCGATTGCGACACGCTTTTCCACGGTGAGGGCGGCTCTCATTTTGGTGTCCTTGCGACACAGGGCAGGGGCTAGCTCCTCATACAGTTCCATGAATGTGGCTTTCCGCATTCAAAAGTTCTGTAGCCACTGGTCATCATCCCACACCTGCAAAACGATGCGGTCCCACCACTTGGTGCTTGTCTCTCGTGACTAGAACCAGCGGTGCACCGTGTGCCCAGATGCTCTGTGAAGGAGCTCAGCAATGCGGTGCTGTTCTGCATGGCAGTCACCAGTCCAGGGTCATCTGAATCCTGGTCTGATTCAGAGCTGAATGCATACTGTGCCACCAGCCTAGATGTATTCATTATGCTGAAGGCGACAGTTGAGATCAGAGCTGGATCCATGTTGCTGCAAAAAGGAGTTCCAGGAAGCAACCCGCTACTGTTGAAAATGGGTGCGAGTTGCTAGTAGCAATTCTCATGACGCAAGGGGAACAGAATGCACCATGGGAAACCAAGATTTTACTCATGATGCTCAGCGCTACTCTCCTTCTATCCAGGATTCTTAGCGCTGAATCAGGATGGATGGAACTGTGGATTAGGTTCCCACAATTCAATTGGGTTTCTTATGAAATCGTGAATTGCGGGGGGGGGAGGGGGGGATCTATTCCGTCACAAGCGGCTCAGTGTGGACTCGATACGGCGCTACAAAAACCATGTGACTTTTAAAGCACAACGGGCTTGTTGTGTGATGATTCCTATAGTGTGTACATGGCCTTAGTCTCCTTATCTTCCCTTCCCAGCACCACTACCCCCAAAAGTAGTTCCTATGCTGAATTTACAAATAGTGTTTCATCAGTGGCATCTTCAGAACCAGAGTGAAACTAACTCAAGCCTGGTTTTCCTCCTTTATGTATATAGAGTTTGTTTTCCTAACTGAAGTATAACTGATGTGATACTTTTAGGTGTCACAATTGACAGAAACACTTAACCAATTAACTGCTCCCAGAGAGTAGTTATCAACAGTTCACAGTCACGCTGGAAGGGAATAACAAGCAGGGTACTTACTGCAGGGATCAGTTCTGTGTCTGGTTCTGTTCAATATTTTCATCAATGATTTAGATAATGGCGTATAGAGAATACACTGATAAAGTTTGTGGATGATACCAAGCTGGGAGGGGTTGCAAGTGTTTTGGAGGATAGGTTTACAATTCAGACCATTTCACCAGTTTGTTCAAATTGCTTTGAAGTAAATAGGATGAAATTCAATAAGGACAAGTGCAAAGTACTCCACTTAGGAAAGAACAATCAGTTGCACACATACAAAATGGGCAAAGACTGCCTAGGAAGGAGTACTGTGGAAAGGGATCTGAGTGTCATAGTGGATCACAAGCTAAAGATGAATCAACAATGCAACAGTGTTGCAAAAAGTCCAAATATCATTCTGGGGTACATTAACAGGAGTATTGTAAGTACCACACCAGAAGTGATTCTTCTGCTCTACTCCGCCTTGATTAGGCTTCAGTCCAGTTCTGGTTACCTCATTTCAGGAAAGATGTGGAAAAGTTGTAGAGAGTCCAGAGAACAGCAACAAGAATGATTAAAGGTCTGGAACACTTGATTCGTGAGGGAAGATTGAAAGAAGTGGGTTTGTTTAATCTGGAAAAGAAGTGATTGAGAGAGGACAAGATAAGGTTTCAAGTACTTAAAAAGTTACTACAAGGAGAAGGGAAAAAAATTATTCTCCTTAACCGCTGATGATAGGACAAGATGCAATGGGCTTAAATTACAGCAAGGGAAGTTTAAGATGGACTTCAGGAAAAAAATTCCGAACTGTCAGGGTGAGTAACCACGGGAATAAGTTGCCTAGGGAGATTGTGGAATCTCCATCACTGGAAATTCTTAAGAGCAGGTTCGTTAGACAAACACTTGTCAGAGATGGTTTAGAAGATGGTACTTGGTTTTATCATGAGTGCAGGGGACGGGACTCAATGACCTCTCGTGTTCCTTTCCAGTTCCATGAGTCTATGATTCTTTGGACAGAAGCATTTAGTGTGATTATGGTAGAACTCATCTGCTCAAAAAAACCCCTTTTCCAACAGACTTCAGTTGCTTGAACTTCTGTTTCATTGTAGCCTGGCAAAATTCAGTCTAAATGTAAATAGATACTGGACTAGATTTGTGTCCACGTGATATTTGTTACACATTTGCAGCAAAGAGTTGCTAAAACAGATTTAATTGGAATACAGTATATATAAATGCCTCCATGGTTGCAGAGAGCTTAACCGAAACTCCCTGCAAGAGCCTTTTTTTGATGAAAATTACAAATCTTTTCCTTGCAATATGATTTCCATTGCATTCTGAATACTTTCACTTTGTTTTATGACCCAGCAATTATAAAAAATTACCTTTCTTGACCCCCTAGATTTTTGGGTTAGACTTCTAATAAGATTTGGAAGCTGTAGTGTTGTTAAATCTCCAGTCCCTCCTTGTCATGCTTTTCCTTTACCTTGTGTTTTGAATAATTATTTGCAGTCTTTTGAAAGTATTTCTAGCCATCTGTATTACAAATCTTTTTTACTTTATTATATGGCATCGAACACTTGGGAAATATGATGCCTAATACAATTATTTTTAACTGATAAATGTGTTGGACAATGTGGCATACTTTCCCAAATGATGGGTGTGACCGGGGCCTCCTGGGATACCCTCCTGAATGTGCAAAAATCAGGGCAAGCTGCAAAACCGGGAGCTAAACTCCCCAAACACTGATGGGTGGTACTTAAACCAGTCTCCCTATCAGTCACAACCAGGCTTCTGGTTCCCCACACTGGGTACCAAGAAATCTGCCCAAAATAGAAACAGCTCCCTTTATTGCACTCCAGCTCCTCTGGCTCCCACCTAGCTGCACAGTCCCTTAAAGATATAGGTTCTCCTGACCCCAAAGGGCCAGCCACAGCACACAGAACAATAGAGGTTTGGATCTTACCCAAAATACCACACTGATATCCAATCCTTTAGCAACTACAACTAAAGGTTTAATATAAGAAGAAAAGAAGCAAAATATGAGATGTTAAAGGGTCAAAGCGAATCACATACATACAAATGATTTAAAGTTCATGAAAAGCAGTTGCAGGCTTGTTCCTCTGGTAAACACCCAGCATTAGGGTGGGCCTCAATCCTTTGTTCAGTCTCAGAGGAATAGTTCCAGAGATGGGTGTTGGCTGTAGACTGAGGACTTGAAAGCAAAATGGAGTTGGACTTGCTGCCTTATATCATCTCTGGCCTTCTCCATGCTGTGTGCAGGTCTCTCCAATCAAACTGGAGTTGAGTCAGATGTTTAAGTCCTAGTGGCTCAACAGGTTTTCTTCTTTATCCTGTTATCTGAGGAGCTTCCTTAATAGGCCCTTAAGGAGACAATGGCTGGGCAGACATTCAGTCTGGGGCATTTTCCCAACCTTACACAAGTTAAAATATAACAATCACATTCCTAACTTCTAATATGAATACAAATCCTACACAAACTATATGATCATTCCCACAAATTATTACCTTTCTATTGACATCAAACATGGCATAGTTCCTATGGATTATAACAATTATAAAATATTAACACACAATAATATCATAAATGGTTCCTTAAATCCTGACAGCGTCACAATGGGAATTTAATTTAATGTGCTCAAAAATTTCTCTAAAATATTTGCTTAGGTCACTAAAAATCTTGCAATCTAATCTGCTAGGATACAATGCTTTTTAACTGGTAATACTTGTAAAATGAATTTGACAAGTTAATTGTAAAGAGTACATTTAAACTGTGAAATGGACCCTGCTTTTTTCAATTTAAACTCTCACCTGCAATTTAAAAAGATAACCAAACAAACCTCCCCATAATGTCTCAATGCAATTTTTAGATTGTTTAGAATTGGATCACTTTTTCTCCGAGTCTTATGATCATGAGGATCAAGTTACAGTGGTTGGCTGAAGCAGTATGGCTTGCTAATATTATAAATTATCTGTGCAAAACACATTCAAACCACAAACAAAAAGCAGGGTTTGCTGGACATTTACATACTGTAGATTTTCTGCTCTAGTTGTGACCCTACTTACTACTGGCCCATTGAGCTAGACATAACTTTTTACATGGACCAGTAGCTGTAGTCGTTGCCTCAAGTTATAAAATCACTAGCAGTTTTAAACTCTGAATTTTAAATTAATAGATTTAAACTTTGCTTTTGATGCATTTTTCTTCCATAATCCATTTCTTATCTTGCCAGTTCTCAGCTGTCTGTGCTCCTTATTAGTTCTTTGTGTTCGTTATTGCTCCTTGTAGAATATGATCAAGCTGTGCTGTTCAATTTAAAAAAAACCCCAGTGTTCTTTCACATAGAAATACAGTTGTTTATCAGGAGGCATACTAGAAAATAATCTGTTTACTTCATCGCATATGTAGTCGTCAGTTGTGACAGTTGAGAAGTCTTGTGCTTAGAAACGAGGTACACTCTGAACTTTTAAGTGGGCATCTAGAATTTATAAATCCTATCTCCTAACTACAACTTCTGGAGTCAGAGCTTTGCTGCAATATTATTCCCCCAGATCTCAGGGCCTGCAATGGAATATTTCCCTGTCAACATGTTTTGGTTTTTTTAAATTTTACTACTCCACGGCCGTTACTTGATAACATTTACTAGTCATTCATGTGCGTGACAAACTGTGTTATAATAATTAGACTTTAAAGTCATGTCATTCACATTACCATTTTTGCCATTTTGCCATTCAAATTCCAACTCTTGGGTATTTGTCTGGTATCTCAAAAAAGGAAGAAGGTAGAAGTGAATGCTTTATACTGTGTAAAAATTGGGATTCCCATCTTTTTGGTCCTGTGGCACTTTAAAGACTAACATTTATTTATCGCATGTGCTTTCATGGGAGAAAATCCCACTTGGCTGGATGCTTTGAAAAGTGTCTGATGAAGTGGGATTTTCTCCCACAAAAGCTCATGTGATAAATAAATTTGTTAGTCTTTAAAAGTGCCACAGGACTCCTTGTTTGTTTTGCTGAGCTAGACTAACACAGCTATCACTTTGGAACTCATCTCTTTGGTGTTATTGGGCATGAATTTCTAGCATGAATGGTGTAAAGAATGTCTTTTACCAAAATTGTATAAGAATGGTACAAAATTATTTTTTTCTTGTCATTATTGTTTGAAATATAGCAGTCTCTGCCCTTTAAATATGTAAGGTTTTCTTTTGTTAATGGTTCAATGCTGAATATAGCAAATCTGAGATTTTGGTTTAATGTAACTTTTAAACCCTGCATATTTATTCAAAATCCCATTTATCCTGATGTTTCAGAGACAGTTAATTTTTAATGGGGATTTTCTGAGCTTGGTTTCAAAACTAAAGTGTTTTATATTATCAGCCCTGAATAATCTCCCCAAGAAGTTGAGCATGATATGATACCTGTCACTTGTTTGGTCATTTGTCCAAATGCAACTTTGGCTCTAAATGCAAGCATCATCATCACTCAGAGCTGATTTAGATAGCTATACTTAAGCCTACAATTTTTTTTGTGGAAAATTTTAATAACTGTCTCAACAGAAATACAGGAAAACAAGGATATGTCACATAGAATTGGGGACCTTTAAGGGGAAGTTGGACAGCATGCCCACTCCACAATTACTCTGCAGTGGTGACATTGGGTCCAGCTTTCTGCTGCAGGCATTTTAAGCTGGCTCACACGGATGGAGCACCTGCCCTTACGAAGATGGGGGGAAGTGGGCTATATTTGATTGGCAATGCAACCCTCTGAGACGGCTTGCAACACCAGTCAAATTTGGCCTTCGCCACCTGCTGCAATCACAGGGCTTGCTTGCAACTCTTGGATGGGCAAGGAGCTACTGTAGTGGCAGTCACAGACTTTACTCAAATTCATGATTACAGTGAACACTGTGATCCCCATGTCAAAATTGTAGTCTAAGGCTATGTACACATGATCAGATTAAAGCGCAACATGGCAATCGCGCTATAAAAAACACGTGACCTTTATTGCGGGATAGTGCGTACACACGTCACTCCTTGTAACACAACAGAATTCTTTGCAATATCGCGGTGTAGCGTAATGAATTCTGGGCACCTATCCCACAGTTCAATTTTCCCTCAATCTGCGCTTGGAATCCTGGGATGAAGGAAAGGAACGCAAAGCGCTATGGGTAAAATCTCAGTTTCCCGTGGTGCACTGTGTTCCCCTTCCGTGTTCCTCATTGCCAATAGCAACTCGCGCCTATTCTCAACAGTGCAGTGACGCACTACTTGCGAGCAATCACAACAGCAACAGCATGGATTCTGCTCTGATCTCCACTGTCGCTTTCAGCATTCTAAATACATCTCGGCTGGTTGCTCAGTACGCAATGAGCTCCGAGTCAGATGAGGACGCCGAGGAGCAGGGGCTGATCGATGCCATGCAGAGCAACAGCACCGCGTTGCTCAGCTCCTTCACCAATCATCTGCACACGGTGCAACGCCGTTTCTGGTTGCGAGAGACGAGCACCGAGTGGTGGGATCGCGTTGTTATGCAGCTGTGGGATGACGAGCAGTGGGTACAGAACTTTCGAATGCGGAAAGCAACCTTTCTGGAACTGTGTTCAGAGTTGGCCCCTGCCCTGTGACGTAAAGACACCAACATGAGGTCAGCCCTAACTGTGGAGAAACGTGCTGCAATTGCTGTCTGGAAGATGGCGACTCCTGACTGCTACCGGTCGGTTGCAAACCAGTTTGGAGTCGGGAGGTCCACCGTCGGATTAGCCCTCTCACAAGTCTGCCGAGCCATCAATCGCGTTCTGCTACGGAGGACGGTGACGTTGGGCAATGTTCGTGACATTGTGGATGGCTTTGCTGCCATGGGATTCCCTAACTGCGGTGGAGCCATAGAGGGCACACACATCCCTATTTTGGCTCCAGACCATCTCGCGACGGAGTACATCAACAGGAAGGGCTACTTCTCCATGGTGCTGCAAGCACTCGTGGATCACAAGGGGCGTTTTACGGACATCAGTGCTGGGTGGTCGGGAAAGGTGCATGATGCCTGCATTTTCAGGAACACTGGTCTGTACCGGAAGCTGCAAGGGGGTACCTTCTTCCCTGATCAAAAAATTACAGTGGGGGATGTGGGGATGCCCATAGTCATCCTCGGAGACCCAGCATACCCATTGATGCCATGGCTCATGAAGCCGTACACCGGGAACCTAGATCGCAGCAAGGAGCGGTTCAATTACAGATTGAGCCACTGCAGAATGACTGTGGAGTGTGCCTTCGGCCGTTTAAAAGGGCGCTGGCGATGTTTGTATGGGAGGCTGGACTTGGCGGAGGACAACATCCCTGCTGTGATTGCGTCGTGCTGTGTCCTTCATAACATTTGTGAAAGTAGGGGAGAAAAGATTTCCCTGGGGTGGGCTATGGAGGCACAGCACCTCGAGGAAGCATACGAACAGCCAGCCACTAGGAGTATTAGGGGGGCCCAAGGAGAAGCTGCTCGCATAAGGGAGGCACTCAGGGACCATTTCAATGATGCCCTCCCCTAGTTAACTTCCAGGACGCATCAGGTGCACCTTATGAGATTTTCAATGTGTACAAATAAAGCCACTCTTCATATTATTTGTCACTGTTTTTATTAAAACCTAAAAGGGGGGGGGGGTTACAGGTTGGTGTAGCTGCGGGTCTCTAATAAGTAGCTCTGGGGGGGACTGGATGTTGCAGTGTACCAGGGGGACGGGTGGCCTTCAAAAAAATTCTTTGAAGGACTACGGGGTGTGGGAGGCACACACGGCTGAACTGTATGGAGTGGAGCCCGTACATTAATCGCCTGGGTCTGCAAAGCAATCATGCTCTTGAGCAGTTCTGTTTGCTCCTTCATCACGCTTATCAGTTCGTCCCTGTGTTTCTGCCTCCTCTGTTGGGATTCCTCTCTCCAGGCTCGTTTCTCCCTCGCAGATTACTGTGCTGTTTTCAGCAGGTCCTGAAACATATCTTCCCTGTTTCTTCGAGCACGCCGCCGAATGTTTCTCATGCGGTCAGCTGGGGTAGACACCGACCTTGTGAAGGTCGAATCTAAAAAAAACATAAAAAAAAATAAAGCTGTTGTTAACACAAAGCCTAGATAACCAATGTAACCTTCCAGTAGCACATTCCACTGGAAGGTGCAGGGCAATCAACGTCCTATGCTTCGCTGAAGCGGACAAGGTACGTCCTAATAGAAAGCTTACTGGGGGGGCTAACATTCTGCACAGAGTGCACAGATGGAACCCGATATCTCTCTCCTCAGAGTGCCCCTGCCAACTAGAATACATATCCTACATGTCACCGGTTGCAAGCCAGGACCGTATGCTGCTGCACTGTGTGGTGCCATGGTTCCCAGGGCTGTGCTTTGCAGCTGGCGAAGCAGAGTATCCGTCTTTGGGAGCGTAGACACAAATGCTCTCCCATCTAACCTGAGTAGTAGGCTCTGGAGGTACATCGAGGAAACCTTTACTGACCTAAACACAGATGATTTTTTGACAATCACTGCTCGTGTTGATGCACTTCTAATGAATGCAGAGTAAAGAGCGTGCACAGCGGGGACTGAGACAGCAAGCACCCTCAACCCGGACAATGATATTTTAGCAGGAGCCATAGCTGCACGAAAGAGAAACTTACCGGAACCCCCCTCTGCCGCCTCAGAGGACACGCTGCAATTCATGTCTTGGGTGGAGGTCTCAGCGGGGGTGCAGAAGAGCTCCTGGCTACACGCTGTTGCGCTTTCATCCAGGTCATCCTCCATCTCCTCCTCCTCATCGATCACGTCCTCATCCTGCTTGAGACTGGCATTCACTGGATCGGGGGGGACGGGGGGGGGCTGATGTGTCCACGGGACTCTTTGCAGTGGTTGTGGTGTCCCCACTGAGGATGGCTTCGATCTCCTTATAGTACCTGCATGTAGCAGGCGCTGATCCCGAACGGCGGTTTGCCTCCTTCGCTCAGTGATAGGTTATTCTTAGCTCCTTCACCTTTGATCTGCACTGCACAGTGTCTCTATCATAACTTCTCTCTGACATGGCCCGAGAAATTATGCCAAATGTATCATAATTTCACCTGCTGCCGCGTAGCTGCGCCTGCACAGCGGACTCTCCCCAGATGCTGATCAGGTCCAGCACCTCTGCTGTGCTCCAAAGAGGTGCGCGTCTTCCACGACGGGCCGCCATTGCTACTGATGATCGGAGCTGCACTCCACTCCACGAGGAAGAGAACAGGAAGTGAAACAGACGAGAAATTCAAAAATCCCGGGAATCTGATCAGGGCGGGGACTGTTTCGTCACGGCCACAGAGCGGGTGGGGGGAAGACCAGAGAGGACGACTTTGGAATGCTGGGACAGTTCCGGAGGCCAATCACTGTGTGGTAAGTGTACACACGAGTGGAAAGGTGCAACAGCTGTTCCGCGTTAACTGCTACCACCCTCGTCGAGGTGGTTTTTGTATTGCGCTACTACAAGGCAGTTAACGCGCAACAGCCCTATTGCACGTGTGTATGCTGTTGTTGGTATCGCGCGGTAATGATTGTTAATGCGCGATAAAGTGATCGTGTGTACAAGCCCTAAGTTACTGTTTGTGTACTACTTTCACACAACTAGATAATACTTAGTCCTACCTTGAGTGCGGGGACTGAACTAGAAGACCTTTCAAGGTCCCGTTCAGTTCTGTTTCATAGAAGCGTAGAAACCATAAAATATCTGGATCATGTTAGTGCTTCCCAAATATTCTCTTATGTTTACTCTGCTGCTGTTGACCCCATATTGAACTGTATCACCAAAGTCCCTCAAACTCCTCTGGACGGAGGGAATGATTGTCAGCATTTTAGCTCTGGCCTAATGCAGGTATCATTTTTATAAGTGGTAAAACTGTGTGTTTGAAAATATGATTTAAAATAAAACTTGGAACCACTGTTTCCATAAGAAATGTTAAACACTTATTGGGTAACGTTCCCCCAGGATTTTATGGTGTGGCGATGTCAAGTTTTCTTACCCTGGTTTAAAGCTTCCACTGCTGTGGACGAAGTGGCTATTGCAAATGATCAAAAATAAATAAGTCTGTCTATCACCCTGCTAGGGCTCATAGGTTAGAGCCATGTGAAACCTATTTTTTGTTTCTTTCTGAATCTGAGTGCTGCTGGAAAGTATTGAGCAACATGAATATAATACAATGGACATGATAATAACCATAGCCTATGATAGTTAAATTTATAACTTCTAAGGTTGACCTTTTTTAAAATGTGGGGCTCATAGTATTTACAAGCTTCACTGACTAACATAGACTTTAAGCTGTTTTGAGTTGAGGAACTTTTGTTGGATTACTTATATCTCTGTAAAGTACTTCTCATGCTTACAGTACCATATGGTAATATAGAAGTAATAATGCCTTTTAACATTAAACAGCACAGTTGCGGATGCTGATACTCTTACTCTGCAGTGAAGCCCTAAGTTTGTTTGTATTAAAGTATTTAAAACTAGCAAGTGTAGTACTCAGTTGATTTCTTGATTTTTTTTTTTTTTTAAAGCCTATGGTTCTTGTGATTTGTTATAGTTGTGCAATAATTCTTAATGTTCCTGAGCACTTCAGTTATTTTTGTCTTTTAAAAATTGTACTTTGAAAATAGTTTTAATCTTTTTTTTGATATATTTTTGTTTCCTCTAGGAATTGAAACTGAAATTAACCCACTTCTCCAAGCCTTTTAAAAAGTGACTAAATGCAACTGGGTCAGGCTCTCTGTGGGCATGAAGTGGCTGGGAGAATCCAAGAACATGGTGGTGAATGGCAGGAGAAATGGAGGCAAGTTGTCTAATGAACATCAGCAAAATCAGTCCAAATTGCAGCACACTGGAAAGGACAATCCAAAGACTAGCAAAAATGGAGTTGAGAGAAGATCAAGCAGATGTATGTACATGTTTGTTTGGGTTGTGATGTGAATCAGTGGCATCTCACTTACTGAATTGCTATCATTTTAATTGCTTATTAAGTCCTATGAATAGTTAAATCAAAATTAAATCATTTGCATTTATTTTGAATTGTGTGGCAAAATTTTGAGTACAGCAACAAAAAAAAAAAATCCTTAATATGTGATGGCTAAGAACTAACTTCATTGCATAGTAGACTCTAGATATATTTGAAAATAATAATTTGCCCACAAATCTTAAGAATTGGCCTTGGAAAAAATAAGGGATTCTAGCTAGAACCCTGGAACCAGTTATGAAGGTTACATGAATATAGACACTTGAACAGGTAAATCCCTGTTTTATTTGTCATACCTATATCAATAATTCATTATAAAACTTAGGTTTCTTATAAACAAATTTCATTATCATTATGAACCAGATATAAATTTCAGCTGACACTGATATTTGGAGTTTGGAAAATCAGGCTTTGCTTTCACATTTTTGTAGTATTGTTCCTTGTAAATATGTAATTGCTGAGGCAAATATTGCTGAATTTATTTCTTAGACAAAGAAAAATCGAGCGTATATTCATGGCTCTAGACACCCTTGACAGCGTTTTAAAAATTGAAGTACAACATCCCTTCTACCTAGACCTGCTAACCAACAAGATCTAAGTAAAGCAATTCCTCTCTGTGTCCTCAGTTTTCCCAAAACTCAACATCCTCCTATTTTTTTTCTTTAGAAGAGCCTGGTTGCACGTCTGAAATGTTAACATATTTGGGTTACTTCATTCTGGGTATAGTACAAGTTTGAAGGTCAAGGAGAACATCCTACCAGCAATCCCCATTCTTGCAGGTCTTGAAGTACTATTATAATAAGCTTAAGTTGAGGTGTACCACTTTAAAAAGTATGCTTCCAAACTCAGCCCCAGTTTCATTTTCTGAATGGTTTTGAGGGGTAGCCTCTTCTGAAGCACATTGTAACAATCTAATCTCTAGGCAAGGAAGATGTATGTGATTGTTTGCAAGGTCTGCATCTGTGAAAGAAAGTCAGTTTCCTGGCCAAATTTACATAATGGGAGACAACTTAAACCAAAGTGTAGGTCAGCCCAAGATCAGAGGAAGCTGTTTTATGAGGCTTTTTGCCCTGTTCAAGGTAGATGGCATCCTCATTATTTCATGGACTCTTGCCACAGAGACCAAAGGAGATCATATAAAGCAAAAAGATGAGAATCTGCATCATACAGTCACAGGGCAGGGATCACACCCCCAGACTTTCACCATTATACTTCAGATCAACAAAGCAGGCTGCTGGAATCCCTGCTGATAGCAGGGCAGTCTCTCTTTAAGGAACTTACTTTAACCGGCATCCCAGCTGATTGAGTATTGCATTAGCACCTCCCTCCTCTTGTTGCTGCTGGTATCCTTGGTGGAGTTGCCCTATAAAGGGAGGATACTGTAAAACCGACTAATTTTCAGGTTTTTTTTAACTCTGATGTTTTTGCTTTTCGCAGGTAGTGGTGCTTCAGGATTTGAAGGCCAAAGTCGCTATGTGCCTTCCTCTGGAATGTCTGCCAAGGAGTTGTGTGAAAATGATGACCTAGCAACTAGTTTGGTTCTTGATCCCTATTTAGGTTTTCAGACACACAAAATGAATACTAGGTAATTTTGTATGCCTTTATTTACCTAGAAGAGAAATAATCACCTTATTGATGTAGATGGTAAAGGGTAAATGTGGAGTTTCTTGCATGTCTGTAGAAATTTACAAATGGTAATCTCTCTTGTTCTATTGGGTAACTTTAGGCTTCAGACTGGTGTTGATCTTGTAATTGGGACTCTGAGCATGACAGCAAAAGGTAGCTGCATCGCTATAGCTTGTATTTCCATTAAACCCTGTTATCAAGCTCTGTTTTTGAGCAGGAGCTTACTAGAAAGTTTCTTAGTCTCGGTAATAATTATTTTAATCAGTTTGGAAGCGGTTAAATTATTATTAGCCTGTTACGTTAGAATAATTTTTACCTGAACAAGGCTATTTATATACAATCCCATTACTAGGACATTGGTATGTTTTTACTAGGTTGAATAGGTCTTCAGTGTAGAACAGCAGGCTGACCAATATGAATGCTAAATTAATTGGTGTTGTCATGCAGTATAAATAATGTGCTTATGCATTAGGGTTACAGCAGTGCTGTAGTGTCTTAATAAAACCTTGAACTCTGCAGGCCCATTCTAAAAAGCTGCATTTTCAGGACTCCACATCCATCATTCTTCTGCCATTCATTTGAGGAGTGCTTTCCTTCTACAGGTTTACTTCAGGTTATTGATTAGTACAGCATCTTGAGTCTATAATAAAACTGTGTATTTAGGTAGGCATTTTTAAGGTCCTCATTAACACAGTATTTGAGCATCCAGCTGGTGGTCCAACTTGATTACAGATGCTCCTGTAATTAAATGAGCCTTCTTTCTGTTGCATGAGAAGTCAGTTGATGGAGATGGGTATATACATGATTCTGTAGCTTCCTGTCCAGGAAATAATTATGCAGAGAAATTATTTCTCCTTTCTATTGTTTTATGATTGGACATGCTGACTCCATAAATGTACAGTGTTTTCTGGTTATGAGACTTCAACAAGAAAACTACATTCTTCAGTTTTTTGCAAAACAAACAAGGAGCCCTGTGGCATTTTAAAGACTAAAAAATGTATTTATCGCATGATAATTTTTGGTTTTTGTTTTAAGATTTTACTGATTTGATACAAAAGTCTATCGCCATGTATTTCTTCCTTTCTCAGACTTGAAGAACAAAATTACAGACAGTTTGTGATTTGACTTCAAGGGTAATAGTTACTAAATTTGAAGCAGTGTGGGAAATATTTTGGAGTGGTTTAAGGCTTCCATCAGAAACACATTTTCCTAATTCTTCTATACCATCCTATTGAGAGAGTATCTTATTGCAATGAATTAAAATAAAAGGATCAGCATAGTTCTTATTTAGCTCCTCTTGGTGACATCTGGCTATTGTCATAGCTAGGCAGCTTGGATTTTGTTCCTTTTATCCAGTGAGATGTTTCTTTAGCATTGTCTTCTGAGATAAAAATCTTCAGATACAGAATGACTAGATAAGTGTTCAGAGAATATGGGCTGGTCAATCTCCCTGCTGTTTTTGGCAGCAGTTGAACGTAGATAAGCAGATTACCTAAAATAACTTGCATATCTACATTTGGCTTCTATACATCCTGCACACACACTGCCCTGGTTCAAAGGGAGGGCTCTCCCTTCAAGCCAGTGTTACACAGTTGCCGGGGTGGTGTTGCAGGATTGACTTCCTGATCGGCTGACGGGGTCTTCACAGAAGTTCAAACTGATGGCAGCAAATTTGCTGTCATCAGTGAAGAACTGCCCTAAGAAACACTAGTACCAGGCTATGTTCCCTCTAAGCTGCACAGGTGGCACACCTGTGCACCTGTTACAGACTCCCACACAGCCTGATTCCCCGCTTCCCTTCTTCTCCCCCAGCCCTGGCTCTCCCCTTCTCCCCGGCCACAGCTCTCTCTGGCCATGACTCTCCCCTTCACCCCAGCCGAATCTTCCTTGTCCGCGGCTCTCCCCTTCATCCCAGCCAAATCTTCCTCAGTGCAGCTCTTTTTCTTCTCTCTAGCTCAACCCATAGTAAATTAATAAAACTACAGTGTTCCATTTTAACATTTTATTAAAGTTCAAACGAAAAGACAACATTTATGCATTTCTTTTGAATTAAGGTACTTTAGGGTTGCTGATGCTTCCAGCGCCAAAAAGCAGTTGCCCATGAGGCACCATGCCTCCCAAATTGCCACTCAGCAAGTACAGTAACTTGCTCAGCTGCATCATCAGCTTAGAGGGAATGTTGGTACTGGAACATGCAGTTATAGTAGAAATTAATTAGAGTCACAACTCTTGAATTTGGAACATCTTCAATTTCAGTGTTGAGGTCTTGCAAACATTATACCATGTACATTGAAATGTCTCTAAAACAAAACATTGTCATGATAGAAAATGGACTTTTTCCCTTTACACCTTCAAGCAAATTCAGGGGTGGCTGCTGTGCAAAGGGTTGCATCACAGATATTTTACAGAGCTGTTGATAATGTTTGTGTCTGTTGATCCACATATGGTTACAATGTTTATATTTTGTAAATAGTCCAGCACAAGGCTGACTGAAGGTGATCATTAGCTTACATCTCTGGAAGCCAGGTTCCTGTTTGCTGCAACTGCATAAATATACAAGTTTTTAGTGTTATATACACATTTTCTCTGTGGGTCTTATTTAGCAGTTAAAGATTCTTTAAGGATTTGTTATGTGCAAAGAAATCATGGGGCAAGAAAAAGCATCTTTAGAATTCTTAGCAAAACATTTAAATTAACATTTTTCCTTTCCTTTTTATTTCCTTCTCCCCAGTTGAGTTAGCTATTGCTATCAGATAGAAAATAAGTGTAATGAATTGTGTATTATAGTTTTCTGGTGGTTGTATTATTTTCTTTGAAATATCAGTGAAAGAAGTCTGAAATAATATGCTAGGATTTAATTAGAAACTTTCATCACCATTAATTCAGTATCTTAATTAATGACCATGCCTCCGCAACATGTGCCACGTGAAACATTAAACCCTTCTGAGTAGTAGTTGGTTGATATTTTGATGAAGAAATACAGTGAGATAAAGGAGTGCTCTGATAAGCATCCCACCAGACCACTAGAATTTGGAGAAGTTACTTATACTGGAATCACAAGAGGAACCAGGCAAACTGGTTATTTATGTCAAGATGGATTCATCTTACCAAAGCACCAGGAGTCAGTGCCCTTTGAATACTCTGGTAGATGAGATGTAGGAGACTCAAATTATCATAATGCCAGGCTCCAATTACTGCATTTTCAGGGTCCATCAGAATGGTACAGATTTTTTCTGTACCTCAGCTTTTCCCAGAGCTTTGCAGATAAGCCCTTAATGCCGTGAGAACCATGTTTCTTGAGTGAGCTGCTGTCCTTTTCAAATCCATTGGGTTACAGTTCTTTTGATTTGAAGAGAAACAGATTCTTTCACTTTCTACTGCAGCAGTATCTCAAAGAAAGTCTAGTTTATGTACTGCAACATCTATGGAGTGTTAGATATCATCTTCAGCAGCTTCAGAGTTAAAATCTTACCTACACTTTTCTCTGTAGGAGTATTATGCAATATAGGGCTTTCAGATCTATGGTTCTCTGTCTCCTAAGTTAGTGATTTGTCCAGGGAGTGATGATGAGACAAGTAATTTTCTTTGTAGAAGGCAGTCTTGTTTGGGTTCCCTTGCTTTAGCCCCGAGTATCAGTGGTTTTGCTGATGTTATCAGATACTTCTAAAAGAGCAACTGGAAGGCCAGTTCTCACAGGTTTCTCTTTCTACCACATCCGCTGATGAGGCTCTTGACAACTTCCTTCTTTCCTCTGAATGACCTGGACTAAGGATTTGATGGATTGATTGGATATAGCTCTGGAGATGCATTTAGTGACTGCCCAGAAATAACTCTGTTTTGACATCTTGAATCTCCAAAAGAAAGTAATCTTTTCTATTGGTGAAAATATGCTGGAATTGGCAGAAGAGGTCTGCAACCAGTGTGCCTTGGTTTCCTTTGTCTCTAGGAGGCCAGTGCTTTGGATCAAGACATAGGGAGGAAGTTAAGCTAATCTCTCAATATCCTTCCACATGATCCCTTGTGGTTTTGGCTGCAAGTGATAAATCAGAAGCTGGGAAAATGGCATCTACTTTTGGGAAACAAACATCCAGAAGATGGGTATGTCCAGTAAGTTATTTATCTGCAGCCCCGATGCTCAAGACCTCTCACTACCAGGCTGTCATGCCTGTACGTAGTTCCTTCTATAGGTTAAGATGGATAAAGAACAGTACTTCCTCAAGATCTTTGAGGATCAGTAAATCTATTGGCATTTGTTGAGGGTCCTTTTTGACATGTCCAGTGTAACTGTTTGCTTTTGACCACAGCGGTTGGTATTTTAGGAGCTTTTTCTGGCTCTGGAATTTTGGAACTTGTGGCACAGACTGAAGGCAAAATAATGGACTTGCCCTTCTAAGACGCTGATAAGGCCTTAAAGAAACTGAAGAGTACAAGATCCACAGCCCTAAATTTGGATCACATGATTCCTGAAAAGTGCCTTCTGGTTCCAAATGTTGCAGTTTTGACAGTATTCTTCTGGAGCTGCCTGCCAGTGGAGGCCCAGACAGTCTTGGAGGTGATTCTGTGCCCACTGGAGGAGGAAAGGCTCCTCTCTATTGCTGCAGCAGTATGCAGTGCATATAGGCAGTAGCTGAGGCTGTGACCCCTAACCAATTGTAAGACTTAGATTTTTCACCCTTTCCCCTTTTGTTTGGTAACTGTCCTCATTTTTCCAGAGTGGGTAAGCCATTTCTTCAGACTGATTCAAAGGCTATGTACACACTACCATTTTTAACGCGCAATAATCCTCTTCCGCATTAATTCTCCCGTGGCTGTTGTTGCGCGAGATCGCGTACACACTATGCTTGCTCTAACGGAACAAAGCCCCCCCCCTTCTGAGCGCAGTCCTCCAGGAAAGCGAAGGGGATTGTGGGTACGTATCCCAGAGTCCCCAGTATCATCTCCCGTGGTGCATTCCGCTACTGACGCTACCCAGCGGTTGCCAATAGCAACGAGCGCGAATTTCAAATTGAAGCAACCTTCTTCTCGGCACTGCCTTTTCAGAATCGACATGGATTCAGCTGTGATCTTGAATGCTGCCTTCAGCATTGTGAACACAGCCCAGATTCTGTTGCGGTTTGCCTTTGGCTATGATTCGGAGCATGACACGGATGACTCGGTCTCGGATGATGACAGCATTGAAAACAAAACGGACATTCTGATCAGTTTCGCGGACCAGCAACACAGCCTGAACCGCCGTGTTTGGTCCCGGCAGACGAGCACAGACTGGTGGGAACGAATCGTCCTTCAGCTGTGGGATGATGATCAGTGGCAACAGAACTTTAGAATGCGGAAAGCCACATTTATGGAGCTATGCCAGGAGCTTGCCCCTGCCCTTCGATGCAAGGACACGAGGATGAGACCCGCCATGACCGTGGAGAAGCGTGTGGCTATCGCACTTTGGAAACTGGCGACTCCAGACTGCTACCGCTCGGTCGCAAACCAGTTTGGGGTTGGACGCTCGACCGTTGGAGTGGCACTGTCACAAGTATGCAGAGCCATCAACCGTATTCTGCTCAGGAGGATGGTGACCCCGGGAAACGTGAGGGAGATCATCGCAGGATTTAATGAGTTGGGCTTCCCGAACTGTGGGGGTGCAATAGATGGGACTCACATCCCTATTCTCGCTCCCGACCACCTTGCCTCTGAATACATCAACAGGAAAGGATACTTTTCGATGGTTCTACAGGCACTGGTGGACCACCGTGGTCGCTTTATGGACATTAATGCTGGCTGGTCTGGAAAGGTGCACGATGCACGCATCTTTAGAAACTCTGGACTATTCAGAAGGCTACATGCTGGCACATTTTTTCCAGACGAGAAAATAATTGTGGGCGGTGTAGAGATGCCAGTGGTGATACTTGGGGACCCCGCCTACCCACTGATGCCATGGCTCATGAAGCCGTACACCGGGAAGTTGGATCCTGACAAGGAGCGTTTCAATTACCGGTTAAGTAGATGCAGAATGGTTGTGGAGTGTGCCTTTGGCCGTTTAAAAGCGCGCTGGAGAGCGCTGTATGGCAGGCTAGATCTCCACGAGGACAGGATCCCATTAGTTATTTCGGCTTGCTGTGTTCTTCACAATATATGTGAAAGCCGGGGGGAGAGATTCAGGAACTCTTGGACCACTGAGGCACAACGTCTGGAAAATGCTTACCAGCAACCAGACACGAGGGGTATCCGGGGGGCGCAGCTAAGGGCAGTTCGCATAAGGGATGCGTTAAAAACCCATTTTAGTACTGTTGGTTAAAATTGTACCTTTGAATATAGTTACTAACCATTTCCTATATGTTTCAACTGTTAAAAATTAAGCTTTAGAAATTTTGTGTTTTTCCCCTGTAAACATTCATTGAATCAAAAACTGTTAATGTTAAATTAATGAAACAAATAAAGAACGTCTGATTAAGTTTAACAAGGATTCAACTTTATTTAATTAACATTGATCAAAACTCGGGTTTGAGGGGAGTAGGGACTAAAGGTGGGTGTAGGTGCGGGACTCAACTACATATGTTGGGGGAGGGGTTCTGTTAGGGTTACACCATGGATGTCCATGGTGGTCTAAAAACTGTCTGGGGGGGGAATGTGGCGTGGATGCACTGAAAGGCATATGAGGCTGATGATGGGGGGTGCGAGCCTGTAGCAGACCGACCATGGTCTTGAGGAGGTTGGTCTGCTCCTGCATGATGCCTATCAGGGCATCCTTCTGCTGCTCTCTCCTCGCACTGCTCTGTCTCCTGTCCTGCCTGCACTGCCTCCTCCATTGCCTTGTCTCCCTCGCAGAAGCCTCATGGAACTGCATGAGCTCCTGGAAGACGTCTTCCTTGCTCCTGCGAGGCCTCCGCCTTATCCTCCTCAGACGCTCAGCTGCAGCTGTAGACTGTCCACCGAAGGTCATTCCTGTTCAGATATGAAAAATGTAGAATGCCGCTATTGTTCTCGCCACGGTCAGGAGCAAATGATGTTGTTCTCCCCACACATTCCTTCAATACACAAGAGGGGACCTATGGGGGGGCGGTAACAGATTTCCCAAAGCTTGGTACGGGTTGCAGAGCTAGTACAACGGAGAGTTGACTATTGCCACACCAAGTTCTGATCCCGTGCCCGAGATGGCTGAAATAGAGGCAGATCTCACACTGCTTAGAGTGCCTCTGCAAGCGAGAATGCATCTCCTTCATGTTGCCGACTTCAAGCCGGGACCTTACGCTGCAGGACTGTGCGCAGCAATGTTGCCCGCAGGAGTGCTTGCGAGTCTGAAAGGAAGAGTGTCCCTGAATGGTGGAGTGCAAAGGAATGCTCTACCATGTAATTTGAAGAGAAGACTCTGGAAATATTTGGATGACGCGTTCAGTGAGTTGAAAGGGAACGACTACTTGGAAATCGAGGCATACATCGATGACGTTTTTAAGTAATGCTAGTAAAACCTTTACAGTTCTGTAAGGAACAGAACTGAGGACACCGAAAACAAAAACCCCTTGCAAAAAAACCATGTCTACGCTGAGCTGTAGCACCTAGAATAGAGGACATTGCGAACGGGACTTACCAGAGCTGCCTTCTGATGATTCCTGGGTAGGCGTGGAGAAGGAATCAGTGGAGCTTGTTTCTGGCTGGGTGGAAAATAACTCCTGGCTCCCCGGGTCAGTGGCTCCGTTCTCTCCGTCCTCGTAGTCTTCTTCTTCTGATTCCTCGTCCACAATTGCCTCGTCGCCTTCTGCTTCCTTCTCTGTTTGGGGTGCAGTCTCCGAGGTGTCTACCGTGCAGTTCGGGGTGGTTGTGGGATCGCCGCCCAGGATCGCCTCCAGCTCCTTATAGTACTTGCACGTTGCTGGCGCGGAGCCAGAGCGCCGGTTAGCCTCTCTGGCTCTGTGAAATGTTATCCGCAGCTCCTTCACCTTTGCCCGGCACTGCAGGGTGTCTCGCTCGTACCCCTTTTCGGTCATGGCTTTGGATATTTGACCGAAAATGTCAAAATTCCTCCGGCTGCCACGTAACTGTGACTGCACGGCGGACTCTCCCCAGATGCCGATCAAGTCCATCACCTCTGCTGCTGTCCAGGCTGGAGCTCGTTTGCTGCGGCGCGACGACATTGCGAGCGAAGCACACAGAGGCAGCAGCACCGAACAGCGAGGCAGAAGGGAGAGTGGTGAATTCAAAAATTCGCGGGACAGAAGAGGAGGTCGGGAAAAATGACGTCACGACGATAGAGGACAGGCGGAAGTGCAGAAGGGATGGAATTTGAATTGTGGGCCATTTCCGTTATATTCACATTGCGCGATAAGCGTACACACACTGGCCATCGCGCAACAACTATTCCGCGTTAGCAGCAACCACGCTCGTTTAGGTGGTTTACATTTTGCGCAAAAAGAAGGGACTTAACGCGGAATAACTGTAAGTTGTGTGTGTACGCTCTGTTTGTTATTGCGCATTAAAGAGCTTTATCGCGCAATAACTTTGTAGTGTGTACAAGGCCTTAGATACAGTCAAACAGAGATGCACCCTTAGTTTGAAACCATGACAGAACCCAAGGTCTGTCTTCTACCCTTCTGAGGCATCCTTCTCATAAAGTAGTGGAAGTAGTAGTTTGTCTTCATTGAAAATGGGAAATCTGTAGATGAGGTGCCAAAATCTTACTACTGATAATTTTCAGTTTTCAAAAGACTCAATATCCAACACCCTATTTTGGCCACTTGCAGATTGAATAATGTCTATGGAAATCCATATTCCACATGATTTCACCAGTTTGGGGCCCTTGGCTTTCAAAGTCCTTGTTTCCCTGTCTCAGTAAAGAAGGCGTAGGAAATATTTTAAGTTCATAGCAAACAAGTGCTACTAGTACTTTGTGCTGACAGCAGCTCCCTGGTATATTATCAAGTTCTGAATGGTGGTTGTAGCTGATTTGCTTTGTTGAGACCTGAAAATGTATCTATAGCTTGTGTAGCTCATACCAGTTCAATTGTATAGCAGAGTAGCTCTTAACCCTATGGAGTTGGGGAAGAATAGCTTTCTATCTGAAATTAAATACATCTTGGCCTTAACTTAGGCTGTAAGCTTTGAGTGGGATACAGTAGATTCTACAAGGGCTCTAGCTTGACTGTCTCAGAATAGTGTCCAAGATCTGATCTAGGCAGTAGACCTAGCTAAATCTAGCCCAGAGGGATCAGTGGGATTTTTATTTGCAGATGTTCAGCTTGATGGTCGCCTGCATGTTTTTCACTTCTTTTGTATTGCTGCAGATGTGATCTTTGCAAGGGTGCTGGAATCTGTACAGATAGTATTCTCAGCATGACGTGATGGCATCCTCCCCCCTCAGTAGACTCGTGAGAGAGCACACTGCTAGAGATCATCTTGAAGGAAATTCCTTTCTCTTAGCTTGCTGTTCAGAGAACAGTAGCCTCTAATCTGGGTAGTACTCCCCTGAGCTGGAAAGGAGAGAGAGAGCTCTGTCACCTGTAAGTCAGGGGGCAATCGGTCTGAGAATGGTGCACCTGAAACAAAGGGGAACACTGTGCTCTGCATCTGACCGGCACAAACAACATGTCACATGACAACCTGAGCTGGCATGGTACAAATCTGCATAAGAGATTGTTCAGATTCTGAAATGCTCATCTGATATTTGCCAAATGGTTATCCAGATGTGGGTTCTCTTGTTGTATGCCAAGAAAAGTATCTGAAGTGCTACTTGAGAGCACAGTGCATAGCAATTGTGTTCTGCCTTTTTTAGTGAGTCAGAAGGCTCTTTTACTCCTCCTCACCCCTTCCCCCAAAATACTGGTGAGATTTCAGCAGGACTGAGTCAGTCATCCCCCAGGCATTCCAGCTTGGCTCCTAGAGCTGCCAGCCCTGTGTAGAAGTCATCTGTTCACTTCTCCAGAGTCAGAATTTTTTTTTTTTTGTCCCATCAGAATGGTTTCTAGGTCAAGATGTCTTCTGCTTCATTGAGAAATCCAATGCTGCCCTACTGGAGTCCAAAAAGCCACATGATAGGAATTGTTGTGTTGCCAAATAGAGCTAATTTAGGAGGTTTGTTGACTGGATCCAGTTACATTGAGGCTTCTGTTTGTTGTAAAGGGTATCTATCCTTCACTACTTTCAGCTATAGATAAAGTCTCCTCAGAGTCCATGGTATTTTGTGAAACACATTTTTTAAGGGTCTTACAAACTAATAACCTCCCATCATGAAACCTAACTGATATGGGAAACTTGACTTTGGTTTTAATCAAACTTGTAGAAGGACTCATTCATCCTTTGGATTCTTGCTCACTGTACCATCTCTCACTGAAACTGTCATTTCTAGTGGACTTTTCCTTGGCCATCAGCATCCTGAAGCTATAAGCCTCGGCAATCAGCCTGTCTTATACAGCATTTGACAAAAATAAGACAGTTTTTAAGTCTATCCCCTATTTTCATATTAATGGTGTTGAGATGTTCCTCTTATTGTTGCCTGTCTTTCTCAAAGTTCCATAGTGATCCTGGAGAGGTGTGTCATAGCCTAAATTCTGAGAGCAGTCAAATTTTGCCCATTTGATTAAAAAGCAAGAGGTCAGGCTTTCTAAATGTATAAGACTGCATTTAGCAGTGTTCTGGACTAGCTGATGCTCACTGCATCTGAAGATCTCCTGGGTTTACTTGACTAGGGAGCTGGCTTTCCAAGTGTTACAGATCTACAATAAGCCCTTATCTGAAATCAGTAGGGTTACTATGTGGATTTCCCTTCACACCCATGTATTCTCCCATCACTGCTTAAACAACAAGTCCTGATTTCAGGAGAGTAATACTTCAGTTGTTGTTTAACTTTGCAGAACACCTCAGTCCCGACTGCCTCAAGAAATTCACTGTTTGCTAGTATTTCATACAGCAGGGTTTTGTGGTGGTAGCTGCAAGAAGGAGCAAAATAGAAGAGGGCTACCAACAGTAAATCTTGTTTTCCAAATTCATTGCCTCTGTAGAGCCACACTGAATCTCTCCTCTACTTGGAGTTGGGTTCTGAAGTAAGGCTTCCAGAAATGGAAGAACTCTAGGAACTGTTAGAGGGCTAGCATATTTATATTCTTGATGAGTGAAACAGAGAGAATTTGCACACTGTTCGAACTACCGAGTCCTGCTAATTATGATTTCTGTGGTCATGTAATTAACCACACAGTTCCTTAGCTGTGGCTCTTTGGAGGCAATGCATTGGCGAACACATGATTACAGTTGGTAAGTAGCCCCTTTGTATAACAGTGTATGGTTTCATGTCAGTTTGTCTGCATTTTTGAGACTCATGTTCCTAGAAATATCTAAATTCTGAAAGTTATCTTTGTTTCATTTTGAAAAACCACTGTGGTCTAAAATTTGTGCATTGTTGAATCTTTTGATTCTTTCATTTTATCATGCTAATAAAGTTCTCTACGTTTACTATTGGGCTTTTTCCTTCTGCAAGATGACATGGCTGTTGGTGGATTTTAACTAATTTGCTGCTGTCTAAAGTATCAGTTGTGTTGGGTAAAATATATTTCCCCAGGCTGTCTTTGTATAGATGACACACCACAACACTGAATTGAATTTCAGTGGAATATAGAAATTTCAAAAGAACCTCAACACAATAGCTGGACTGGAGTGTTAACAGTAAAATGAAATGGCAAACTGTATTTTTGACATGGAGATAGATGTTAGGAGGGAAAAAGAAATAACTTCTGAATATTTTAGCCAAAGCAGAGAAGCATTTACTTGCTCCCTTGATCAATGAAATGATGTGGCTCAGAGTCATTTTCTGCTTTAATTTTAACCGTATTTAAATATTGGACTATGTCAGTCTGAGTTCTATTTTTGTAGAAGGTTTCCTGAACTAGACTAAATTATTGGCGTTTTACCCACTGCTGTCTCCTGAAGATACAATTTTGTTTTGTCATACAGTGTAAGAAATTGGCTTCTTAATGATGGCATTGAAGATTAAGTGCAGAAGTAGACTTGATTAAAAAAACAGTTATACTACTAGCATTTGTAAATTATCATTTAAGAATTTTGTCTGATGTATGAAGACCAAACTTATTGCTTATATGAAAGTTTTTCATATGTATTTTAAAAGTAAATTAAATTTTTTTTTCCAGTTTGATTATAATTGAAAACCCTTGATATAATTGGAATTGAATTTTTTTTGTATTCATTATGTGGCATTATATTCAATGCTCCATAGTCTTAGTGTTTGTCCTTTATGTTAATAGTATAGTGTTATTGATGTGTAGTATAAAACTCTTGCTTTCACATCCACCAAAGTGAACTATCTTCTGAATAAAGTGCCTTGCCATTCAAGCAAAGACCATTGGGATTCAATTTTTGGTACCCTCCAACATTTCTTTCTCTTCATTTTCTCTAGTCTAAGTTTAAGGAGCAGCTGTAGCATTTTATACCTCTTCCTTATTCACAAGTGCAGCATATCAGATATGTGCACTATATGGAGTACTATGCTGTATCTCTTGCAGGATCATTTTATCCTTTTTGTTCAAACTCACTGCTCTCAGTGACTGAATTAATCAAGGTACTGTGCTCGTGAACTTACCAGAACCTCTCCTTTAACTTCCTTTATAGGCAAGCATCTCACTGACCCTTGGCTTTATACCTTGGAGTTTCAAGATTCTTTAAGTAACCCCGAGGTAAGAGAAACTTCAGAGAGAGCAAGCTTTGGTTCTCTGTTGCTGTTCTCTTGATAGCCTTGCTTAATATAGGGCCTTTTTAGTTATAAGGGCTAACCTGGGACAAGACCATCGTCTAGCCAGCTCTCATATTACAACAGCCTCAGCTATAGTGGGATCTTTTTGATGAGGAAAAAGTAATTTGCTTAGGGTAATTTGAAGTAATACTATTCTCCAGCTCATCAGAAGAAGGAAAATTACTTTCTTTAAAGATAGTATCAATGCAGAATTTTCATTCTTAGTTCTCTTGCCTCCATCATGAGTCATGCAGGAAACTCCTTAGCTCATGAGAATTTTGGCCTTCTGAGGCAGTTGTAGATTGTCTTGAGGGGACTGCCCTAATGAGCAGGCTTCAGCATTAGGTGCCTAAGAGGATCCAGAACGTTCAGTTTGATTTTTCGTTCCCTCCCAGCTGAGTAAAGCTGCCAAAGGAGCTCATTGCAGGAGCTGCCCTAAAGTTCTAACCAGCACTGCTCTGGTTCACACTGTGGCGTCTGTTTAGAAGCGGGTGTCTTTTTCTATTTTTCAGCTCTGGGCTAGTCAATTATTTTACTTGACCCTAAAAGCTTTTTTCTTTAACCTATGCTTTTATTTATGTTCATATATGATTTTCTTTGTAAGTTCTTTTAAAATCAGATTGGGACATTGCGTGGGAACTGTCAGTCAGCTATTTCTGTTGGATGCAATCCAGATACTAGCACAAAGTGCAGCTAAGTTGGAGGGACAACATCTGAGATGTAGAGTTCAGACTCTTACTAATACAGTTTGGGCCACTGGCAAGTGCTGGTTGAAAAGTACATCACATGACCCAATGCTAAATCAAGACACTCTTAATGAAGACCCTTGGTTTCCCCCAAATTTAACATTCTCAGACTCTATTGAGGATGGTGCCTCTAGGATTCCTTGGCATATTTGAGGCAGCAGTACCTTGAGGAAAACCAGCGCCTTAGAGTATGTGTGGAAGGACATCATTGAGTGTGTTGGTGCTTTTCATCAGCACTTCAGAGTCTCAGACTCCTGGCAGTTTTTTCAATTCCTGGATGATGCTGTTTACATCACCTAAATCCAACACTACCTGTACAATGGGTCTGTGAGCTTTCCTGTGCCTCAGGTTCACAGAATGTGTTTTAGAAGTTTTATCATGTTGGTACCATTGAAGCCAGTGTCACATGCCATAATGTCATATATTGTATGCAGTGCTGTTGTGGTGGTGTTGACTTTTCCCTCTAGCTGGAACAGTGTGAACAGGCCACTTCAACGGTCCCTTGAAATATGTGCTAAACAATCTGTTCCACTTTGTAATTTAGCTGTGGCACAGCACATTTCCCAGGGCTATAGAAGAGCTCTGTGTAATCTTGAAAGCTTTGTCTCTCACCAACAGAAGTCTGTCCAATGAAAGATATTACTTCACCTAGTTTATCTCTATAATATCATGGGTTCATATTGCTGGGACCAGAATCCTTCAGGGTATCCATGGCAATTTGTGCCATCATAACTCTGCATTGTTTATTGCCCTCTGGGTCTTGTCACTATCCTGAAAAGAAACCTCCATGTGCTTTAGGAGTCCCTTGATACTGCTTTTGAACCGGCAAACCTTTTGGAGTTTACCCCTGAAGTTTAGGTTCTGTGTATTCTGGTTTTACAGGAGTGTAGCACCTCAAAACCCATTTCCATTTCAGATTTTGGAGTTAGTTTACACAGCTTGACATTCCTCTCACCTTTTTCCATGTTTCTGGGTTCCTGGATTTTTTGGTTTTGTTTGTTTTGGTTTTTGGTTGGTTTTATTTGTTTGTTTTTTGTGGGGGGTTTGTACTCACATTTTTGGGAAGCTTTGTTTTTCAGGACCTTTGGATTCTGTAATTCACCCCTATTTAATTTAAGAATAGTCTTACAGCCATACTACTACTAGCCCCTTAGGAAACTTCCTTGGTAAATCAAAATCCCAGGTTCTTGCTTCAATACAACACTTTTTCACTCTGCTGTGATCACAGAAGAGGTAATGGTTTTTCATTCAAATATGAGTACTTGTCAGCACCATAGATGAGAGGTCAATAAGACTCCTAGTCTGCTTGTGGAACCTGGATGTGATGGGGAATTTCAAATCTGTGGGACCCTTTTGCATTATAAAACATACTTGTTCTCCCTCTTGCTCCCATGGTTCCTGGAAGCTTGAGGTCTTTTTTCCCCTTTTCTGCATCTGGACTCAATATTTGGTGTCATTGCCTATTATCCTGCCATCTTTTCTTGAGATCAGATTAGGATACAGCTTTGTTTCTTTGATTATCAAGTGCCAGAGTTGTTCGTGCTGTGCACTATCAAGGTGGAGTCTCTTGTAAGAGTCTCTGCACTGTGCTGGTCTCATTGGGTATCATTACAGTGTTAAAAATCAAAACCCATCCCAGGATGAAACCGATGCATCAAAGCCAAGCAACATGCACACTCCCTGACATTTAATTAGTCAAGATACAGTTTTTAGTACATCTGATATCCCCAAACAGTTATCCCTACTCTTGACATCTCAGAAGGAGTCTACAGATAGATGTGAGCGATCTATGACAACATTTTAGCTGCAGATAAACTTGTTTTTAAATAGCTTCACTTGTTGAAGCCTACTTTCCTAAACTCCTCCTAGTGTAATTTGGCAGCATGTTAGTCAGCCTATCATGAAACAGTATTCTGATCTAGACACTTCAAATTCAGCAGTGAAAGTCATCCTTTTATGTTTCAGAGAGAACTACTGAAAGTTTTTTTGAGCAACTCTGTGTTTATGAGCTCAAGTGCATTATGTGCAAGATCACTTTCCACATTGGAGTGATGTTAGTTCCTAGAGTTTGTATGTTTCATGCACTGGGGACTGAATCACTTTAGAGCAGATTTTATTGTGCTGCTATGGAGTCATCCAAAATTTTCTTGCTAAGATGGGTTGTGTTTTATTTTTGTGAGACTTACAGTTTGTTTGTCTTGTTAACTTTTTCCTAACACCTACTTTCCAATCTCAGAGGAGTGTCCGTTCTCCAAGCACTTAACTTAAAAGATCTTCTGGGTTCTTCTTGGAGCAGACAGAAAGCTGTGGAAATGCAACCCATTTTCTGTTTTTTACTTATTTCATTGGTAATATTATCACTAGAGCAACATATTAAATGATTGACTGTCTGGGAAGCAGTGGTCTAGCTGTCTTACGTCTTGAAGATGATACTTTGATTCGTTCAGTCCTAAACAGGACATTTGCCGTTGCCTGCTATAGAAAGATTTTTCTGTCATGGGGAATAGGAAGGTGTGGTTGCTTTATACATGTCCATATGTTTTCAAGCACTCTTTTGCTTGGATTTGACCTTGAAGATGGAACTACCACTTGAGTCTCTCTCTTTGTAGTATGAAGAGCCCAAACTATTTGCTTATAAGAATTGTCTTTTTTATCTGTCCCCTATTGCAGGAAATCAGACTTAATTGTGGCTTTTTATAGTCACATTTTCATTTACTAATTAGATTTTTCCTTGTTCACGGTGCCTATTGTAGTATTTATTTCACCAATATTGGGATTTATCTCAAATTATTTATTCTCAAAATGAAAATCTTATATTGATAGTGTCCCTTACAGAAAGGGAAATTATTATGCAGGCTTCTCACTCAACTAGTCACCCACTTCTCTGAATTTGGGTTTTTAAATATTGATATGTTGTATTGTGGATTTGCCCCATGGGCACTCTTTCCTCCATTTCCTATCTGGTTGCCTCCTTTGGTGTTAATATATAAAGCATATAAGTAAACAAATGGTCTTATCTATGTCAGTTTGGAGTTTTAGGAGACTGCTTGCTTCCTTCTCTTAAAAGGAACTGGCTAGAATGCCCTGGGGCCTCTAGGGATCGAAGCATAATCAGCAGAGCAGTGTCCCTGAACTGGTCTACAAGTGCCTCAGAGGACCAAAAATCTTAAGAAGTAGGGGTTTTCCCTCATGCTGGAGACCCAAGACTGAGACTCCTGCATGAGATTTTAATAGAAATATAATTAGAAGGTATGTCCTAATGATTTTTCTTTGTCTGTAAACCTCAATTCTATAGGTGCCTCTTGTGAGGGGAGCTATGTTATTGGTTGAAATAACCATAAAAGTACTGAAGCTGTTTAGTCAGTTCAACAAGAAAAATTGAGGACTAACTGAAAGGGAAAACCAGAGAAGATACTGCCATATCCATTGCAGCTAACAGTGTATGAAAAACGTTGAGGCAGTGTTTCACATAATGTGGTTACTAGGTGCACTTCATAGTTTTGGCCAAGTAAGCATAGCTCACTGCTTACTGAGGAAATTGATCAGACAATGGAAAAGGGAAGCAGAAAACAGCAAGCAAGAAGTTTTTACTCTTAACATTTAGAATCTTCTTCAATTTAAGTTCCTCCATTTGGAATGATTGAATGTAGGCATCAAATCCAGTCCCTTTTCTGCATCTAGTACTAGAGGGAGTTATCCTTTAAACGTTTTCTGTGTGAGGTGTGTGTTGAGGAAGATGTCCCTGGATACAAACTGAGCAAAACCATATCCTCAGTAGTCTGATTACATTATTCTTCCAAGTTGGGGTCACTCTTCTGAGTTTGGTCAAGACATAGATTCTTCGGGGATTTCTTGTCTCCTATCCCCTGTTTGGGGATATTCCCTTTATGAAAGATCCAGTTCCAGATTTTTTGGCAGAGTAAACCAAAAATGGCATTGGAGGTTTTGATTTTTGTAGGAGAGCATCTGTATTTACCTAAATCTTGCCACTTTATCAGACTTCATCCCAGCCAATACAAAGCTAATCAGTCTGTGATGTCACCTTTTACAAAAGGCCATTCATCAGATCCTTTACTTAGATTCCCAGGGGATTTAGACCTTATGGGTATTACAAAATGATCAGTAAAGAATGGCTGTGTCATTATGTTTAAAGAGAGCACAAAACAGAGAGCACAGTGAAAAGCACACTATTATAAAAGTAAAACATGAGTGTTTGGTTGTTTCCAGTGCCAGCTAAAGTACCATTATTAGCATAAGGCCTTCCTCTTCTGCCTCTCACTTGCATCAAGAGCACAAAAAATTGTGAGGGATTTTCCTGAGGAAGAAAGCATTATTTAAGCTATTGTGTGTTTGATTTGATTAAACTTCTTTCATTAATTGTACTGTAGAGTATAGCATCTTGAGTTCTTAATATCTTCTGTTCTGATGTAAGTGGCAAATTGGAAGTAAAGCATACTGGCCACCTCAGAGAATGTCATTGGCAGCATTTAATGTTTTTTGACAAAATAAAGATGTGTAAGTGATTCAGTGACACACCTCAAAGAATTAATGGGGTCTGATAGTCTCACCATCTAGCCTTGTTAATATATTAACCCAAATTAGCTCCAAGAGTTTTCTCAGAATTCATTTTTTCTTGTTTGTCATGAAATACACTGTTTGCGTAGTAACCAAGCCAAAAATAAGTTTAGTAGGTCCTGTCACCATTGAAGATCCTGAAACAGATATGATCCTCAAATAAAATCTCTCTGTCCTCTACCTGGCTTATAGGGAAAGTCCTCTGCCCCATAAGGGTATGGATCTGTCAGCAGTTGTTAATAGCTCACTTAGGCAACAGTGATGTCTTTTATATAAACAAATGGGTGTTTAGAAGCAAAAACACCTGCAGAAGGATTATTTTCTCCTGGCCTGTGGGTGACAAGTCCCTTGACATCTACTAAGTACTCATAAATTTAAACTGCATGACACTGGTTCAATCACTTACGGAGACTGCTTGGCCTCTTGATGTTTTCTACTTCCTATTGAAAGTAATGTTTGTGGTGCTTGAACATAAAGTTTAAAAAGAGTCCCAGCCTCCCAAAGCCAATGAAGAAAATGCCCTTTCCATCACCAGGAATTTCTCTTTGGTGTATGCCTTTCTCTTTCTTAAAATCCTCACTGTTTAGGGGAAAAGCTGTGATTGTATTTCTTCTGTTAACTTCAGTTCACTTTGTTATTCTTAGTGGTCGATCTAAAGATGGAAGAGGGATAAAATTATGCAATCAGAAAGTGAAACCCTAGGAAATTCTCCTGATGTTAATATTATGGGGGTTAGGTTTGTTGGTGGGTTTTGTTGAGGTGTTTTTGCATTTGTATTGGTTGGTAGCAAGAAAAGGAATATGGAAGCATTAAAATAATATTTTCTGTTTGGTCACTGCTCTCCAGATGACAGATATCAGATGTTAACCCATCTATTTCTGTATTACAGGATCTGTTTCCTTAGTCAGGTCTACTGTTCAGTTAGAAAACTAATTTTCTCCAGATTAAATGTTCTTTAAAGTTCCTATTAAGCTTCTTCAGAGCTCTGGGAATAAGGGATCCATGACTACATGATATTTAGCCCCTTGATGCTAAGTGTTGAATAATCCTAGCGCAGAACTTGCCAGCAATGGAGGGAGGTATGTGAGTAGATTACATAAGGAAGAATAACAATAGATTTAGACTGGTGATATTTTTATTTCAGGTTTCGACCTATAAAAGGAAGGCAAGAAGAGTTGAAAGAGGTGATAGAACGTTTTAAGAAAGATGAGCACTTAGAGAAAGCCTTCAAGTCCTTGACGTCAGGTGACTGGGCCCGGCACTATTTTCTTAACAAGAACAAGATGCAGGAAAGGTTGTTCAAAGAACATGTAGGTGTATTTATACTTTTTAAGATTGCTAATATGTATTTCACATGCTTTCAGTAACTTTTTAAGGAGTATTTTGAATATTACCCAAGTGAAAGAACAGAAGGGGTAAAGGAAATAAAGCCATTACACTGCCTTACCTTTCTACCCATTTTCATCTTGGCTTTTAAAACCCAAAATTAAAGGTAAAAGTAAAATAAAATGCATAATAATTATCTAGTGGCTATGCTCAGAATAAAAGTACACGAGCTTCCTTTTGCTTCTGTCATTTATAAACAGATATACCACTCACTAGTTGTCAAGCTTTTTCTGCTATGTATGGTTCTCTTTGTAATTGGTTCTGTCAGAAGCCCTATTTTTTTCTCTATTCAAGTCAGACATTTCTGCTTCTCATGGAGGACTGTTGAGAGAGAAGATGTCTCTAATGTGGCTGTGCATGACTCTTCTTTGTCAAGTCCTACAACTGCCCCTCTTGCCCCTCACCATTAATTGACGGGGCAGGGATCTTGGTTTTAAAGTTTTCCTGTTCTGGGACAGATTGTGTTAGTATAATCCTGTCTGGCAGGCTTGAAACGGAGGCTCTTGCTAGTCATGGATATCAGTTTATATTCTTTCACACTTCACCAGCAAAGGCTTGAGGAGATGTGGGGGGGGGGGGGGGTGCGGCGAGGGATCTATTTCCCAGCACTTAACTTAGTTCAGTGATGATGGAATAATACAGCCCTTATCCTGCCTCCAGATGCAAGAAAGGTGCTTCCCTCTCCTTCCCATCTAGGCAGATTGAGTACCAGTGGCTAGTCCTCACCTTTAAGATGGTACTTCAGGAAGTTAAAGCCTAGCTCTCATGACCATAGGCCAGGGGTAGGCAACCTCAGCACATATGCCGACAGTGGCACATGAGCCGGTTTGGAGCAGCATGCAGCACCCTCTGTGGCGCCACAGAAATTGCCGCTCCTGCCACTGAAAGCCACTCCAGGCGGCTTCTTTCAGGGGCAGCTGCGGCACCAGAGGGTCCCACCATGCCCATGCCGCCAAAAGGAGCCACTCTGGCCAGCTTCTTTCACACCATGCCTGGGGACCACTGAGAGGCACTGCTCCAGACAGCAGCTTTCCATGGAGTGCTTCTTTCCGTAAGTGACTTTTTTCAGGAGCATGGCTGGGGAAGTGCTGCCTTCCAGCCGTGGCTATTGCTGAATTTTCAGGCGGCTGCTGCCTTTTTTCAGCATAGGGAGCCACTGGCACCTGCTGATGGTCAGGGAGGAGAAGCCAGCACGGGGGTTGGCAAAGATTGCCAACCTCTGCCGTAGGCCATGTCATTCTTTTCTGGAGGCCTGGAGTTTTGCTCTGAAGTCCTGTAATTGGTTAGACGAGGCCATTTGGGGAGTTCCTGGTGTTGCTCCCTTCTTCACATTCTCTGGACCATTTCCACCTGTATCCCCTTTCAAACCAAAGTGCAGAATTTAAAGGGTGTAGAGTTAAAAAACTGAAGGATTTTTCGTTAGAAGAAGCAGCCATTGATTCCTCCAGAGAAATCTCAGATTTTCTCACTCTCATTGGGCACCTCATTCTGAGGGATGTTGAAGCACTGACTAAATTAAAATAGAGAGACTAAGGAACTCAAGGAGAAGAAAGCTCTGTACAGAGATAGGGAAATATTTTTCAGATAAAACTGAAAAAGGATCGGATTGTTTCCTGCTCTCAAAATCTGGCAAACATAATAAAGCATGAAAGGATTGCAAATTCTCCTTTCCCAGAGCATATGACAAGCTGAACAAGCTATTTTTGGGTAAAACACGCAAATGGAATCTCTCCCATAGATCTGACCAACAGTTGCAAGATCCAGTAACTTCTCTTCCTATCGTGGGTAGTATCTCCTTCAGGCGTGGGGACCAGAATGCTGGGCTCTGAAAATATAAAATACAGCTCTCAATTCCTCTTAAGGACCTCAGATCTCACTAAGCAGTTTTGACTCCCATAAGAAGTTACTAATAAAAAATAGAACTTTATCCTCCCAGTTTGTGTCTGATGCAGCCTGAGGTACCCTTACATATTTAAGTAGACATTAAAGTGTATGGTGTGTATTGATGTGTATCCCCAATCTTTCAAACTCGGGTGAATTAAGTAAATAACTCTCTACAGTAATGTGTGCAGTTAAAATCTGTAATCCAAAATATCTACAAATTAAAGGCAACAAATAGTGTAAAGGGATGATATTGACTCATAAGATACAGAAGTTTTCATTATTTGTGTGCATGCACACCTCATACAATAGTACTCTGTCGTCTTTGTCATCCCGATTCAGGTATTTATTTATTTACGAATGTTTGCAACTGACAGCGGATTTGAGATACTGCCTTGCAATCGATATTCTTCAGAGCAAAACGGAGCCAAAATTGTTGCAACAAAAGAATGGTAAGTAGCGTAAGAGTAAATTAAGTCATTCTGTTTATATCCACATTTTTAAAAAATTAAATTCAAAAGCCTGTGTAAGTGCAAGAGTTGTGGAGTTAAAACGGCAACCATCAAATGTGGAATTTTAAATTTACAATTCATCTTACAGAGTTTGCAAGTTCTTTGAACCAGTTATCACACAGTAAATTAATCACACATGTACTTGTAATGCATCTCTAAGTATGAAGTCATAGACTTAATGTTTTTTTCAGTGCACAACTTTGGAATAATCCTATCTTGTCAAAATTAACTTTTTTTTTTTTTTAAAGAGCATTTTTGCTTAGTAAGGAACTTGCCAATATTGAGATTGACATAACCAAATTTGATGTAGCTGTGTCAGGAAAAAATTAGTTAGAACTTCTTACAGGTGGAAAAATGGATTTCCCCTTTGATCGCACCTGCTGCATATTCCAGTTTGTGGGACAAGCATGCCTTGTGTACACAACTTTTCCTTTTGGGGAATATTTTTGACAGTTTAGTTGGGTAGTCAGTGTTTTTGTGTTTTAGCACCTTTGCCATTGCAGGTATCATCGACACCTGCAAAAAGCAGAATTACCTCAAACCGCTGTTACGGTTGGATAAAGTTTTGGACCCCAGACTGATACAGGGTGTTCACCACTTTATATGCTGAATGGTTTCTAAGATTCAGAGATCTCGCTTCTAGAGTGTCACCATGGTTGGCATAAATTGATTTAAAGTTCCCAGATTAATCTGAGTCAACAGAATCAAATAACAGCTTCCATGTGTAGACTCTGTGTCCAGTGTTGGGGCGTCACAGTCCCTGGTTTCTGTTTAAGTTGGTAAAGTTTCATTGCCACGGATCCAGTATGTGCACACTGAGAAGCCTCTAGTAATGAAAGCTGATTGGCAGAATGTATGTCGGACATAAAAGCATCAGGATTTTTTGTCTTTACTGATTTTATGGATGAGTGCTAAGGTCTGACACCATCATCTTCAAAGTCATGGGTTTCATCGTGGTCAACTGAGTCTGCTGTAGCATTGGCTATTTTAAGGAACATCTCGACTCTAAAGACCCTCTCACCATAGAAAGCAAAGGTAGCATCTGAATTCCTGTCTTACATGAGCCGATAGAGAGGTTCTCTGTACTGAGTCCTCTGGCATTGGAAAGAGCACAGAAACAGTGCCAACTGTGCTTGTGTAAAAGTCAGTCTGATTTGGTTCTCTCTCTCTTCCATTTACTTGAACAAGTATCCTTCCCATGTAATTCTGCTCCAGGCTTTGGCCCCAGAACCTTTCCTACAGTTCTCTGATGTTGTCCCCTCTGCTCTGTCACTACAAGTTTTATTTGTAAAGCCTAAGCACATAACACATTTTATATATAGAAAATGTATGTATAATATTTTATACTGATATAATTTAAGCATTTAAGTGCCCTTACTAAGCAAAACACTTAAACTGATCAGATACTTTAAGTATGTGAGTAATCTGTCCGTATTCAGCAAAAATAAACATCTCCTTAAAAATGTGTAGGACTATAATCTTTTATGTGTGAACAGAAATGCTTTTAAACCAGATACAAACCATTGTTTAAGATCCGCAGTTGCTGACATATTACATCAATAAATTTTAAAATTAAAAATATATCAAAAGATTTTAAAACCTCATTTCTTATTTCATAGAATCATAGAATAATAGGGTTGGAAGGGACCTCACGAGGTCATCTAGTCCAACCCCCTGCTAAAAAGCAGGACCACTCCCCCTAAATTATCCCAGCCAGGGTTTTGTCTAACCGAACCTTAAAAATCTCCAAAGATGAAGATTCTACCACCTCCCTAGATAGCCCATTCCAATGCTTCACCACCCTCCTAGTGAGAGAGTTTTTCCTAATATCCAACCTTGACCTCCCCAGCTGTAATTTGAAACCATTGCTCCTTGTTCTGTCCTCTGTTACCCTCGAGAACAGCCTAGCTCCCTCCTCTTTGGAGCAACCCTTCAAGTAGTTGAAGGTTGCTATCAAATCTCCCCTCAGTCTTCTCTTCTGTAGACTAAATAAGCCTAGTTCCTTCAGTCTCTCCTCATAGGTCATGTGCCTCAGCCCCCTAATCATTTTTGTTGCCCTCTGCTGGACTCTTTCTAATTTGTCCACATCCTTTCTGTAGTGGGGAGCCCAAAACTGGACACAGTATTCCAGATGCGGCCTGACCAGTGTCGAATAGAGGGGAATTATCACATCCCTCGATCTGCTGGCAATACTCCTACTGATGCAGCCTAATATGCCATTGGCCTTTTTGGCAACAAGGGCACACTGTTGGCTCATATTCATCTTCCCATCCACCATAACTCCCAGGTCCTTTTCTACAGCGCTGCTACTTAGCTGATCGGTCCCCAGCCTGTAGCAGTGCATGGGATTTTTCCGTCCTAAGTGCAGGACTTTGCACTTGTCTTTGTTGAACCTCATGAGGTTTCTTTCAGCCCAGTGTTCCAATTTGTCCAAGTCTCCCTGGATCCTGTCCCTGCCCTCCAGAGTATCTACCATTCCCCCCAACTTGGTGTCATCCGCAAACTTACTAAGCACGCAGTCTATTCCATCATCAAGGTCATTAATGAAGATGTTCAATAGAACCGGCCCCAGGACCGACCCCTGGGGCACTCCACTCGTTACCGGTTGCCAACCAGACATCGAGCCATTGATTCCTACCCGCTGAGCCCGTTGATCTAACCAGTTTTCGATCCACCTTACGGTCCACTCGTCCAACCCATACTTCCTTAACTTTCCGACGAGAATGCTGTGGGAAACCGTATCAAAAGCCTTGCTAAAGTCAAGTATATCACGTCAACGGCTCTTCCCGCGTCCACAAATCCAGTCATCTCATCATAGAAGGAAATCAGGTTGGTCAGGCACAATTTGCCCTTGGTGAATCCATGTTGACTGTTCCTGATCACTCTATTTTCCTCCAAGTGTTTCAGGATGGATTCCTTGAGGACCTGCTCCATGATTTTCCCAGGGGTTTAACTTCTAACGCTTGATTTCAAGTCTCCAGTCTTTTAGTGTTAATTCATACTAATGTATGAAGAATTAATTCTTGCAGTGGGGGAGACAGACTGGTGAACTAAGGTCTTAACAGATTTAAAAAAAAAAGTTCTGTTACCCATGTATTCTGTTCATTGTTGAAGATCTTAAACGGTTTTGAAAACATTTTCTATTCTTTAGAACTAATAATTTTTTTATATATATTTTTATTTTTTTGCTGAAGAAAGACTGGAATTTTTTTGTTACTTTTTTGTAATTATTGAAACTAGTATCTTTAATTTTTTAACATTTAGGAAACGAAATGACAAAATAGAATTACTGGTGGGTTGTATTGCTGAACTGTCAGAAATAGAAGAGAACATGCTGCTCAGACATGGAGAGAATGACTTTAGTGTCATGTATTCTACACGGAAAAACTGTGCTCAGCTATGGCTTGGTCCTGCTGCATTTATTAACCATGGTAAGCGATAAGTATAGGAGGTATAAGACAATAGAAGTTACTTTGTTTAAATGTTCCTGTGTATAAACTATGTCATGCAGCCTCAAAGTGGAAATGCTGATTGGATTCACTCTGAATTATGTATCTGAAATATAATTAATATCTAGAATACGTTATTAGTTAAGGTTTAAATCCTGGCTGAAGTTCCCACTTAATTTCCCACTCCACAGCCCAACAGCTAATTGGAAGTTATGGGAAGGGCTGTCTTCCCTCCCTCCCTCTGATGTTTCCCAAGCAAAGGAATGACTGCTGGATCTGTGTATCTGCAAATCTCAACCTCCCCAAATCCCTAAGGCATGGAAATGTTCAGAGAATCACCTCAGTTGGGCTCAGGCATGTAAGGGATGTGCATTTCCTTAGGGAGTTCTTCTTGAGGTAAAGAGCTAGAAGTCAAACCATATTAAATTTAAGATGCCCACTTTTGATATAAATCATTCTTGTCTAATAACATACCCTCAAGTATTTAGTTGAGATTCTAGCAGATGTTGAAGTCAGAGCAAAACCTTATTTTAGATATCTATAACTATTCATGTTTCAGGTCTTATCAACAGTTAATTGACTTTATCTTTTGGACCTTTTTCAGATTGCAGACCTAACTGTAAGGTAAGCATGATTACCCCCCCCCCCCAAAGAACAAAAATCCCCACCAAATTTCTCCCAAAGAACACCCTTCTAATATACTATATTTGTTTTGAAGAGTTAGCTTTAATGATTACCTGTTTTCTTTCAGTTTGTATCAACTGGTCGAGATACAGCATGTGTGAAAGCCCTAAGGGATATTGAACCTGGTGAAGAAATTTCTTGTTACTATGGGGATGGGTTTTTTGGAGAAAATAATGAATACTGCGAATGTTACACCTGTGAAAGGTATGTGCTGACTATATAAACAATAAGCTATAAAAAGCATGCAGGCATACTGGATGCCCACACAATATACACGTTGTGAAGCTGAAGGGCAAGTGCCTTCAGCTTTTCAAGACTTGAAGATATATGGCGTAACCATGTTTTATTCTGAAAAGTTACCTTTTTAAATGGCTGCTTTATTTATCAAATTTTATTACCATATTTTCTAAAATTTCTTCTTCACTCAGTTCTCTCCTCATATGCCCAAATAAATTTGTTAGTCTTTAAATTGCCACAGAACTCCTCGTTTGTTTTGCTTAATTATTGTTTGGTTAGTTACAACTATTACGCTGGATCCCTAAGTGAGTTTGTCTTCTAACTCTGAAAAGTGACCTCTTTGAGCAATTAAGATATCAAAGAGCATCTTTCCCAGTCTTCTGCTGCATGGACAATGATGGGACATGAGATGTAAAGTAGGAAGCCTTGAAGGCTCCGGTAAATCTATTCCCTTCAATGCTTCCTGGAACAATTTCTCTCTTTTTGGCCAACAGTAGGGGTTTGATGATGAACAAATCAGTCCACCCAAAGGGAAGAAAGATGCAAGTGGAAAGTGACAGTCATAATTACAAGAACACCATTGTTATCTACTTTAGTAACTGTTCCTGATATCATCTGGAAAATAGTATACTTCAGTTGCATTTGTCATTTTTTCAAAAGACATATGAGGAATAATGTTAATTCTTATTAAAATCTTCATTACAGAATTAATAGAAAAAACAGAAAAAATACTGTTTGAACTTCTGTACTTAATTGTCATTTTATACACGTTGGATTATGCAAATGGTACTGAAACAGGTTTTAGTAGATAAGTAATCTCTGTAAAAAGAGGGGGGAAATAATTGCAAAATACAAGTATCTATTCTCTCAGTAATTAGAGGACAGTTTCTTTTCATCCCTAATTAGAAGTGAAATATGCATACCAATGCTTTACAATGTCAATAGCAGAATGGCCCACTAAGTACAAAAAACTGGAATCAGTTGCATCAGCTTGTTATCTAAATATATCTGGGATTCAGATGTTAGATGCCATCAAACAGAGCCTTAATGCTATGTCAAGTTGTTAATATGTATTGTTCTTTTTTTATAGACGTGGAACTGGTGCTTTTAAATCAAGAGTGGGACTTCCAGCGCCTACTCCTGTGATCAATAGCAAATATGGACTGAGAGAAACAGATAAACGTTTAAACAGGCTTAAAAAGCTGGGTGACAGCAGCAAAAATTCAGACAGCCAGTCTGTGAGCTCTAACACTGATGCAGATACCACTCAGGAAAAAGCTAATGCAAGTAAGCAAAGGGAAAACTTTGTTTTTGTTTTCATAATATTAGAAAATTGTCACTTCAGTGGACTTCCTGTCTTAAGCTGATGAGAACACAATATAGGATTTTCAGTATATACGTTTTGTTCAAAGGCGTGACAAGAACTTATACACTGTTGTTTTCCCTAAGGGTTTCAATAATGAAGACAAACATAGAACCAGTACAATAAACAAATAAAGATTAAGAAATAAAGATTATATTGTATCCAGAATTTTCTCTGTTTCTTGTTTGTAAGCATACCCTCTGTAGAAAACGTCTCAATGTTTGTATATATTTACTCGATTTCAAAGTACCACATGTAGTTCAGGAAATTAGCATGACCACCAGACAAAGAAATTCAAGCTGATTAAGGAATCCATACTATTAGCCTGGGACATAACGTAGTAAAATCTCAGTCAGTTAGTGATAGAAGGGTGTGGTGGGGGTAGTGTATGATTTTATAAACTTCTACAGACCCATAATTTCAGTGGTGTCACACTTTGTGGCAAGGCGTTGGAAACTTTTCGTGCTCACTCCATCCCCAATCCCATGTCCTCCAGTTAGTGGAAATTTTGATAATACGATCTCATTGGAAATGGGTCATGTTTGGTATCATTCAAAAGCCCTTTCTCCTGAGAACACAATGGTACCAAAATGACAAACGTAGAAAAATTACATAGATAAATATTTGAGAAAATATTTAAAAATCAACTTATTAATGACACTTTAACACCTGGATGCATTGCTTACATGAAAAAGGCACTGATCTTTGATAATCTTAGAAAAGCTAACCTTGACATGTTGGACTGAAAACTCTTTTTTTCTTCAAAGGCATCATCAATATCATTTCTGTCTAGGGCATTGCTGCTAGACATGTCACACTGATCCTCATTGTTGTTCTTGCACATCTCCATACAAAGCAGGCTGCTAGCTAAACATTTGCAAGGTGACAAGTGTTTGGTCTTTGCACATGCGTTTGATCTTTGGTTAGCTGAATAATGATTCAGGAGCATGTGGTATTTCACACATAACTGATGTGTTCAAGCCATCCTTCAAGACTCATTCATGTCCAATAAGACAGGGCAATTTGGGATATGTTTTATCCTTCCAGAGCCATTCCATTACTCAATGATTTGTCTTTCTGATAGCAAGTATAAATACACCTGATTTTTGGAAAACATCCATTCTAAGTGTTGTAATAATGTTGGTCTACAAGTGGTAAACTTAGTATATGTGTGCCTCTAGTGCATTTATGACTCCTCATCCATGACCATCTCAGCCATTTTGAGCTCCTCCAGAGCAAGGAGAGAGTCTTCTAGAAAGGTATTAAATTGAGTCTTTGAAGTGTCACATCTTGAAAGGATATGGAGACCTGACAGTGTGGTGGCTTTTAATGCGTTGAGTGATGGAAACACATCTCTGAAGGACATAGTGATTCCATTTCCTAGCAGCAGGCACAGAAACAGAATCTTGCAGAAGTCTTGAGTAGTGTCTCTGAGAGCATTAGAACAGCTATGTCTTGTGCAGCAATCTAGAGAGCCTCTTTATTGCAAAGATGGCATGCAAGCTAATTTTAGTGTCATCCTCCTCTTGGGAACTACAGAGAAACTCCATTGAACAGTGCAAGGCAGCAGCTTCATTACATCATGCAACAATGAAATTCTCTGAGTAATTTCTTCACAAGCTGGAGCATTTTTCCTGCAAGGTATGCAGCTAACTCATCTTTCATGTGAATATAAGATTCTTGATTGTGACATGGAAATGTTCATAGAATCGGTGGGTTTTTTCTTTTTTTGTATTGGACAGGTGCAATATCATGGAGTCTTTTCTGGGTGGTAATATTTTTAAACATCTCTTCTGCATTGCATGTCTGACACAGGGTGGACTTTGTCATATGCCCAGTTTTTTCGCTAGCCTCATAATGAAGTGTTCAGCCAAATCATGGAAGGTATTAATTGCTTCTGGTTTGTCGAGAGCTTGTACCTCAGCCATACCAGCTGATTGCTGAAAGGCCTCTACTCTCATAAGGTACCAGTCATGTCAGTAACTGCTTGCTTAGGAAGACCATGCAAGATGTGCATTAATTTGCTTTTCACCTGGCACATGTTCTTCCATAACATTTGAACATCAGTCGTGGTACCACAGAGAACTTGTATTTTTTCAGTGTCTTACATAGATCAACATCACACTGAAATCGACATGATCAGACAATGGGCAAACAATGATTCATCTACAGATGGCTCTCTAATAGCTCAGTCACCTTCACTTTGACTTTCTTCTTTGCATTTGAGGAAGGCTTTAGTCTGTTCCTCTTGATTGTAGCTCATAGATTGATGGAGCTTTAGATCATTCTTTGCATTTTGAAGGTTTCATACAAATCATGACCCAAAGAATCCATTTAGCTGACATCTTTAGCTATTTCATCACTGAAGACTGCTTTCTTCATGATATTAATGAGCTCCAGTTTGTCGTATGTAAATGGGTTGCCAGTATGAGTAAGCTCATTCTGTAGCTTTAAAATTACCCCTTCTTGGCATTTAACAGCACCTAATGAGTCTATGATGCTTGATTGCTTCTGGGGAAGTCATCCCAAACATGTTTTATGTTTCATTCAAAATTTGATGGTGTTCTGGGGTTGCCAGGAAGAAGTGGGAAAGAGCATTTGGATGCTGTGATGTCAATCAACTCTCCAGTAACTTTCATCACTCTGTTTTTGTGTTCTAGGGCTTTGTCTGCACCAATTCCCTTCTGTGCAGTTAGTTATCTTTTATTGCCTCATTTTCTTTTTGAAATTCATCCCTTACATTAGGGTCAGACTTTTTTAGACTTCCTTCAGTGAGATACCAGGCAATCATCGTAGAATAGTTGATTAAATCTAAAGCAAAAAAGCATTTCATGGAGTCTTCCAATGCTGCTAGGTGCAAATTCCAATTAGCAGTCCTGACAGATCAAATAAAGAGCAGCAAAGACTCAACCATCTTCGTATATCATCACACCATTGTGAGAGTTGGCTTTTGTCGCCTCTTCAGCTGATCTGATTACTTGATCTGTTCTGTGAAGTTACAGCTTTCCATCTTGCATAATAAGTCATTGAGAGCAGAAGATATGCTGGATGTTTGGAAAGGGTCTTACAGATCCTGTACTCCTTCAAATCTACTTCGAACACATCAATATGCTTTTCAAAGAAGACATCTTGGTAACACTTTTGAAGGGCAACCGGTGTTGGGTGTCTGTGGGTCTGTAATGCATTGCAGCTTTTTCTCTGCAAGAATGTTTCATAGTACTGTAACTGTACTGTAATCCTCCAGATCTCAGGAATACCAGTGCAATCAGAAAAGGAGCTGATGGATCATAATCACTGCAAAGAATATGTGCATTTTGTCAGGACATAGAATCCACTGTCCAGAGAAGTTGTCGTGGCACATTAGCTGTTGAACAGAGCTGTGAAGGCCCATATATAGTGTTATGATACATTTTGATTCATTTCCTCAGATGTATTATTTATGTGCTTAAGCTGAATAAGGAATGCTAAATGAACTGAGCTATCATAGGTTATTCAGTCTTATTGACAGGGTGGATAATGCTCAATTTTTCGGGCATCTTGTGAGGTGCTGACTTAAAGGCTGACCATTCTGGAATGTATCTTTCTCCTGAAATGGTATGATGCACCCAACTTCGAGGGTACATGTTCTGTCTCTTCAGCTAAAGTCAAGATGAGTGATTTCTTTTTTTTTCTTTGCCTCTGCAGCATTCCAAATTTTGCACAAAAACCAAGTGAGATCAAGGTTAGGGAATAGAGAAGGGTTTACTGTAGTTGATTTAACGACTGCTTCATTGAAAACTAGACTTCCTGCCTTCAGAATTTTTAACCTTAATAGGAAAGTATCATGAAGTCAAGTAGCTCATTCAAGGTATGGTTCTTTACAGGTCAAGATAGCACTTGAGGCTTCTGATGTCAGGCCATAACAGTAGCGTGAAGTTACCTTTGCCATCTTCTGTATCTTCAAAAAAATCCAAGTTATCCGCAATACAAAATTATAAACCTGCCCTTGGTGTTTGGGAGGTCGTGCAGGAGTTCATTCAGTTTCATGCAGGTGCAGTGCTTTGTTTGTTGTCAGTGGAGGAACCTGCTCAAGAATTGGCCATGGGTTTTGGAATGACTTCACCAATCCCCACTTGTAATGGTAGAATACACATATGTCATACCTTTGTCATATGTGTGTTGGAAACCTGCCTTTTACTCAAGTACTCACTTGAGACGTTGTGATAAAATAACAGCCATGTGCACCTCTTGCTTACTGTCATACTTACTCATGCAGAAGTCTCTGCAACCACCTCTTCACCATTTAAAGGAATAATACAGGTTATGCAGTGGTATTTTCTCTTTCCAGGTTTGCTATCAGCTGTGAATCCCTGAAACTCCCACATATTACAGTACAAAATGCTTTTCTGTAAAAATTTAGCAGCTGCAAACTGTCTTCAGATTACTGTTAACATTAGCATTTTCTTCCTCTTTATCTTTTGCTCCTTTTAAGCATATGCACTGAGATTCCTTTCTGTGGATAGAATTGCTAAAATCTATGCCCCATCCCACAGCTGATCTTCAGTAAGTGCTTTAAGAGCTTTCTTGCTAAGCATTTCTTCCTCTTCAGTCCCATTCAAAGCACCTGTATCTTTGTATTTAGCCTCTGCATTGGCTATCACCACCACTTCCCTTCCATTAGAGCCTTTGTGAAGCAATTTGTGAACTCTGACTGAGTTGCACACTTTGCAGTATTAAAATCAGTATTGTGCAGTTGCTTTTACTTTTTATGCAACACATTACACTCATGAAGTGCTACAGCAAGAACGTAATGTACGATATCATATACGTGGTGTTTCTTGGCTCAGTGCACTCACTTTCTATGCAATGTTCTTGCTATGAGGGGCTGATAGTTTCTCGTGTGTTAATTGAAACTGTTCAGTAAATGCTTTTGGGCTTCTGGCTTACTGCAGAAGAAGCAGGTGTACTTCTCAAAACACATACAGAGGAACCTAGTATACGATACAAGGCAGATCTTGCCCACACCTGGCATTTGTCCAGCCATCTTCAACTTTTTACTGATGCTTGATGTACTTTCCTGTTCAACATTGCCAAATTCAGTTTATGGGTGCACTTCTTACTGCATGTAAGGTGCCACTGAACATTGTTTAACAAGGTCTTCCCGTGATGATATCCAGTGTTCCACTACTAATTGGTATGCTTTGTCTCCCCCTTTAATGCCTGAAAAATGATCAAAGCAAAAAGGGTTTTGTAACCTTATTTAATGTATGTTACGTAGTTAGTTGCATACTGTTTGCAGATGGATTCCACTAATTTCTGACTGGATGCTGATGTCTTAATCAGTGTCTTATTTAAGCAATCATTTGGCTTAATAAACAAAGCTGATAATCAGTACCCTGAACCACTTCTTCTTTTGTTGCTGATGGCAGGTCAACTTGAACCATTCCTTCTATTTATCAGAATCTATAACATTAAAAAATTGATCATTAACTATGTATTGGCTATATTATTATTAATATTAACTATAACAATACACTATTAACTATAACACAATACAGTCAGTCAAAGGCCACAATTTAACTTTATAAGCACTTTGTTTGATATACCTACATTAAAGCACATTTTTGAAAGGTTATTTTTAAATATTTCCTCTTGTATATCGACTTAATTATTCTAGGTGCATTATGTTTGGTGCCATTGTGTTCACGGGAGATGTTTATACCACTGAAATCATGAATCTATAGATTTTTATAAATCACATTACCCCTCCCTTTACCTTTGTCACTAATTTGCCTGTGTAATGACACGTTCTCAGATAGTTGTATAGGCAAAATGGTGTTCAGATTAATAGTTGTCTATAAATGTAGGCCAGTGGTAATCTTTCTTTATAAATGGTTTCTCATATCTCTAGAAGCCATCAGTATTTTAGATTTGGGCAATAAATCTCCTTGTTGCTATCAGTAAAGTGACTGGTCAATTCAATTTTTAGTCTGAAGTAAATGCAGACGGCTGATAAACTCAAAAGATATTCAAAAGGATTTTTGTTCAGCAAAGTACTAGAAGGATCCTCTTCATATAACAACGAGCTGTCATATCAGCCTTTGTTTTCTAAAACTGAGACAAATTGGTAAATAGTTTGACTTGACTGACCAGCAGACATCAAATTGGTTAAAGCATTTAGATTACATCTTTCTCTCTCTTGCTGCTGGGATGTTATAGCAGCATTATTTCTGTTAACTTATTTAAATGGATCCGTTAATGAGAGTCAAAGTACACAGAAAAGGCAGGAAATTCCAAAGGGGTAGTCGTGTTAGTCTATTGTAGAAAGACAACAGAGTCCTGTGGCACTTTTAAAGACTAACAGATTTATTTATCGCATGAGCTTTTGTGGGAGAAAATCCCACTTCGTCAGACACTTTGAAGATGGGAAAGTTACAGAATGGGAGGAAATTAAATGCAGGGGAGTGTATGACATAGGATCAGGTCAGGCTGTAACAGCAAATCAAATTAGGTGTTAGGATTCAAACACCGGGGAACAGCACATAGAGGAGGGTGAGGTCAAATCACTTGTTGTAATGAGAGAAAAATCCATAGTCCCTGTTTAACCCCAAAACAACTGAGTCAAATTTGCATATAAGTTTGAGTTCTGCAGTTTCTCTTTGAAGCTGTGATTTGTTATTCATCTGTTTCAACACAGCTATTAACAAGTCGTCAAGGGAGTGAGCAGGGAGATTGAAGTGTTCCCCTATTGGTTTTGTAATGTTGCAATTTCTGATGTCAGATTTGTGTCCATTTATTCTTTGGCGCAGAGACTGTCCTGTTTGTCCAATATATAAGGCAGAGGGGCATTTCCGGCACATGATGGCATAAATCACATTGGTGGACGAGCAGGTGAACGAGCCCTTGATGGAGTAGGTGGCTTGATTAGGCCCTGTGATGGTGTCATCAGTGTAGATATGAGGGCAAAGTTGGCAGCGTGGTCTGTTGCAGGGATCCAACAGAAAAGGCAGGAAGTATGCTGACTCTGAAAAACTGTGGTGTCTGGCATCATAAGAGTATATGTAAATACAATGCTTGGGAAGTGTTCTCATTAGGCAGATAGAGCCCTTCATAGTCACCCAGATAGAGGAAACAGGCACTGGCACCTGAGGAGGAGGTGAGAGCTAACACATTGAAAGAAAAGGTGGTTATTTGAATTCCCTGCTATGCTTGAAGAATGCACAGCGAAACTTGACACTGAGGTGCAAAGGGGGCTTTGTCAGCATTTAGAATCTAGATTTATTTTGGTAACTGTAAGATAGTACCTTGAGATATGAGTCTTCTCTTCTGCTTAAAACTAGAAGACATTACAATGACTTACAAGTGATTTTTGTTAAGTGTTTTTAATATATTTAAGTAAAAAGTTAAACAGTATTTGCAAAAAGCCAGATAATTATCTTGTCTTAATCATTTTTTTAAATTTTATTTTTATTTTGCAGCTAACAGAAAATCTTCAATTGGTGTAAAAAAGAATAGCAAGAATAGAGCATTAACAAGACAGTCTATGTCAAGAATTCCAGCTTCATCAAATTCTACCTCATCTAAACTAACTCATATAAATAATTCCAGGGTACCAAAGAGACTGAAAAAGCCTGCAAAGCCTTTACTTTCAAAGATAAAGTTGAGAAATCAGTGCAAAAGGCCAGAGCAAAAGAATGCCTCTCGAAAGCTTGAAATGGGAAATTTAGTTCTCAAAGAGCCTAAAGTAGTTCTATATAAAAATTTACCTATAAAAAAGGATAAAGAAATGGAGGGACCAGCCAAAGTTGCAGGCTCTAGTGGATGTTTAACAAGACATGCAGCAAGAGAATATAAACTGAATTCTGTGAAAGGTGCTCATGAGCATGGTGAAATATCACCCTGCACATACATAACCAGGAGGTCAATGAGAACAAGAATGAATTTGAAGGAGACCTCTGACATAAAGCTTGAACCAAATATGTTGGATACCTATAGAAACAACTTGACTGGAACTCGATCTGATATCTTACAACAGCAGTCTTGTGTGATACATGAAAATGAACTGATTCATGAAACATCACATAAAAGGGAGGTTAGGTACCAGAATAATGATGTGGGCATGTCCAGAAAGAAGTCACGACCAGGAAAATTTGCAAAACCATCTGCAAATATAGAAGAAACTGATCCTACTCATAATCCACCTGGCAAAGATGAAGTACCAAATTTGATCAGTTCTCATTCTGAACGTGGAGAGAGGAGTAATGTAGTGGATACGGCTTTTGGATATAAGGACGGTATTCCTATGTCTGGTGGCTGTTCCATTGTTACATCCGATAATTTCAAAACAAAGGACAGCTTTAGAACTACTAAAAGTAAAAAGAAACGACGAATCACAAGGTATGATGCGCAGTTAATCCTTGAAAATAGTTCTGGGATTCCCAAATTGACTCTGCGTAGACGTCATGATAGCAGCAGCAAGGCAAATGACCAAGAAAATGATGGAATAAATTCTTCAAAAATTAGTATCAAATTAAGTAAAGACCATGAAAAAGACAATAATTTGTATGTAGCAAAGCTAAATAATGGATTTAACTCAGGATCAGGCAACAGTTCAACAAAATTAAAAATACAACTAAAACGAGAGGAAGAAAACAGAGGGACATACTCTGAGGACCTTCATGAAAATGGCATGTGTTGTAGTGACACTCTGTCTCTCTTGGAGTCAAGAATGGAAGTGGATGATTACGGTCAATATGAGGAGGAAACTGCAGAGGAATCCTCATCAGAAGAAGAAGATGAGGAGGAGGATGACGACTATGATGATGAATTTGAAGATGACTTTATTCCTCTTCCTCCAGCTAAGCGATTAAGGCTTATAGTTGGCAAGGATTCTATAGACATTGACATTTCTTCTAGAAGAAGAGAAGATCAGTCTTTGAGGCTCAATGCATAAGCTTATAGGTCTTAAACTGACCAGGATGTCCATTTTTAAGCAAAACAAAACAAAAAAATTCCATTCAATTATTCCTCAACTGAAGAACTTTCTGAAAATTTTAGTAACAGCACTTCTTTGTTTATTCACTTATCAGCATAATATTGTAGAAAGTGTACAGCATACTGACTCTTCCTAAGTCTGATTTGTGCAGATTTTTATTGTACTTTTTAATAGCCTTCTTATGTGCAATTTTGAGTTAGAGTAATGCTCTGTTGTAAAATAAAGGCTCAAGCAAAATTATAAAGTGACATCAAAACTTTCCATGCAGGACAATGAGAACATAATAATGTGGCTACACAATTATTTTTAACCTGGAAGAGCATTATTTTGCTCTTACAATATCTGATTAAACAATAATTTAAAAAGAAAAATCATAGTAGCAGCATATTAAGGTTTTCTAGTATATGTTAATATCACCAGCAATGATCTATGGCTTTTCAATTTATTTGCTAGATGTTTTCCCCCTTGAAGTTTGTCAGTTTTAACACTGTATGCTGTCCCAGACGTACTGTTTGTGGCCTTTGTTATAGTAGCAAACCGTTGGTTGGAAGTCAAATTGATTTCTTTAAAAAAGAAAAAAAATTAAATAAAAAGGTGTTGACAGTTTGCTGACTTTTTAGTACATTATATGTACAAGGGTAGCAGTATGCAGAATGAAAGTTTTTGGATATGGTGTATTTATTGCTTGTTATGTAAATTAAACACCTTGTATTTAACACTTTTCAATACTTTTAGATAAAATTGTTCTTTGCAAGAATGATTGGTGCTTATTTTTTCAAAAATTTGCTGTGAAACAATGTGATTACAACAGGCAACATTTATCCAATGAACTGCAGCTATCCTAAATGGGTTCTTCATAGTTTTCTGTTGCACTTGTAAAATGCTACAAGGAATTTAAAGAAATCTATTCACTTTAACTTATAATAGTTTTATGAAATTAAAAAAAAAAACTAAGTCACAGCTTTTGTTCTGTGGTAACCTATAAAACTGTTTTGTCTTTTTGAAATCCAGTGTAAAGGACTGAAAAAAAATATGTATATGTTGTAAATATTTGTGTGTTGTGAGAAATTTTGTCATAAGAAATTGAGATAACTTACCAGAAGGGTTTTTAAGTTTAGAAATACATTCATGCCAATAAAATAGGAAATTACAAACCTAGTTTTAAACTCTGTATCGGTGGGAATTCTTTGCTTTTATTTAGTTTATATTTTAAGATTTCAGAATCTGCTGGATATGTTATAACAGTAAAGAAACATCAGTGAAGAATTTCAGGGCTTAGTTTTTGATAAAAGGCCATTAGGAAGAGAGGGGTATGGAGTGGAAGGAAATGAAATATACAATTTTTAACAGATGAACTATTATAGCAAACAGATATTTTAAAATTTCTTCAGTTTGAATTAAGTGGCAGATTTTTTTTTGTATGTTCTGGGTACAGCGCTGTCCTACCAATTGTTTTACCAGACAGTGGATGAAGATTCAGAAAAGTGTGCTTTTGCTTCTAGAGATATGGGGAAATCAGGACCTATTTAGTAGATCAACTTATCCACATAACCAAAACATTGACATTGTATGGAATGTTCCCATTAAACACCATTGTTACTACTTCACAGCATGCGGAGAATGCAGGGGTACTTCAAAAATTCATTGATGATTTTGGAGGACCTGGGTAACACTAGGGATAGTGTAATAAATACTGGTAAATTTATTTTTCTTTGAGTGCATGCGTGTGTCCATTCAGAGTTAGGTGTGTTCGTACTGCATGCACCAGTGCTGGAAATTTTCCCCCTAGTAGTATCTTTAGGGGCAGCTCTAGCGTCCCCTGCAGTGATGCGTGTATGTGCTAGTATATAGGATGGTGTGGGCCTCCCTTCCTCTAAGTTCCTTCTTACCATCCGTGATGGTGCTGGAACACATTCTTGCTAGTCCCAGTATTCCTAGTGATTATTTGCTTTCTAGTGTATAAAATTGTTTAAAAGTTTATTGGTGGGTAGTTAGTTGCCTACTTGTTTACCCAGCGTTGGGGCATACCCAGGCCCCTAGGTTTAAACTTGTGATTCATGCAGGAAGACTTTGCCATTGAATGACCCACACCAGAGCTGTTTGAAGTCTCTGGGGGAAGCTCACCTTTGTGAAAAGTGTAAAATCTGCAAAGGGTTTTGCCCTCAAACTATGAAGGATCGGGACATTGGACTCAAAATCCTTCTCATGGAATCAGCACTCAGACCTGTGTCAGAGTCACCATCAGACTGCGCCCAGTACAATGGTATCAACCAAGAATGCTCCCCCAGCATCTACCCTCACAGCATCACTCAACATTGCTGGTACCAAAGAAGCAAAAGACACACACAGAAAAGAAGTTGAATTCACATAAGAGGAGCTCAGGAAATGCTGAAAAACCTGATTCAGACCTGAGAACACTTCTGCTCATGAGGGCATCAAGACCAACACCTATGCCACTGCCAACTCTGGAAGTGGCAGAGGCCCGTGCCATTTGTTGGTCCCTTCTACGCCTCAGGCATTCCAAGCAATGAAGGACCTATTAGCCTTGCTGGTGCCACCTACACCATAGGAGGGTAGAGCAGAGCACTGATGAACAGATGCCCCAGCTAATCGAAGAGAAAGCTGGTTCCCATCACATCGCTGGTTCCACCACAGCACCCCCTTTCCACGGGACCACATTCGTCAGTGCCGCAATGATTTTCAGAGTCCCAGCATCATTCCCCGGAACCACATTGAGATAGGTTATGGTTGAGCGTTCACTCACCCGATGTCAGTTGCCAGTCACCAGAATGTTGGTACTGGTTCGAAGAGCCCCGGTGTTGATCTTTGGTGCACTGGCACTCTCTGAACCTCTGGCACAGCTTGTCACGTTCCCGTGGCAGATCTCTGGAGCCCTGACACCACAGAAGTCCTTATTAAAAGCCTAAGGAAAAGACACAATTAAGGCACAGAGAATGCTCCAGTTCTTTGCACCGTTCCCCATCACTAGTGCCCAGGTGTTTTAAGAAGCAGTGTGGAGAAGCACATGGCATTTGTGCTACCATGGTCGCCAACGATCGGCTCCTCGGACTCAGAGGAGGAAATAGTTGTTCACCCAAAGAGACAAGTCCCAAGCAATCCACCAGGTTCCTATGCTGCTTCAGATGGGAAGGTGGCTGTAGGGAGGACAGCCCAGCGCTTGGAAATTTTGTAATCCATGTGAGCTCCCTCAGGGCATGATGCCTTACACTCAGTCATCTGTGGGTGCCTCAGTATCAAAGTCCTCAAAGGATTCGGCCACGGTGCCAATGTAGATATTGGCTTGGACTAGGAAGATTCATTCTTGAGTAGCCCATCAGTGACCACCCTGACCACAGAGGAAGATTCAGCTCCCCCCTCAGATTCCTGCTTCCTCATCCTCTTCACTGGGCAAGGCAGTAGTGGACCCTTCTCATGCTGCTCTGCTAGATAATTGCAGGGCTCACCAGGACCTGCTAAAGTGGGTAGCAGTTAACCTGGGCCTCAAAATAGAGGAACTCTCTAAGCCAGTGGATGAATTATTTGGCCCCTGGCATCTGCAGCTCCTTCCAGAGTAGTCTTCACAGTGCATGAAGGGGTGGTGAAACTTGCAAAGGCACTATGGCAAACCCCAGCCTCCCTGCCCCCCACATCCAGGCGGGCAGAAAAGAAATATGTGCACACCAAACGGTTGGAATATCTGTACACGCACCCATACCTGGGATTACTAGTTGTGGCGGTAGCTAACAAGCATGCAGACAGGGCCCAATGCGTTCAAAACCAAAGAATAAAAAGACTAAAAAATTAGATTTATTTGGTCACAAGGTGTACTTGACGGTGAGCCTACAACGGAGAGTGTCCAATCAGCAGGCACTCTTGGGACAATACCATAATAATGCCTGGCAGTTGCTGGAAAAATTTACCAACTCCCTCCTGCAGTCCTTAAGCAGGAATTTGAAGCAATCTTGGAGGAAAGAAAAGCAGTGACCAGAGCCTCCCTGCAGGCAGTATTGGATGCAGCGGACTTGGCGTCACAGGCAGTGGCCTCCATTGTATCGATGAGGAGAGCGTCTTGACTCCAATATCTGGTCTTTCAGGAAGTCCAGCAATCCATCCAGGACCTTCCATTTGATGGCTTAGCCCTCCTTGCGGATCAGACCGACTCCAGGCTGCATTGGGCTGAAAGCCTAAAGGGCTACTCTGAGATTGTTTCAAGTCTCTGTACCCCATCCTCATCCAGGAGGCATTTTTGGCCCTCTCAGCAATAGTGTTTCAGGGGTCAAGCTCAGGTGGAGCTCTGCAGGAGAAGACATAAGATCTATAAACACTTGTTGGGGCAATTTGCTAGACTTTGCTTTCCACCTGAGGGATGGTGGCTTTGCCCTGATCTTGAGGCAAAGTTTTTGAAGGTGCCCCTGAGGGTGACTACCAGACACTACTCAGGATCCAGATTCCCTGTTGTTTTCTTTTCATCTAGCATCATTCTTCCCTGTATGGAGGACCGCAATGATGGACCGCTGGGTTTTAAGCATGGTGGCTTTTGGCTATACCCTCCAATTTATTTCGCTCCCACCTTCCCACCCTCCCTCTCTGTCCCTCTTCAGGGACCCCTCTCATGAGCAACTCCCCATTCAAGAAGTACAGGCCCTACTACAAGCTGGCGTAGTGGAGAGGTTCCTCTGGTATTATGGGGCAGGGGTTTCTACTCCCATTACTTTCTGATTCCAAAAGCCAAAGAGGGGCTGAGGCCCATTCTAGACCCACATGCTTGGAACAAATTCCTCAAAAAGCTGAAATTCTGTATGGTCACCCTGTCAGCTCTCATTACCTCTCTGTATCTAGGCAACTGGTGCGCCACTCTCAATTCGAAAGGCACTTATTTTCAAATTGCAGTTTTCCCGGGTCACAAGAGAGTCCTACGGTTTACTGTGGGCGCTCAACTCTACCAATTCACAGTTCTCCTGTTTAGGCTCCACTGCATTGTGCATATTCACCAAGTGCATGGCAGTAGTGGTGGCCCACCTCGGGCGCAGAGGAGTGCAGGCTTTTCCTTACCTAGATAATTGACTGATCTGGGCTCGGTCATGGGCTCAGGTCCAACATGGTTATAAGATTGTAAAAGACACCTGCTGGTCACTGGGCCTGATAATAAACAAGCAAAAATCAGTATTTAACCCATTTCAAAATATAGAGCTCATAGGGGCAGTCCTTGACTCTTCTCAAGCCAAAGCACTTTTGCCCAAACACAGGTTCCTAGCTATGTCAGAACTCATAGCTTGACTTTCAACCCACCCCCTTACCACAGGGAGAGTGTGTGTCAGCCTCCTGGGGCATATGGCAGCTTGAATGGATGTTGTTTGGCATGCAAGGATGCGACGAAAGCCACCCCAAATATCGCTTGCCACAGTTTACTCCCTGTCTAGACCTTGGACAGAATACTTATGTTCCCTCCTCTCATGTACTTTCCTCCCTGACATGGTGGATGAAACCTCAACACCTAATGGCAGATGTAGCTTTTGTGGCCCTGAGACCAACTCTGTCATTAGTGTCAGGTGCTTTGGATGTGGGCTGAGGTGCCCACCTCAGTGCCCTAAGGACTTAAGGTCTTTGGTCCAGGGAAGAGTCATCTTTCCACATCAACATCAGAGAATGCAGGGCATCTGGCCTGCAACATGCTCCTGCTACATCTCTCCCACAAAGTGTTCAGTGTCCTGACAGACAACATGTTACCATGTAGTACATCAACAGGTCAGGGGGAGCCAGGTCTTCAGCTCTCTGTTGTGAAGCCTTGCATCTGTGGGATCTCTGTATAAGCCACAAATCTATCGGGACGCAATTCATCTGCCAGGGTTAAAGAATATGCTAGCAGATCATATGAGCAGGTCCATTTGCTTTCATCACATGTGATCTCTCTGCCAGAAGGTAGCTGACCACATTTTCCAATGGTAGGGAATTCCTCAATTGGACCTCTTTTTGTGACCAGGGTGTGACATGCTGCACCCTACATATGCCTTTGTGGTGTGATTTGTGTATCATTCTGTTCACTTTCAAGAGATGTCTCTGTGGGTGCCCCACATTCGGTGTCAGCAGGTTCATGCGTAGCCAGGTCAGAGAATTTTCTAGCAGTGTTCATGCAAGGCGGCAGTCTTGCAGCATCTTTTGGCACTCTTTTGTTAGCACACACGGCTTGGCTCCCTCAGTTCCCTCTAACTGTCTGTGGCAACAGATGGAACAATACCAGTCTCTTCAGCTCGTCATTTTTTCTTAAGGATAGCAGTAGTTTTTAGTGTTAGTTGTAGAGTTAAATATTAGTGCTTGCTCATCCTGATTCCAAATCAGGTGTACGCACACCGCGTGCACGATCATCGAGAGAGTGTTTTCCCAGCAGGTTGGGGCTGGAGCCCCATGGAGTGGTGCCTCCGCGCCTTCTATATAAGTGCCTGCCAACCTGCTGCCTTCCACTTCCTTCTTGCTGAGTGCTCCAACAAGAGGGGATGGCGGGCAGGATTTGGAATGAGTATGAGCAACACCTCTCGAAGAACATGAGTTACGAAATGTAACTGTTGTTTTCATAGTTTTAGGTCTTAGCTTAGTTTGTGGGGTTTTTTTTGTTTTTTTTTGTTTTTTTTTAAAAACCTGCCGGGTTCTCCTGGATTTAAATTATGTGAGTCCTGCCAAGATGCCATACCAGCATCTGATGGCCACCCTGTCTGTATAAAATGATTGGGGGAAGAGCACATTTCACAAAAGTGCCCCCATTGCCATGACCTCAGCTCCAGAGCACGGCGGGACCGAGACCTATGCCTTAAATTTCTCCTAATGGAGAAGTCCCTCAGGCCAGCTTCCATCTGGCTCTACAACCTACAAAGAGGCATCTGACTCCTCCTCATACTTCAGGGAAAAAGAGGAAAAGTCCACTCTCTTCCCTAAACTATCGTGTACCTATGAGGCTCACGGTTCCTCAGGTACCATGACTGAAAGACCGTTAAAACAGTCCACAACTGGCGCCAGTGACTACCGGCAAAAGCCCAGTCACAAGCCACCACCAACCAAACCCTCAGACGCTGCAGCACCGACTCAGCCTGCGGCACCGCTTCAAACTCTGGTGCTAGCCACGGTGCAGATTCCAGCGCTGGCACCGTCTGTGGACCTGCGCCACATGGCACAGTCCCCAGAAGCACTGACAACCACCATGGAGCCAACAAACCTGCCAGCACCAATACTATTATCAGTGCCAGAACAACCCCAAGTGGTACCGACCTCAGAACCAACCCACTCGGTGCCAAGAAAGCACACCAAGAAAAGAAAGAGGTATGACTCCCATGATGAATTCACTGCCTCCTCCCCAGTGTCACCTTCAGGAACGGATAAATCTCCATCACCCTTTTCTAGAGAGGGCAGTATATCACCGATCCCCTTTTCATCGGACAATGATATTGATGGTAGAGATGCTATATTCTCGCCTCAACCACCATTCATAAGATCCAAATATCAGAGATACCATAATTATTGGGAACCTCCTCAGTGGCTACAATCTCCTTACTATGGATCCTCACTGCCCTACGCACCCGCTGCCCTCCCTCCTCACAACTCATCATCTTTGGCTGACGAAACAATAATCCCTTTGCCCCTGACAACAGTGGATGACTTTAAACAATTTCAAGAGCTTTTTAAAAGAGTTGCTGAATCACTTGAGATCCCCATGCAGGATGTGCCTCAATCGGACCATAAATTACTCAAGATCCTACAAACTACCTCATCGACCAGCGTTGCACTTCCCATGGATAGTACTCTCATTGAGCCAGCAGATTGTATATGGCAGACACACCAGCCTCCATACCACCAACTTTCAAGAGAAGTGATAAAAAATATTACATTCCACCAAAGGATTCAGAGTACTTATTTACTCATCCACTACCTAATTCCTTAGTAGTAGAAGCTGCCAATCATAGATCCAAGCAGCATTTCAACAATTCCACCCCACACGAGAAAGAGGACAAAAAAATGGACCTTCTCGGCCGGAAAGGCTAAACATTATCAACTTTACAACTCAGAGTAGCAAATTATTCTGCTTTATTGGCCAACAACAATCGTAGCAATTACATAAAATTGGCAGATTTTACAGAATATATCCCAGAGGTCAAGAAACAACAATTCCACTCCATCATCAGGGAAGGTCAACTCATATCCCGAACGGCTCTTCAAGTGGCCCTGGATGTTGCAGACATAGCGGCATGATCCATAGCTACAGGCATGGTCACGCGACATTCCTTGTGGCTTCATTCCGCCGACTTACCAAAACCATTACAAGCCACCATTGAAGACCTGCCGTTTGATAAAAAGAAACTCTTTTCAGAAAAAACTGATGAGGTCATGCACACCTCGAAAGATTCCAGAGCCACCCTTCACACTATACACCAGCGACCAGGCGACGTTCCTACAGATATCAGCCTTAACACTAGATACCCATATCAGTACCACTTCAGACCTCAATATAGAAGGCAAGACCAACTACGAGGAAGACAACGCCCACAGAGGTGCAGATAATTGAATAACTAACCTCCCACATGCAGCCACCTCCATCATCAAAGTCACAATTTTGAAGGTTTGGTCAGGAGCATGCAAAACCTTCCCAGTACTCTAGAGCTCACAGATTCCCTCATCTATCAAAACAGACTATACCCATTTTGCCATTCTTGTGCTGCAATAACCACAGACAAATGGGTCCTATCAGTCATCAACATAGGTTATACCATTCCTTTTACCACAAAACTCCATTTCCACCAACTCTCCCCATCCCTCTTTAGGGATACACTTCACAAACACCTCCTAAGACAGGAGGTTATCCACTTACTCCACATAGGAGCCGTTGAGAGAGTTCCTAAACAACACAAAGGAAAATGGTTCTATTCTACTTACTTCCTAACACAGAAAAAAATTGGGAGGTTGGAGACCAATACTCAATCTCAGGAAACTGAACAAATTCATAAAACCACAGAGATTCCAAATGGCAACCCTATCTACCATCATACCTGCTCTAGAGTCCGGCGACTGATTTATGGCTCTCAACCTACAAGATGCTTACTTTCATATTTCTATACATCCTGCCCACAGACAATTCCTCCACTTTATAGTTGGCCAAGATCATTTCCAATACACTGACCTTCCATTTGGCCTTTCAACAGCCCCAAGATTTTTTTCCAAAGTACTCGCAGTTGTTGCAGCGCACTTACAGAAAAACGGAATCACCATCTTTCCATACCTAGATGATTGCCTGATAAGATCACACAGTTTAGCATAATCACCTCAAGATGTAACATTCACAATGTCTCTATTCCAATGCTTGGGTCTTTTTATAAACATGAAAAAAATCAACCACAGAACCCACACAAACAGTAGAATTTAGAGGAGCTTGATTAGATGCTCAGATGGCAAGAGCCTTCCTCCCAGTTCCAAGATTCGAAACAATCTCCCAACTAGCGGACAACATCATCAACTCTCCTACTACAGAAGCACTACAGTGCCTACAACTTCTGGGGCATATGGCAGCTTCCACACAAGTGGTAAGGCATGCGAAATTACGTATGCACCCTCTCCAATTGTGGCTAGCGAGAGTATACAAACCACACAGACACTCAAAACACAGGAGAGTGTCCACACCAACGGAGGTAAAGAAATCATTGATATGGTGAAAAAATCTCTCAAACCTCACAGAAGGTGTACCGTTCGCCCAAGAACAACCAACATTGATCATGTCCACGGATGCATCACTCAAGGGCTGGGGCGCATACCTCTAGGGCAGTGATGGCGAACCTTTTAGAGACCGAGTGCCCAAACTGCAACCCAAAACCCACTTATTTATCGCAAAGTGCCAATACTGAGGTTTTAGTTAGAAAAAACAACTGCCATAGGTTGTTGAACCCTGGGCATGCGTGCCACCAGAGAGGGCGCCGAGTGCCACCTCTGGCACGCGTGCCATAGGTTCGCCACCACTGCTCTAGGGCCTGCCACACAGGGGTAATGGACATCACAAGAGACAGCTCTTTATATATATTTACTGGAACTCTGTGCTGTCCACAATTCCAACAATATCTGATTCACCACCATGTCAGAGTCTTAGACAATATAACCTGCATGTTTTATATCCACAGACAAGGCGGAGCCAGATCCAGCTCGCTTTGCACAGAAGCCATAAAACTCTGGCAATGGTGCAGAAACAATCATGTCACCATCTCTGCTGCATATCTCCCAGGCATCCAAAACACCACAGTCAACTGGCTCAGCAGGTTCTTCCCACAACAACATGAATGGGAGATCTGCTCAGATGTGATAACACATATTTTACCAGTGGGGCTACCCAGCCATAGATCACTTCTTCTGCAAGTGATTGTTCATGTCATTCCACCTTAGGTGTGCACGTGCCATGTGCACGAGCTGCCGGAAACTTTTCCCCTGGCGTCCCCCGGGGCGGTCAGTGGAGCCCCCTAGAGTCGCGCCTCCGCGGCACTCTATAAAGGGTCCCGATGGCCCTACCCTCCCAGTTCCTTCTTACCGCCTGTAGCCGCTGCTGGAACGTCTCTCTCTTGCGCGCTGCAAGAGCTTCCCCGACTAGTTTCCCTTCACGTTATTAGTAGATTAGCTAGCTAGGAACCAGTAGTTCATAGTTAGTTTAGAAGCGTCCCCCTAACAACTAGGGGATCCACTCCCCGGAGCGGATCCGGGGCATGCCTGGCTTTAAGTCGTGCGGCACATGTAAAAGACCGATGCCCTTGGGTGACCCGCACTCCTCCTGTCTCAAGTGCCTCGGTGAAGTCCACTTAGGAGAACACTGCAAGATCTGCAGGAGTTTCTGCCCCAGGATGCAGAAAGAAAGGTGCCAAAGACTAAAACTCCTGATGATGGAGGAGGCGCTACGACCACCGGCACCGGAAACACCTGGTGAGGCCTCGGTGCAGAGCGCGCCAGCCGCCCCTCAATCACCCTCCAAGGGCACGGCCAAGGTGCCACAGCACCGCCAATGATCGGCGCAGAAGAGAGGGGCTGAAGAAAAACAGCGGCACTGCTCTCATTCCCCAGCACTGCTTAAGAAGAGGAGAGTGGACAGAGACCGCTCCCCTGCACCTAAGAGCAAGGAGGGAGCCGGCAGAGCAGGACCCCTGGCGGGCCGCTTGACGCCGGCCAGCCGAGACCCGGCCCCGTCGACTCCAGCCCTGGGAAGGGGCTCGTTGAGTCCGACGCCGACAGGCTCCCCTATGAGGGAGTTTCTTCAGGAGGATCTTCACCTACCCTCCACTCCCGAGACCTTCAAGGCGGCCAGGGAGTTAATCGAGGAGGATACTTCCCCGGCACAGAGCCTAACACCGGCACCGGTATCTAGGGGGAAGCCCCCGATGTTAAAGAGACTGAGGTCCCCATGGCACCGCCACCGCACTGTGGCCAGGAAAGTGGTTGTGCGACAGAGACTGCTAGGCCGAAGTCCCCCCAGCACCACACCACCTGGCACCGCTCCACCATGGTCCGCACACAGCGACCTCTCCTCGGACTCTGAGTCAGGGTCAGTCAGGTCCAGGAGAAGCCCACGACGACACCGCTCGGGCCAGGGCCATGCGGCACCGCCTCATTGGCAGATGCCTTCCCAATGGCCATTTTGGATGCCTTGGGCATTCCACTAGGCGCAAGGCCAACTCTCAGGCAGATCGCGTTCCATGGCCTCAGGCTTGAGGACCCACCCTTCCTACACGGTCAGTGCCCCCCCGGAAGCCACAGACCTCTCCGACCCCGGCTCCGCTGCAGAGAACGCCCAGGACCCCGGCACCGCCGGGAGCGAGCGTCCAAAGCGCCCCTGGTCCAGTACCGAGAGCCAAGGAGCGCCGACCTCGCCTCAAGGCTTGTTGTCGTCCTCACCAGACAAAGCCGTAGCTGGAGCGGCCCCAGCAGCAGTTCCCGATGATGCCAGGACGCATCAGGAGCTACTGTGTAGGGTGGCCCGCAACATGGGCCTTCAAGCGGAGGAAGTAGTCCAGGAGGCTGACCCAATGGTGAACATCCTGACCCCAGAGGGCCCCTCGAGGGTCGCCCTACCCCTCATAAAGACTATCGGGGACAATACTAAGGCCCTTTGGCAGATGCCGGCCTCCATAACCCCTACTGCCAAGAAATCAGAAAGGAAATATTTTCCTCCCATCCTCAGGGTATGAACACTTTTACACCCACTCATCCCAGGGTCATTGGTAGTAGCAGCTGCCAATGAGAAAGAGAGACAGGGCCACCAGAGCCCGACTCTGAAGGCCAAGGATACCAAGCGTCTGGACTTGTTTGGATGCAAGGTCTATGCCACGGCAGGGCTACAACTTAGGATCGCAAACTAGCAGGTGATCCTAAGTAGATACGCCTTCAACTCCTGGGCCTCCCTGGACAAATTCCAGGACAAGCTTGACCAATTGTCAAGGACGGAGTTATCGGCGATGGTCAAGGAGGGCAAGTAGATGTCCAAGGTCCTTCTCCAGTCTGCCCTGGACGCTGCGGACGCAGCTGCCCGATCTATGTCCTCGGGAGTAGCCATGAGGCGGTGCTCGTGGCTTCAGGCCTCAAGCCTGCCGCAGGAGGTCCAAAACACCATCCAGGACCTCCCTTTCAAGGGCCCAGACCTGTTCTCCGCCCAAACAGACTCTAAGCTTCAGAGCCTGAAGGACTTGAGAGTGATTTTAAAGTCCCTGGGCCTCCACACCCCCGCCCCCCAGCGCAAGCATTTTAAACCCCAATCTCCGCCGAGGGGGTACAACCGGAGACAGAACTCATACCGTGGGAGGGGCCAGAACAAGAGGAGGAGCAGGAGCACATCAGGCTTAGGCCAAGGCCGCTCTCGGCGCCCTCCCTCCCAAAAGAAAGGGTTTTGAGGGTGCACTTGAGGTCGGCGTCCCCTTCTCAAATCCACCCCTATTTTCCGCAACTGGTTATCCCGTTTCTACCACGCTTGGGAGCACATCACTTCGGACCAGTGGGTCCTCCATACCATAAAGTGCGGCTACTCCCTGCAATTCTCCTCTGCACCCCCTTCCCACCCACCACCTCTTTCCCAGTCCCTTTTCAGGGACCCATCTCACGTACAACTGCTCCAACAGGAGGTTTGCCAACTGTTGGAAGTGGGAGCGGTGGAGAAGGTCCCTTCCCATCAGAAAGGGAGAGGCTTCTACTCAAGATATTTCCTTATTCCAAAAGCAAAAGGCGGTCTCCACCCCATCCTCGACCTGAGACGCCTCAACAAACACCTGAGGAAGCTCAAGTTCAAGATGGTCTCCCTGGCCACCATCATCCCCTCCCTGGATCCGGGAGATTGGTACGTCGCCCTCACCTTGAAGGACGCGTACGTTCACATAAGCATAGCACCACACCACAGACAGTTCCTCAGGTTCGTAGCAGATGGCACTCACCTGCAGTTCATAGTGCTGCCATTTGGCCTCAGCCACACCGAGGGTCTTCACAAAGTGCCTGTCGGTAGTAGCGGCTTTCCTCAGATGTCAAGGCATCCAAGTTTTCCCATACATAGACGATTGGCTAGTGAAGGCCTCAACCAGAGACCAAGGAAATGGGCACCTTCGAGTGATCCATTGCACCTTCTGCGACCTTGGACTGGTGGTGAACATGCAGAAGTCCATCCCCTCGCCTGCTCAAAGGATAGACTTCATAGGGGCAACCCTGGACTCAATCGTAGCCAGGGCTTCGCTTCCAAAGGATCATAGAACCATAGAATAATAGGGTTGGAAGGAACCTCACGAGGTCATCTAGTCCAACCCCCTGCTAAAAAGCAGGACTACTCCCCCTAAATTATCCCAGCCAGGGTTTTGTCTAACCGAGCCTTAAAAATCTCCAAAGATGGAGATTCTACCACCTCCCTAGATAGCCCATTCCAATGCTTCACCACCCTCCTAGTGAGAAAGTTTTTCCTAATATCCAACCTTGACCTCCCCATCTGTAATTTGAAACCATTGCTCCTTGTTCTGTCCTTTGTTATCCTCGAGAACAGCCTAGCTCCCTCCTCTTTGGAGCAACTCTTCAAGTAGTTGAAGGTTGTTATCAAATCTCCCCTCAGTCTTCTCTTCTGTAGACTAAATAAGCCTAGTTCCTTCAGTCTCTCCTCATAAGTCATGTGCCCCAGCCCCCTAATCATTTTTGTTGCCCTCCGCTGGTCTTTTTCTAATTTGTCCACATCCTTTCTGTAGTGGGGAGCCCAAAACTGGACACAGTATTCCAGATGCAGCCTCACCAGTGTCGAATAGAGGGGAATTATCACATCCCTCGATCTGCTGGCAATACTCCTACTGATGCAGCCTAATATGCCATTGGCCTTTTTGGCAACAAGGGCACACTGTTGGCTCATATCCATCTTCCCGTCCACCATAACTCCCAGGTCCTTTTCTACAGCGCTGCTACTTAGCCGATCGGTCCCCAGCCTGTAGCAGTGCATGGGATTTTTCCGTCCTAAGTGCAGGACTTTGCACTTGTCTTTGTTGAACCTCATGAGGTTTCTTTCGGCCCAGTGTTCCAATTTGTCCAAGTCTCCCTGTATCCTGTCCCTGCCCTCCAGAGTATCTACCATTCCCCCCAACTTGGTGTCATCCACGAACTTACTAAGCACGCAGTCTATTCCATCATCAAAATCATTAATGAAGATGTTGAATACAACCGGCCCCAGGACCGACCCCATGGGCACTCCACTCGTTACCGGTTGCCAACCAGACATCGAGCCATTGATTCCTACCCGCTGAGCCCGTTGATCTAACCAGTTTTCGATCCACCTTACGGTCCACTCGTCCAACCCATACTTCCTTAACTTGCTGACAAGAATGCTGTGGGAAACCGTATCAAAAGCCTTGCTAAAGTTGAGGTATACCACGTCAACGGCTCTTCCTGCATCCACAAATCCAGTCATCTCATCATAGAAGGCAATCAGGTTGGTCAGGGACGATTTGTCCTTGGTGAATCCATGTTGACTGTTCCTGATCACTCTATTTTCCTCCAAGTGTTTCAGGATGGATTTTTTGAGGACCTGCTCCATGATTTTCCCAGGGATTGAGGTGAGGCTGACCGGTCTGTAGTTCCCCGGATCCTCCTTTTTCCCTTTCTTAAAGATAGGTACTATATTTGCCTTTTTCCAATCCCCCGGGACCACTCCCGTTCGCCACGAGTTCTCAAAGATAATGGCCAGCGGCTCTGCAATCACTTCCCCCAACTCCCTCAGCACCCTCGGATGCAGTTCATCCGGCCCCATGGACTTGTGCACGTCCAATTTCATTAAGTGTTCCCTAACCTGACTTTCCATCACCGAGGGCCACTCTTCTCTCCATTCTGCGTTACCCCGTGTAGTAGCCTGGGAGTTGGCCCTCCCTGTGAAGACTGAAGTAAAAAAAGCATTGAGTACTTCAGCCTTTTCCGCATCATCCTCCATGAGGATGCCTGCCCCATTCAGTAAGGGACCTACACCACCTCTGATCCTTTTCTTGTTGCTGATATACTTATAGAACCCCTTTCTGTTATCCTTCACATCTCTTGCTAGCTGCAACTCCAATTGTCCTTTGGCCTTTCTGATTTTATCCCTGCAGTTGATTTGAGACAATTGACACTTCATTAAGGGAGCTAAGAAGTCACCCGACATGCACTGTGCGTATGGTTCTGAGGCTTTTGGGTCTGTTTGCGGCGTGCACCTCAGTCATAAAGTCTGTCTCACCACAGACACGTCAAACATCGGGTGGGGGGGCGCATATTGGGGACCTCAGGACTCAAGGTCTGTGGAGCCAACGAGACCTCCTGGCCCACACCAACGTCCGCGAGCTCAAAGTGGCGCATCTAGCCTGTCAAGCATTCTGCCCACACCTACGGAACAAGGTAGTGTCGGTCCGCACGGACAACGTAGCCACGATGTTCTATATCAGAGGTCCTCAAACTTTTTAAACAGGGAGCCAGTTCACGGTCCCTCAGACTGTTGGGGGGCCGTACTATAGTTTGAAAAAAAACATGAACGAATTCCTATGCACACTGCACATATCTTATTTGTCGTGCAAAAAAACATGAAAGAACAATACAATATTTAAAATGAAGAACAATTTTAACCAACATAAACTTACCAGTATTTCAATGGGAAGTGTGGGCCTGCTTTTGGCTAATGAGATAGTCAATGTCCGGTTCCACATTTGTCACTGCCAGTCGTAACAAGTGATGCAAGTGTGCATCAGTTAGTCTGGATCTGGTTGGAGATTTCAGATGTTTCATTCGGGAAAAACTCTGTTCACAGACATAGGTGCTGCCAAAGATGGTTGTCATTTTGAGTGCATGGTTCCTGAGATTAAGATATGTCTCAGAGGGAAGAGATGCATAGAAATTAGTAAGAGTGCTTGACTTGAATGCGTCTTTCAGAGAGTCACAAGTCTGTAGTTCGGCCAGTTCCATTTGGTAAATTAGATCAACAATTTCAATGTCAACAGAAAATGGGTTCCGGAAAAGCTGTATGTCCTGTTCATGGAGATGAAGCTCTTTAAATCTCATTTGAAACTCCCTTTGCAACATTTCCAGTGAATCCACAAATTTTTTGTTTGGGAATGCAACTGTTAGTTTTTCAGCCAACAGCTTTTGAGTAGTGGGGAGATGGCAGAAGTTTTCCTCCTTTACTTGTTTAATGAGGAGATCGAATTTTACTTCAAATGCTTTCACATGTGAATGCATATCACAGATGAGCTTCCCCTTTCCTTGAAGTTGCACATTGAAACTGTTGAGTAGCTCTGTTACATCTGTCAGAAAGGCAAGGTGCCATTTCCATTCTACGTCTTTGAGCTCTGGTACTTCATTGTTTTTTGAAAGCAGAAAAGCAGAAACCTGTGGAAGTCAGTCATAAAAACGTTTCAAAACTCTCCCTCGACTCAGCCAACGGACTTCTGTGTGGTACAGAATATCTTCATAGGCAACATTCAGCTCAGACAAAAACTCCTGAAACTGTCTGTGGTTTAGTGCATGAGCCCTAATGAAGTTAACACAAGACACCACAACTTTCATGACAGAGTCCCACTTCAGTGATTTACAACACAGCGCTTGTTGGTGGATGAGGCAGTGTATGGCTATTGGACGCGAATGGTTGTGTTCGTCCATCTCTAGGGTTAATGTGTGCAACCACTCCTTTCATAGACCCCACCATGCTAGGAGCACCATCAGTTGTTACACTGACTAGTTTAGCCCAGTCCAGCTCCAAATCATTCACAGTTTGGCGAACCTTTTCATAGATATCCTCTCCTGTTGTTGTTCCTTTGATGCTTTTCAGTGCAGCAAGCTCCTCTGTGACTTCGAAATAATCATTTGTCCCACGAATGAAAATTAGAAGTTGTGCAGAATCACGAACATCATTGCTTTTGTCGAGTGCCAACGAAAAATAGCAAAGTTTATTTGAGAAGTTTTGCAAATGCTGATGGAAATTGTCCCCCATTTCTTCAATCCTTCGTGTAATTGTAGGTCCTGAAAGACTCACTATACTAAATAAATCAGCCTTCTCTGGACACATCTCTTTGGCAACAAAAAGAAGGCATTCTTTAACGAATTCTCCCTCTACGAATGGTCTGCCAGTGCGCGCTATTAGCTTGGCAACTTGAAAACTTGCTTGCAGTGATGAAATATTTAGCTGCTTCTGCTTCACAAAAGCATTTTGCTGAGTTGTCAATCCATTTTTCAGTTTTAATATTTTGTCTTTTCCCACTTGTCCGACCAAACAATTGTATTTGTCTTTATGTCGAGTTTCGTAGTGTCAACGCAAATTGTATTCCTTGAACACAGCCATTAAATCCTGGCATATCAGACAAACAGCTTTTTCCTTGCACTGCATGAAAAAGTAATCATAGGTCCACTGTTCTTTGAATATCCTGCACTCGGAGTCAATTTTTCTTTTCTTTGACATAATTGTTTCCTAGGGATGCAAAATAACTATTACTACTTTAAGATGGGCGCACGTAGCTATCATGTCTGCTGCTGGCCTGTGTTTCTGGGTACAGGGTGGCAGGTGGTAATGAATCCACACACTTTTTGTTGGTGCTGTGGGGCTCCGGCCAGGCCCAGAGTGTGGGACTGACCGATTTTTAGCCTGCTGTCCTGCTGTTGTGTAGGCAACTAGTAACTGAGAGAGAGTAAGGGGCCCTGCTCTGGGCCTGGCTACTACCTGTCTGCCTCAGCATAGTGATGGTGGCTCGGCGCATCCTCGGCCCCCGCGCGTCACATCACCGCATCTCCCCGACTGACGCTAATGACACTGGACGCAGCGCTGCCCGCGGCCGCAGCAGGGGCAGGGGCCGGGTAAATGACCTTGGAGGGCCGTATCCAGCCTGCGGGCCGTAGTTTGAGGACCCCTGTTCTATATAAACAGGCAAGGGGGGACTCGCTCCTCTCGTCTGTGCAAGGAGGCACTGAATCTCTGGGAGTTCTGCCTTTCCCATTCAATACACCTGATAGCAGCATATGTACCAGGTCAGCAGAATACCCTAGCGGATTCTCTCAGCAGGTCCTTCCTGAAACATGAGTGGTCCCTGAGGGAGGATGTCCTAAGGGGTATCTTCCGGAAGTGGGGTACTCCCCTAGTGGACCTGTTTGCATCGGAGGTAAACAAAAAATGCAAGAGGTTTTGCTTGTTCCAAGGGCAGAGCCCGGGCTCGATTTTGGACGCATTCCTCATGCCTTGGGCGGGCAGACTCCTTTATGCGTTCCCCCCCACCCTGCTAATCCACAAAGTCCTTGTCAAGATCAAGCAGGACCAAGCGGCGGTAATTCTCATAGCACCAGCCTGGGCCAGGCAACATTGGTTCCCCACACTTCTCGAGCTCTCGACCTGCGACCCCATAACCCTACCGTGCTCACCGGATCTCCTCTCCCAGAGCGAAGGCAGGTTGAGACACCCGGATGTGAAAGCTCTACACCTCACAGCGTGGAACCTCCATGGCTGAATGCAGAAGAACTGCAGTTTTCTCAGCAGGTGAAAGACATTCTCCTCAGTAGTGGAAAGTCCTCGACGAGACTAAGTTACCAAGCCAAATGGAAGCGCTTCTCCGCGTGGCTGGCAGACAAGAATGTGGACCCACCTCGGGCCCCCATTCCCTTAGCCCTGGACTATCTGTTAGCCCTCAAGCAACAGGGCCTGGCGAGCTCTTCCATTTGGGTCCACCTGGCGGCAATCTCGGCCTTCCACAAGGGGGAGGCAGGCCATTCGGTCTTCGCGAACCAGCTAGTCAAAAGGTTCCTGAAGGGCTTCGTTAGAGTCTTTCCCCTGACCTGCTGCCCAGTAGCCCAGTGGGATCTAAACCTCGTTCTCGCAGGACTTACAGGCCCCCCATTCGAGCCTCTGGGGTCCTGCTCACTACTCTATCCCTCATGGAAAGTGGCCTTCCTAGTGGCCATTTCCTCAGCCAGGAGAGTCTCAGAGATCAAGGCACTGACGGCAGACCCTCCGTACACTGTATTTTTTAAAGACAAGGTGCGCCTCTGCCCACACCCAGCCTTTCTCCCCAAGGTCGTCTCGAGTTTCCACGTGAATCAGGATATCTACCTGCCAGTGCTGTGCCCGAAGCCACACACAACCAATAGGCAGCACAGGCTACACACGCTGGACGGGCTTCTACCTGGAAAGGACCAGACCCTTTAGGAAGTCTCCTCAGCTCTTCCTAGCAGTAGCAGACAGGCTGAAAGGCAGGGCGGTTTCAGCACAGCGCATCGCTTCCTGGATCACAGACTGTATCAGGGAATGCTACAGGCTAGCAGGCAAGCCAGCCCCAAAGATTACAGCTCACTCAACAAGGGCCCAAGCTTCTTCGGCAGCCTTCCTGGCATTGATCGCCATCCAGAACATCAGTGCACACCTTTGCTTCACACTACGCTATTGTGGATCAAGCCAGAGAAGACGCTGCAAGGCATCAAGTATTTGAGGTCCGACCCCTCCTCCTCAGGTAAGGCTATGGGAGTCACCTAAGGTGGAATGACATGAGCAATCACTCGAAGAAGAAGGAGGAGGAGGACGAGGAGGAGGAGGGGGGTTTCTTACCTGTAACTGGTATTCGTCGAGATGTGTTGCTCATGTTCATTCCACACCCGCCTGCCTGCCCCTCTGTCAGACTATGGCAAGAAGGAACTGGGAGAGTAGGGCCGTCGGGACCCTTTATAGTGCGCCATGGAGGCGCAACTCTAGGGCGCTCCACTGATGGCCCCGGGAGACGCTGGGGGAAAAGTTTCCGGCAGCTCGTGCACGCAGCGTGCACACGCCTGAGGTGGAATGGACATGAGCAACACATCTCGAAGAATACTAGTTACAGGTAAGAAACCTTTTCTTCACTATGCCTCAAAACCGCAAATGCACACTGTTCTTCTCCTGAGCAGGAAAAGGGAAGCACTCCTTGGGAGATGCCTTTTTCCTCTCATGGGACAAGGGACTACTTTATGCATTTCCCCTCATTCCCCTAATCATGAGGACATTACCGAAGATATGTCGGGATGCTGCATCAGTAATAATGATAGCCCCGGCTTGGCCCAGACAAGCTTGGTTCACGCTCTGGACCCAGATGTCCATAACGGATCACATCACTCTACTCATAGATTCTAAGGTCAGAAGGGACCAGTACGATCCTCTAGTCTGACCTCCTGCAAAATGCAAGCCTCAAGACTTCACCCATCCACTCCAGCAATAGGCCACCAACCTATGACTGAGTTATTTACCTCCTTAAATCATGATTTAAGGACTTTAGGATACAGAGAATTCACCGGTAGGTGAACCATGCCCTGTGCTACAGAGGAAGGCGAAAAACCTCTTCACCCAGACCTTCTACATCAGAACAATGGCCAAATCCTCTATCCCCATCCACACAAACTACATAACTACATATAATAGCATGGTTCCTTCATGGCTCCAGAAACAGGAGCTACAATGCTCAGAATGCGTGAAACACATCCTCCTTAATAGTAAAAAGGTTTCCACCAGAAAAACTTACCTGCAGAAGTGGTGAAGATTCTCCCACTGGTGCTCAAATTCACGCATCATACCCACAACAGCTCCACTTCACTATGTTTTGGACTATCTCCTGCAATTAAAAGATTCAGGTCTATCAATTCTCTGAAAGTCCATCTAGCCGCCATTAATAATTTTCACAGCGGCACCAACAAGGCCTCATTATTTTCCAACCTGATGATAAAACACATCCAAAACGCATATCCAGAAGTGCAACAACCAACTCTGCTTTGGGATTTAAATCTTGTCTTAAAGACAATAATTAAACCATCTTTCGAATGCATGGCTACCTGCTCCTTACTACACTTATCGATGAAGGTCTCATTTTTAGTGGCATTTACATCTGCCCGAAGAGTAGGAGAAATAGGAGCTCTTATGGCCAACTCCCCATTCACAGTCTTCCAGAAAGACAGTCACCTTCTGACCACACCCAAAATTTATACCGAAGGTGACCTCATCCTTTCACCTCAATCAACCCATACACTTACCTGTATTCATACCAAAACCTCACTCCAGCACCCATGAAGCACTCCTTCACACACTGGATGTCAGACATGGGGCACCCACAAGGACATTCATCTTGAAGAACACCAGTTACTGCACAAGGTGAGTAACCTTCCTTTAAGTTGCCCTCCTGCAATCTGGACAGGTGTGCCACCCCAATTCTAACAGAGCAAAGCTGATGCATATCAATTTCTTTGATAAATTGATGGACAAGTGTAAATGAGCTTGTAGGATGCAGTGGGTAGCAACACCCAGCCCTAGATGCAACCTTGGGAACTTTCATCTTGCAAGGTTCAGTCACAACCACCGGGCCTTGCTAGCTCATTTACCCTTTTCTGCCAATTTAACAAAGAAATTGACATGCACTACCTTCATTCATTCATACCTTTGCTCTGTCAGGCCTTCGCACATACTTTCAACATCTGCACTGCTTTAAATAAAACAAACATAAGTTTATTAATCATGTGACGGGGTGGCTCCACCCCGCACTGAAGAAGCCCAACAAACACTGTGGGTGGGGGAGGCCCTGCCCTTTGAGCCCTGCTGGGCATGCTCAGACTGCTCTCCCTGCATAAAAGAGGGCAGCTCAGCTCAGTTAGGGCTGACCGGCAAGGAGGGAGGACCTCCACTTGAAGCTCCTTCCGAGGAAGGGGAGGAGCGCCAGGCAGCCCAAGACGGAGACGCTGGCGCGGCATGGCGATACCCGGAGCGGCCATCTCATGACTGGAGCCCAGAGGCCCACCTGTGGGCGGTAACCCGGGAAGCCCCAAAAGAGCCTCGGACCAGGACCACGCAGGAGGACCATCAGCCACCTGGGTAGGAAGTAGCCCAGGGGCCCGCGTCACGGAGTCAGGGGTGGAGCCAGCGTGTTTTGGCGGACCCCCGCTGGCTGAGTGCCGTGACCCCGGACACCCATAGGGCCCTGGGCTGGGGCTCAGTGGAGCGGGAGGGCCTGAGCCCCCCTACCCAGGCACTGGACTCTGTGGCCACTAGGCCTGATTGCCCTGACCCAAGGGCGGTATCTGGACTCTGTGGCCGCTAGGCCTGACTGCCCTGACCCGAGGGCGGTGTATTGACTCTGTGGCCGCTAGGCCTGATTGCCCTGACCCAAGGGCGGTATCTGGACTCTGTGGCCGCTAGGCCTGATTGCCCGGACCCAAGGGCGGTGTATCGACTTTGTGGCCCCTAGGCCTGGCTGTCCTGAGCTTCACGGGCCAGATGCCTAAGAAAGGGGGGGCCCACGGAGTGGGGTTGACGCCTATGCGCCGCGCCCCGGCTCGCCCCCTAACAAGTGGTGGAGAGTGCGGGCAGATGATCGGACCCTGAAAGAGGGCCCTGAATGTGGGAGCAGGTAGTGGGGAAAGTCTACCCCTCTTTTTGGCTCCTGTGAGATCCTTAACAGGACATGAATGGAGACTGACAAGGTCTTGAAATGGCTCCTCGAGAGTCAACAACAACAGGCCGCGCAGCAGCAGCAGCAGTATGCCCAGCTGCTTCAACAACTGGCCTCACAACAACAAGCCCAGGCCTCCCAACAGCAGGAGGCCCAGCAACCTGGTGAGGGACCTGGCCGCACAGCACCAAAGTCACCAAGAAAAGCTGGTGCAGCAGATGGCCGCTGCAATGAGGACTCCGGGGCCCTCGGTACCGGGACCCGCGAGCCCCGACCTCGAAGGAACGGAGATGGGGGGAACTCTGGTGAAATTACCCCTCAGACTGACTAAGATGGGGCCTGGAGACGACCCTGAGGCCTTCTTGGTGACCTTCAAACGGGTTGCCACGGCAGCTAGGTGGCCCACCGAACACTGGGCTACTCTCCTTGCGCCATACCTGACGGGTCTGGCCCAGATGGCCTATCGGAACCTGGACCCCCAAGACGCCCTGATATACGGGGAGGTTAAGACGGCAATTTTAGACCAGACGGGCATCAATCCTGAGACGTACCGGCAACGACTCCGCCGTACGCGATTCCCCACAGGGGCCCGTCCCAGGGCGGTGGCCCAAAGGATTAAAGAGGATTGCTGGCGGTGGCTCGAGCTGGACCAAAAGACCGGGGGTCAGGTGGCTGAGGAGGTTGCCTTAGAACAGTTTGTTCAAGTGTTGCCCCCCGGGGGAAAGGAGTGGGTCCAGAGGCATCGTCCAAAGATGTTGGCAGAGGCGGTATCCCTGACGGAGGATTACATGGCAGCCGAGAGACCCGGGGCGTTCTCCCGAAGGACCGACGCTCCATATAAAGGGGACGTGGGGACTAGAAGGGAGCGTTCCAATCTCACCCCGAGGGAACCACCCCCGTCTTTGGCGCCCCCTGCCACCCCGCCTCGCGTCTAACGGCTGCGGGCGCCTCGGAAAACCGCGCCAGGCAGTAACCGGAGCCTACCCATGGGCGTGTACCCATCACCCAGGGAGGCTCGGGGGAGTAGCGGCCGGAACCAATGTTGGGGGTGTGGCCAAGAAGGACACTTCCAGCGTGACTGCCCCTACATGGAATGCGACTACGGGCAGGTATGTGTGGTGGGCCACCGAGCAAGAAAACGTACCCCGCAAAAGCTCGTCGTCCCCGTGAAGGTGGGGCAGGTGTTGGACCTTGCGCTGGTCGATTCAGGCTGTAGCCAGACCCTTGTCCGGGAAGGGCTGATCCCCGGACTCCAGGCTACAGGGCCGGTGATGCACTTACAGTGCATACACGGCGATATCCGACCCTATCCGACGGCTCAGGTGCGAGTCACGGTGGGGCAACAGACAGCGACAGTGCAAGTAGGGGTAATCCCCAAACTAACCTACCCCGTGGTCTTAGGCTGAGACTGGCCCGAATTCCAAAGAATCCTGCGAGACTGCAGCTTGCGACTACTTGAGGGGCCAGAAGAGAGGCCCCCCAGGAAAGGGGACCCGGGCAGCCAGGAGGGCACCAACCTGGGAGAAGAGAGCGAGGACGTAGAAGCAGCTGCCACAGGAAGGGGGGAAGGCACCCGCCAGACCATAGAGGAGGCCAGGGGGGAGCTAGAGCAGGAAGAAGATTTCGTCCAAGAACAACGGGAAGTCCCGACCCTCAGAAACGCTTGGGATCAGGCCTCGTCCCCGGAGGCAGAGGGAAACGAGGAGGGGCCTATTCCCCAGGGACCCCGGTTTGAAATACGCCGGGACCGCCTGTATCGGGTGACGAAGGAACCCCAGACCCAGGAGTCCATCCGCCAACTGCTGGTCCCCAGACGCCTGCGGTGAGGATTGCTACACCTGGCCCATGAGATACCCTGGGCGGGGCACCTCGGGAGGGAAAGAACCTTCCACCGTATCGCCCAGCGTTTCTTCTGGCCGGGCATATACCAGGAGGTACGGGATTACTGCGCGTCGTGCCCAGAGTGTCAGCGAACGAGCCTGCCGAGAGTCGCCCGAGCTCCACTGGTGCCGTTGCCAGTGGTGGGGACCCCCTTCGAGCGAGTGGGCTTAGACCTGGTGGGTCCTCTGGACCGAAGCCAGACCGGGAACCGCTTCATTCTGGTGGTAGTGGATTACGCAACCCGATATCCTGAAGCCGTTCCTCTCCGCGCGGCTACGGCCCCAAACATTGTGGCCGAGCTCATGAAGATCTTCGCCAGGGTTGGGATCCCTGAAGAGCTCCTAACAGACCAAGGGACTAATGTGTCATCCAAGCTAATAGCCGAATTGTGCCGACTCATGCGGATTAGGACCCTCAGGACATCGGTGTACCATCCGCAGACGGATGGCCTAGTGGAGCAGTTTAATGGCACCCTAAAAGCAATGCTCCGCAGATTCGTGGAAGACGACCCCCGTCATTGGGATACAATGTTGCCTGCCCTGCTCTTTGCCATCCAGGATGTTCCCCAGTCCTCCACGGGATTTTCGCCCTTCGAACTCCTCTACGGTCGCCAGCCCCGGGGCATATTAGACCTACTAAAGGAAGAGTGGGAGGCACAGGAAACTCGAGTCCATGGGACGGTGCATTATGTATTAAAGCTCCGAGAGCGACTGCGAAAACTAGGGGCGTTCGCTCAAGAAAACCTGAGGCGAGCCCAGGAAAGGCAGCAGCAATATTACGACCGGGGGGCGAAGGCTCGCACCTTCAACCCAGGAGATCGTGTCCTACTCCTTCTCCCCTCATGCGAGTCCAAACTGCTAGCCAAATGGCAAGGACCCTTTGAGGTGACCCGGCAGATCGGGCCCGTGGACTACGAAATCAAGCTCCCAGGGCGCCGGAAGGAAACACGCATTTACCACATAAACCTGCTGAAAGCCTGGAAAACCCAGGAAGCACTCTGGGTAGCTCCACCGACCCCAGAGCCAGAGTTGGGCCCCTTGATGGGCGAACCCCAAGTGGACGGGCCAGTAGGATTAGGAGAAGACCTCACTCCGACCCAGCTGGAACAACTACAGCAACTCCTGCAGGGGTACCAGGACGTGCTGTTAGCCCACCCCGGTAGAACGCACCTCATGAGCCATCACATCGCCACGCCCCCTGGGCAGATAGTGAGGGACGACCTCTGGCCCCTCCCGCGAAAGATGTGGGCGACCGTCCAGCGAGAACTGGAAGCCATGATTGAGATGGGGGTAATAGAAGAGTCAAAAAGCGAATGGCGTAGCCCAATAGTGTTGGTGCCGAAGGTGGATGAGACCCTGCGCTTCTGCATAGATATCCGAAAGGTGAATGCTATCTCCCGCTTTGACGCCTACCCGATGCCACGCACAGACGAGCTGCTAGAGCGTTTAGGAGGAGCCAAGTACCTGTCCACGTTAGACCTCACCAAAGGGTACTGGCAAATACCCCTAACTCCCAACGCCTGTGCCAAAACGGCTTTCTCAACACCTTTCGGATTATTCCAGTTCGTAACTATGCCATTTGGACTCCACGGAGCCGCAGCCACCTTCCAGCGGCTGATGAATAAAGTGTTACAGCCCCATGACCAGTACGCGGCCGCATATATAGACGACATAGTAATATATAGTGGCGGCTGGGAGGAGCACCTCCGACACCTCAGGCGAGTATTAGAAGCACTACGGGAAGCGGGCTTGACGGCCAATCCTGCCAAGTGCCGCCTTGGGCAGAAAGAAGTGACCTATCTGGGATACACCGTGGGGGGGCGGAACATTACAACCGCTAGTGGGGAAGGTGCAGGCCTTGGCGGATACCCCGGCGCCAAGGACTAAAAGACAGGTCCGGCAGTTCTTAGGCCTGGCCGGTTACTATCGGCGCTTTGTACCGGACTTCGCCACGATTGCAGCACCCCTGACCGACTTAACCAAAAACTCAGAACCCAAACAGGTACGATGGACGCCCCAATGTGAAAAAGCATTCCAATCATTGAAGGAACAGCTGACGTGCAAACCGGTGCTTATCCACCCAGATTTCGAAAAGGACTTTATCCTCCAGACCGACGCCTCCGGAGTAGGGCTGGGAGCAGTACTGTCCCAGAACATGGATGGAGACGAACACCCCATTTTATATTTAAGTAGAAACTGTTTCCCAGGGAAACCCATTACTCAATTATCGAGAAAGAGGCCCTGGCGGCGAAGTGGGCCATTGATGCACTCCGGTACTACCTCCTGGGAGCAAAGTTTACGCTGGTGACAGACCACGCCCCCCTACGGTGGATGCACGCGATGAAGGACACAAACCCCCGCATCATGCGTGGGTACCTCGCCCTCCAGCCATACAACTTCCAGGTGGCTCACCATCCGGGTAAGGCCAACATTAACGCCGATTTCTTTCCACGGCAGGGGGAAGAAGGGGAGGAGGGGGATAACCCCTCCCCAGGAACCAAGCTAAAGGGGAAGGCGTGTGACGGGATGGCTCCACCCCGCACTGAAGAAGCCCAACAAACACTGTGGGTGGGGGAGGCCCCGCCCTTTGAGTCCTGCTGGGCATGCTCAGACTGCTCTCCCTGCATAAAAGAGGGCAGCTCAGCTCAGTTAGGGCTGACCGGCAAGGAGGGAGGACCTCCACTTGAAGCTCCTTCCGAGGAAAGGGAGGAGCGCCAGGCAGCCCAAGAGGGAGACGCTGGCGCGGCATGGCGATACCCGGAGCGGCCATCTCATGACGAGCCCAGAGGCCCACCTGTGGACGGTAACCCGGGAAGCCCCGAAAGAGCCTCGGACCAGGACCACGCAGGAGGACCATCAGCCACCCGGGTAGGAAGTAGACCAGGGGCCCGCATCATGGGGTCAGGGGTGGAGCCAGCATGTTTTGGCGGACCCCCGCTGGCTGAGTGCCACGACCCCGGACACCCATAGGGCCCTGGGCTGGGGCTCAGTGGAGCGGGAGGGCCTGAGCCCCCCTACCCGGGCACTGGACTCTGTGGCCGCTAGGCCTGATTGCCCTGACCCAAGGGCGGTATCTGGACTCTGTGGCTGCTAGGCCTGACTGCCCTGACCCGAGGGCGGTGTATTGACTCTGTGGCCGCTAGGCCTGATTGCCCGGACCCAAGGGCGGTGTATCGACTTTGTGGCTCCTAGGCCCGGCTGTCCTGAGCTTCACGGGCAGCCCAGAAGCCTAAGAAAGGGGGGGCCCACGGAGTGGGGTTGACGCCCACGCGCCGCGCCCCGGCTCGCCCCCTAACAGATCACAACAAGATTTTAAGTGAATATAGGACAAGTCAGTATAAAATCAGATAATTCAGTCACGGAGATAATTGCAATCTAATAAAAGGTAACTCACATTCTAAAGTAAAATCACTGTTTCAGTCATATTCAGTTTATCACACAAGATGATTTTTAGCCAGTCTCTGCCCCCTCTCCTGTGGACAAGTTTCAGTCCTTAAAGTTGCTTAGAAGATGGAATCCATGGAAAGAGAGCTATCCAGTTCAAAGTATGCCTTTTTTTCTTTCCAAACCTTCTTGGCCCCCCTTCTTGCAGTCAGGTGATTCTTCCTTCTCAAGCCAAGGTGCTCAAGCTTTCAACTCAGAGACCCTCCTTGCAGAAGTGATTGCCACCAGGAATTCTATCTTCCAAGACATATGTGTGAGGGAGCAAGAAGCCAACGGTTCAAATAGTGGTGCCATAAGTCTTCGGAGGCATTAGTACAGATTGGAAAGAACTAGTGGACCATGCTCTGTGTGATGAGCCAATTAGTTGTGTGGGGGAGGGAAAATTGCTGTTATTTTTAAGAATATTTTGTTCACTCCAATAATGCTGACTTTATTCATTCCTTTTATTTGCTCAGCAAAACTTAGGTATGTGTACTCATTTTAAAAAGTGCAATTTGGCTTATGTTGGGAATTTAAATTACTAACTGAATCAATTACATATAACAATGAAGAATATTTTCATTGCACATAACTTCCTCTGACAGATCTCAGTGCAGAAACAGACTGCATAGAAACTTTATGTTCCTGTAGAACTTTCCCTCCTGCAATGAGTTACAAATATTGCAAAAACAAATAACACGTTTCCAATGAAGCCAATAAAACCAGCAAAGCTTGAAAAATGCAAACCCAAGTGCTTTTGGTTCTAGAAGTGAACAAGCTCCAGTCTTGCAAGTTTGTCATCAGACCAAATAGTTCTGGATTTTTCCTTATGGAGGCCAAAAATTTAAAAAGTACTTTAATAAGGTTTTTAAATTTTAAATGCTTGAGAATGATAGGAGTGATAATTAGTAGTCACCATACATGACTCTACGCAAGGAGCAGAAAGTGCTAGATTTACATAGTTGCTTTTCATAGTAGACCAGTGCTTTGTGTACAAAGACATGCATACCAGTAAAGAATGGAAAAACTGTGCAATGTCCCTCTAGAACTGAGGACTCCAAAACGGGAGAATCCAGTCTTGACGTGTGGTGGCCAGCATCAGCAGTAGTTCTGTGGGATTCAAGAGCTTTGTGGATTCAAGAGCTTTGTGGTGTGCTTGACGGGGAAATTCAGCATTTGTTATTTACTTGTAGTAGTTCCTGTTCATATTGAATCTAGTTTTGTGAGTTTTCCTCCTGATTAAATATAGCAAAGTCATGAAATTCACCATTTGTCACTTGGTTTCTGTGGCTATGTCTACACTGAGACATTTAGGTTGACTTTACCAAGTCAACTTTAAGTCGACCTTATTAAGTTGACTTAGAGAGTCCACACAGGATTCTTAAGGCGACTTAAACCTAGCCTTTCTAAGGCGACTTAGAGAGTCTACACTAGACTCTCTAAGTCAACTTGTTAGATCCCGGGGGAGGCAAGCTCCTTTGGAGCCTCAGCTCCCCAGGCTAGAGGGGCTTGTCCTGGGGAGAGCCAGCCCTGTGTGGGGCTGGCTTTCCTGGAGGTAGCAAGCCCCAGAGCGGTCCAGGGGAGAAGGGAATGCGGAGCTCCCTTCTGGCACAGACCGCTCGGCTCCCTTCTAGTCGGGACCGAGCACTCCTGGCCAAAGGGAGCCCTGCACTCCCTTCTAGCCGGTCCCTGTGGTCCCAGCCAGAAGGGACAGCGGGACTCTTTTCTCTCCAGGACCCCAGTGGTCCCGGCTAGAAGGGAGCCCCGTGGCTCCTTTCTGCCCGGACCCGAGCAGTCTCGGCAAAAGGGAGCCGCAGCTTCCTTCTTGCCAGGACCTGCAGGGGTCCCGGCTAGAAGGGAGCACGGGGCTTCTTTCTGCCGGGACCCCAGTGGTCCTGGCCAGAACAGAGCCCTGAGGCTCCTTTCTGGCTGGGACCGCGCTCCAGCTGCTAGGGAGCCCCCCGGGGGGCTCCCTAGCAACTGGAGTGCCATGCCAGCAATTGCCGGTGCTCCAGTTGCTGGGGAACCTCCGGGGGCTCCCCAGGAGCTGGAGCACCGGCAATTGCTGGCACGGTGCTCCAGCTGCTGGGGAATCTCTGAGGGCTCCCTAGCAGCTGGAGCACCTCAGCGGTCCCGGGGAGAAGGGAGCCAGGACGAGCCACTAGCGTCTTCCTGGGGAGAAGAGAGCCAGGGGCTCCCTTTTTCCCCTGCCCTGCCCTAAGTCAAGTCAACTTAGGGCGTCCATACTTCTTAAGTAATGCTTAAGAAGTCGTCTTAAGCATTAAAGTCGACTTAAAAGGAGGTCTAATTAAGTCGACTTTAAATTTCCTTAAGTCAACTTGAGCAGCAGCAGCTTAAGTTGACTTAAGGAAACTCCAGTGTGGACGCAGAGTAAATTAAGTCGACTTAAGCCTGCTTAAGTTGACTTAATTTACTAGTGTAGATGCACCTTGTCTGTTCAGGGATCTACCACACAAACCCATCTTTTATTTGTAAGGAACGAGCACCCAGAAGTCCCAGAGGTAGAACTGCTGAGCATAATCTTCAAGCTCAAAGGTTCAATGTTAAGAATTCATGCTCTGAGAATTCATTTCAAAGAGGAATATTGCAAGATAATTATAATAAATGGACACACAACATTTACATGCTATACACATCTGAACTATGGTGGGTTTAGATTAGGGAATTCTCATTGCACAGTTTCAATAGCAAAGCCCTGAGAGTCTCATATATGACTTTATAGTAAAATTTTCCAGAGTGCTTATATAACCCAAGAGCTTAAATTTTGTTTACTTCCAATGAGACTTAGGAGCCTAAGGCCCAGCTTGTCCAAGATATTTAGGCACTCAACTTCTGTGGGTGCCCTGCTAGTTTCCAGTGCAGGCTAGCAATTTACACACCCCATTTCATTACGCTCAAGTGCAGTATCTTATCTTCTAAGTGTATCTCAGTTCATTGGTTTCACCTCAGGTCGACTCTCCTTAGCATAAGGCATTTAGATGTGTCTGTAATAATCAAACTGAAGTTTATTTAACAGAGCTTGAAGTACAGATTCAAATATAAACAAGTATAAAGATTTGAAAACAGGATTACAGTTAATAGAAAACAACAGGTGAGCTATAGCCTATACTTATTAACAGGTTGCTTGCTTTTCTAGCTAGGCATTTCTCACTTGCTGGTTAGTTCTTCCAGTGCTTGTGCATTTCAGAGAGCTGGGACCTATCTTTCATCAGACAATTCCCACTGCAGAGTCACCCCCCTGTAATGGATAACCACAGCTATTTCTTGGGCTTTTACAGTTCCAAACTATGGTCTCTTATCCCAGAGGACACTCCCTTTTGAGAACTCTCCTGGGCAGGGGCGTAGCCAGACTTGATTTTCTGGTCAGGCCTGTGAGTCACTTGGGTAGGTCCAGGCCACTTCCTGTTTCTGGTTTTATAACCAGAAGCAGGACATTTGGAAGCTGTAGACTCCAGTTGCTAGGTAGCTTTACTTGCTACCTAGCAGCTAGAGCATAAGGCAGCTTTCATCCCATTACTTCCTGAACATCTGCCTTCTGGTTATGTGGCTGGAAGCAGGACATTCAGGCAAGTAGCCAAAAGCTGCCTGACTCCCCAGGCAAACGGAGCAGCTGCGATTGGGTGGGCCTGCTTTCAGAGGCTGGGCTGGTGCCCACCCATAGCCACGCCTCTACTCCTGGCGTTCATTTGTCTTTGTAAATATCCAGCCTGCATCTAGTCCAGGCAGGCTTTCTCCATGAAAGTTCATTGCTCTCATGTTGGTTGGTCAGCTTTCTAACTCCCTCGTCTCAGGTGGCAAGTTTCATTACCAACAGATTTAGAACATAATATTTTACATGTTGCATAGCTCTACATTGGTTTCCATACAAACATCTCTCCATAACAATCAGCTAGTGCTTAGCTGTTGGCAAAGCGCACATGACTTCCTTCCCCGAAAGATTGAAAAGGTTGTTGGACATGGGGTAATTATCTGTCAGTCAGGATTTTTCTTAAACCTTTAACTGAAAACCCCATAGACTTATTTTAACACACCTTCATTTTACCCAGCATGCACTGACCTAAGTAATTTCCTCAGAAATACAAATGTGATTCACTTTTCCAACAGCTTTAACTTCGGTGGCTATAAATGACAAAAATAAAGCCCAATTCATGATGAACTTAAAACAATGAAAAGGTAATAGTGGTTAGCAAATGAAAGAGAACAATTAAAAACAAAAGAACTGGGATACTAAAAATACTGTCCCATGAAAGTTTGGAATGAGTCAAAAAGAGGGATTTAGGTAATGCCACAGATACTCCATCTTTTTATAGAAAAAAAGTTTGAAAAATTATTTCTCCTGAGGAGGGATAGTGAAATTTTGTTTTAAAGAATTTTTAATATTGTATATTCAAATGATTAAGAAGGAATAGTATACCTTGGGGACAGGATTAAGGAGGTGCACTTGCATTTGTGGGAGCTGTGGTGAATAGGCAGATGTTATATAGGTGTGCTTGTGCTTCTTAGGAGTTGAAAGGGTTTGCAATAACCAACTTCTCCCCACCATCACAGGGGAAACATTGGGACTTTTACTATTATAGGCTATGTCTACACTAGAAAAGTTGTCGACTTTAAGTCGACTTAATAAGGTTGACTTTAACTAGACTTAACAAAGTCGACTTAACTTTTCTAGTGTAGACATAGCCCCTTGTTGACCTTATTAAGTCGACTTAATAAGGTCGACTGAGGCGCTAATCCCCGTCCACACTGGGTTTAAATCGACTTAAGGAGTCGACTTAAAGCTTAAGTCGACCTAAAATGAGGTTTTATTAAGTCGACTTAAGGAAATGCTTAAGTCAACTTAATAAAAGCCCAGCGTGGATGCAGCTTTGTTTAGGTCGACTTAAGCCTCCTTAAGTCGACCTAAGTGGCCAGTGTAGACGCACCCGTAGAGGATAAGTAAAGAATGTATTCTACTGCCCCCCAAGTCATCCCTAAATGTGGTGGTAAAAAAATATTAAGGGGCTAAGGATTACCTCCCAGAACACTCTAAAATGGTACAGTATCAAAGGATTGTTATGGTGGCAGGAGTTTACTGCACAGTATATTGATAGGGTCTTAGTGCTCTGGGCTTTCCTAGCTCTGTAGCTTACTATACTGGCTTCTCCCTTTCCCTGATCCCTGGGTGTAGGTAAAGAGGGGGAGAGCGTCGGCTAAGTGCTTTCATCTAAATTCTCTTTCTTGTTTTACCACGATAGCAGTAAAAATAAGTTTTCTGTCTGCTGAGACAGCCAGGCTGACTGGCCTTGTCATCCCATTACTGAGAACCAACATCTCCATCAAGCTTGAAAACAGGAGGCAACAGAAGATACTTATTTGGAGAATTTCTGGTCCAGAGTCTAGACAGAAGGTAGGGAGGGAGAGAGCATTCACACTTTCTGAAGAGAAGGGGTGCTTTAGAAAAGAGACAGTAAAAGAAGAGTAGGGGAAAGTATAGGATTTGTGATGGGGTTGAGGGTAGGTCGAGGAGATGGGACAGGGGGAAATATAATTGCCTTAGTACAAATATACATATCTTCATTGATGCTGGTTTACATATACATTTTTTAGGGCATCAGGTGTTACTGCATTGTCCAACTGAAACCCTGCTGTAGTCAAATCTTACAGTAGTTATAATTGGAGTTAATTTAGCTGTTGCTAGAGAGAACCAAAATAGATGTCACCCTACAGCAGAGAACTGTGAATACAGAGGGAGCTGGGAGAGAGGATTTCGTAAATTAGAATGAATGGATGAATGCCACCAGTTACTTCTGAAATTCCATATACAAACTCGGAGTTTGCCCATGCGAATGCAGATATTACAATATTGTTCAACAGAGACTCCTTTCCAAGTTCATCAGCTATTCCCAGCATGCCATGTTATATGTCAAGTTGTCACTAAGTGATGCTTATCTTTGTAGGGGCCACCTAGAGAAATCGTACCCTCAGAACATGGACGATTGTAAATACCCTGGTCTAAACAGTGACAATGGGACCACTTGCCTTCAAATATGCAAGAATTAGCAATTTCCTGGTAAAGTTCTTCATTTGCATCACAGAAGACTTTGTTGTTTTGATGGGTTATGTAGTTACAGGGATATGCACAATGGAAATCTTTGCTATTACATTACAACAAGATACAGATAAATGAAAACAATGCATGTAACCTCCCATTAGTTTTCATGAAGTTTAACCACAAAAACACATTCTTATACCTTTAACAAACACTTTGATCTATACTAATTCACAAGTGAAATTGGCCTGGGGCTGTAGCATGAGCTAGAACCTAGTCTGCCAGAGTCACAATTACATTCTGCCTCCCTTAAAATCCCCCTGCAGTATCAACTAGCACGTATATTGTCACCTTCCCCTCTATGTTGTAGGTGCTGCTGTCCTCTATTCAAAAGCCGACACATTTCCCCAACAGAGGTGGCTGCATTTCAGTGATGGGTGAAGTGATCCATACTGTTTTTCAGTTTAAGACTCCAACCCAGCAAAGAGCTCGCTTGGCACATGGCTAGCTCCACTGGGCTACTTGTGTGTGTCATTTTAGAACCTAACTTTGTAACATACTTTGGGGAGAAAGAATCTATTTAAATAGGAGATTATTATTTTAGTCACATTGCTCGGTGTGAGACGGGTGCCCATTTTGAGAAGAGTGTCTCAGCTGGGAGAGGCTTTTGGCCTCATTCCCACTGAGAATAACCAACTATAATGGTGTCCTTTACTAAAACCATGCAGGGGAAAAATGAGAACAGCCAGTCTTTTAAAAATCAGTTTAATCTTATCTGTCACTAATATGCACCAATTACAATTGTATGCTTCTTGCATGGCTTCACTATAGGGCATAGCTAAGGTTGTTTGAATGCCTTAACTGAGCATTTCTATATGTGCCTTGTCAATACAAACGTCAGTGACACGTTGACAACCCAATGTACTGACAGCATGGGAGATGGAATTTCATATAAAAATCAGTACCATGGAAGTGGCTGGGCTGCCTGTGATTTGCAACTTAAAACCCCCCTCCCCACAAAACCAGATCCTCTCAGAAAGAAATAAACACAGTTAAAACACTTAGTTTTAAAACTACTAGTACATTTGTTTTTAAAGAAGCCTCTTTTCCACTCTGAAAGTGGAAACAAGCCAGTTGAAAGTCTGTGGGTAAAGTTTAGAGGAGAGTGCAACAAGGGGGATGTCGTGGTGGGTGTCTGCAACAGACCACCAGACAAGGAGGAGGAGGTGGATGAGGTGTTCTATTGACAACTAGCAGAAGTTTCCAGATCGCAGGCCCTGGTCCTCATGGGTGACTTCAATTGTCCTGACATCTGCTGGGAGGGCAATACAGCAGTGTGCAGGCAATCCAGGAAGATTTTGGAGAGTGTTGAGGACAACTTCCTGGTACAAATGCTGCAGGAACCAACTAAGGGCCTTGCACCTCTAGACCTATTGCTCACAAACAGAGAAGAATTGGTCGGGGAAGTAGAAGTGAATGGCAACCTGGGCAGCAGTGACCATGAGATGGTAGAGTTCAGATCCTGATCAATGGAAGGAAGGAAAGAAGCAGAACACGCCCTGGACTTCAGAGAAGCAGATTTTGACTTCCTTAGGGAACTGATGGGCAGGATCCCTTGGGAGGCTGATCTGAAGGGGAAAGGCGTCCAGGAGAGCTGGCTGTATTTTAAAAAACCCTGTTAAAGGCACGGGAAGGTAGCATTCCAATGTGCAGAAAGAACAGCAAATGTGGAAGGCGCCCAGCGTGGCTTAGCAGGGAACTCTGCGGGGAGCTGAAACATAAAAGGGAAGCTTACAAGAAGTGGAAGCTTGGACAGATGACAAGGGAGGCGTATAAAGATATTGCTCAGGACTGCAGGGATAAAATCAGAAAGGCCAAAGGACAATTGGAGTTGCAGCTAGCAAGGGATGTGAAGGATAACAGAAAGGGGTTCTACAAGTACGTCAGTAACAAGAAGAGGATCAGGGATGGTGTGGGTCCCTTACTGAATGGGGCAGGTATCCTTGTGGTGGATGATGCGGAAAAGGCTGAAGTACTCAATGCTTTTTTTACTTCAGTCTTCACAGGGAGGGCCAGCTCCTAGGCTACTACGCTGGGTAACGCAGAATGGAGAAAAGAAGAGCGGCCCTTGGTGATGGAAGGTCAGGTTAGGGACTACTTAAAGAAGTTGGATGTGCACAAGTGTATGGGGCCGGATGAACTGTATCCAAGGGTGCTGAGGGAGTTGGCCAAAATGATTGCAGAACCACTGGCCATTATCTTTGAAAACTCGCGGCGAATGGGGGAGGTCCTGGAGGATTGGAAAAAGGCAAATATAGTACCTATCTTCAAGAAAGGGAAAAAGGAGGATTTGGGGAACTACAGACTGGTAAGCCTCACCTCAATCCCTGGAAAAATCATGGAGCAGGTCCTTAAAGAATCCATCCTGAAATACTTGGAGGAAAATGGAGTGATCAGGAACAGTCAGCATGGATTCACCAAGGGCAAATCATGCCTGACCAAGCTGATTGCGTTCTATGATGAGATGACTGGATTTGTGGATGTGGAAAGAGCCGTTGACATGGTATACCTCAACCTTAGCAAGGCTTTTAATACGGTTTCCCACAGCATTCTTGTCGGCAAGTTAAGGAAGTATGGGTTGGATGAGTGGACCATAAGGTGGATAGAAAACTGGCTAGATCACTGGGCTCAGCAAGTAGGAATCAATGGCTCGATATCTGTTTGGCAACCAGTAACGAGTGGAGTGCCCCAGGGGTCGGTCCTGGGGCCAGTTCTGTTCAACATCTTCATTAATGATTTCAGTGATGGGATAGACTGCGTGCTTAGTAAGTTCGTGAATGACACCAAGCTGGGGGGAATGGTAGACACGCTGGAGGGCAGGGACAGGATCCATGGAGACTTGGACAAATTGGAAAACTGGACCAAAAGAAACCTCATGAGGTTCAACAAAGACAAGTGCAAAGTCCTGCACTTAGGTTGGAAAAATCCCATGCACTGGTACAGGCTGGGGACCGATCGGCTAAGTAGCTGCACTGTAGAAAAGGACCTGGGGATTATGGGTGGACAGGAAGCTGGATTTGAGCCAACAGTGTGCCCTTGTTGCCAAAAAGGCCAGTGGCATATTGTGCTGCATCAGTAGGAATGTTGTCAGCAGACTGAGGGATGTGATAATTCCCCTCTATTCAGCACTGGTGAGGCCGCATCTGGAATACTGTGTCCAGTTTTGAACTCCCCACTACAGAAAGGATGTGGACAAATTAAAAAGTGTCCAGCGGAGGGCAACAAAAATGATTACAGGGTTGGGGCACATGACTTACAAGGAGAGACTGAAGGAAGTAGGCTTATTTAGTCTGCAGAAGAGAAGACTGAGGGGGAATTTGATAGCAACCTTCAACTACTTGAAGGGGTGCTCCAAAGAGAAGGGAGCTAGGCTGTTCTTGGTGGTAACAGAACAGAACAAGGAGCAATGGTTTCAAATTACAGCTGGGGAGGTCGAGGTTGGATATTAGGAAAAACTTTCTCACTAGGAGGGTGGTGAAGCATTGGAATGGGTTACCTAGGGAGGTGGTAGAATCTCCATCTTTGGAGATATTTACGGTTCGGGTAGACAAAACCCTGGCTGGGATGATTTAGTGAGAGTGGTCCTGCTTTTAGCATGGGGTTGGACTAGGTGATCTCAAGAGGTCCCTTCCAACCCTATGATTCTGTGAATCAGTAATATTGTAGGTGGAGAGGAAGGTTCTTGGGTAGCTAGGTCTCAGTCCACTAAATGCTTCATAGGTCAATGCTCACTACGTAAACTCTATCTTCAATCTAATCATCAGCCAGTGTCGGGCAGTACACTGGTATGGTATATTCCCAGCTAGATATTTCAGTTTAACAAGTGGGCACCAATGCTGTGCACTAGCTGAACCCTAGGTCTACACGAGGAAGTTCGCCTGTGAAGCTATACAAGCAAATCCTCCTCATGGAGACAGCTTTTACTGGCCAAAAAAAAAAAAATGTTTTTTGATCACTGTGGGGTATCTCAGTTTTCCTAAATAAACTGTAGCAGTAAATACACTTTTTACTGATTGCTGGACAGCAGGAACAGAGCGAGTCACGTCGCCCCGGCCCGCCCAGAGCCTCACCGCTGCTGGCAGGACAGAGCTGACCCCGGCCATGGCCGGCAAGAGGGTGGGTCGGCTCGGCCCACCCGGAGCCGCCGCTGCCAGCAAGAGCCGGGGCCAGGAACTGGAGGCCACCCGCTGGCAGCAGCGGCTCCAAGTGGGCCGAGCCGACCCACCCTTTTGCTGGCCATGGCTGGGGTCGGTTGTGCCCTGCCGGCAGCGGCATGGCTCTGGGCGGGCCGGGACAACGTGACCCACTCTGCTCTGCTCTGCTCCCCTCCCCTCCTGCCGTCCAGCAAAGGGGCGGGGCCAGCAGGGACCCTCAGTCGCGCGCCGCAGCTGCTGGCCACGCAGTTTGTGGAGCCAGCGGGGGAGCCTGAGCGGCTCCGCGTGCTGCTCAGGCTGGGCCCTCATGCCAGCTGTGGCACGCATGCTGGGGGTTGCCGACCCCTGAGGTAGAACGTGTTGCAGTAATCCTGTCTTTAATGATGTGGGTATCACTAGAGGTGGCTGTATCTCAAAGGAAAAGCTGTACCCTGACCAGACACTGACAGAAAAAGCAATCCTGGCCACTGGTGCTATCTGAGTCACCAAGAGCAGCTGAGGATCTAACCAGATTCCAGACGGTTGACACATGACCAGCAAAGGGAACCCATTCAGTCCTTAGTGCCACCTGGAGTGGGCTTGCATCCCTGGCATGCATCATTTTTCTCTAATCAGTCTCGTGTCTAGAGGCAGGGATCTGGGATGTCACCTGGTCAGCACTTCCAGTTACGGGTTTATGTCAAAGCACTGGCCTTTGTGGGCTTGTTGACTCAGTCGTTCACATATGCTGGGCTGGTTGCTAGGCATGAAAGGCTAGGACTGAGTGACGTGCCACTTCAGGTATTGATGAAAGAGAACCTTTGCTGTATCGTGACTGACCTCTCCAGCTTATTTCACTGCATAGGCTAGTGAGCTCACATCAGTTAGGGTCTCTAGCTTACGGATCAGAGACCAAAACCCCCAGTCTTTGAAGTTACTTGATCAGGGTGTAGCACACACTCCCCCCTCCTCCATGGCCTGACCTCTCAAATTTGAGATCCAAGCTCTGTATGTGCACATTCGTACCACTGCAGGACCTGGGCCTCCAGCAGTTAGTTGGGGATAGTAGAAGTCAGGGAGGGCTGATCCGAACTTGGCGTGCTCCTGGTTCATAGGTATTTGCCCCCAGAACACCCTCTTCACTGAATGGTCTGTGAGCAGATCCTATACACACACAGCCATCTCCAGCTAATCACAGACATGCAGCTTGGGGAAGCAAACTCAAAAGTTTATTCACACAGCAGTGACTGCGTTGAGGAGAAATCCTCCACTCAGAGGGGGAAAATGAACAATCTTCTACACTTTGGAATTTGGCATAGCTGTCTGTTTGCTGAATGCTGTTAGAATCGCTCTCCTGCAGATAACAAGGACGGCTTTCTTTTGCTAGTGCCCGCTGCTCTCCACTAGTATGTCGGGGTTGACACAAACTTTCCAGTCAAGGGAACAACAATGAAGATTTTCTGGTTTACCCAGGATCTTTACAAAGGAAGGAAATTGTATGATGCAGAACTTTACAGAGAGAGCGCTCCCATCTGGCTCCCTGGCATCTGGCACCTGCCTTTGTTTAACCTGCAGCTAGATCAGCCTTGTCTGACCAGCCTGAGATCCCCTTCAACATTCTTCACCTACGTCCTCTTTCTTTCCCCACTTCCCCGCCAGGCCCATCTTTCCCCAAATTCTAGACTATTAATGCCCATGACTTCTCCTCTGCATTAAGCCAGCTTTTCACTTCCTTCTTCTTGAATCTCTTGTCCATTTCCCTTGATTCTCTCTTCCATTCAGAGCCGGATTAAGGGGCCCCAGATTGCCTACCACTATGGGCCCCCCTGGCCTGCCCCCCTCACCCAGGGTCCCAGCTCCTCACCACGGAGGCTTGCAGGCAGGCTGGCACTGGGGGGGCCCTGGGGCCAGAGGACACTTTCGGCCCCCCCCCGTCTTCCCCCCAATAGTGGGGTCAGCGGCCCTCCAATCAATGGACCCTGGAAGGCCATGCTGGAGGCTGTACTGCACGCCACCTGGCCCTGCCTCCAGAGCAGAGCAAACACGCACTGGCCTGGCCACCCCACTCCCGGGGGCAGACCAGCTGGCCCAGAGGCAGAGCGGGAGCGCCATGAAGCTAGGGCTTGGGCCCTAGGGCCCCATTCTCCCCGCACTGGCAGAGCCCCCCCTCTCCGCCTGCCCAGTGTCCTCCAGGCCCAGCAGGCAGTGGGGGCCAGTCCAGATCAGGCAAGGGCTATAGGGGCTGAAGCCCAGGGCCCCACCTTAGTCCAGGGCTCAGGACTTCAGCCCCTCTACACCCTGCAATGATCTGGCCCTGTTTCCACTGCAAGATCCACCCAACCACACCCCAACCCTGGCTCACCTTCTGCACTCACTGTTTATTTTAATAAACCTGATCAGTTCACTGTTATCTTGTTCTCCCCCGGCCCCTTTGATTGCGATAGCCACCCATTGCTTTTCATCATCTGCTAAGATGCAGAAGGTTTGGGACAGGAACTTTTTTTTATTTTTTAATTGCAGAGGGATACAGCACCTAGCACAGTTAGGGCCTAATGCCTCATAGGATCTGCTACCTGCAGCTAAAATTAAAAATAATAAACCAACTGGCAAAATAAAAAAAAATAAACCCACCTCACTTTTCTGAAGAAAATTTGAAAAAGTTTGAGGAAAGCAAGTAGTTTCCACTTAAAAAAAAATGTTTTGTGAAAACCCAATTTTCTGTAAAAAATAACTTACTGGGGTTTTTTTAAATGGAAATTTTCCCATTAGCCCCACATGGGCACCTGTCCAGGCCAAACCAGTCTAATGTTTGGGGGGAAGGAAAAGGAGAATCTTCAGGCAGAAGCAGGAGAAGCAGCTTTCTGCAGAGCAGAATGGGGGAGAGGTGTGGGCTACGAACCCTCAAGTGCCCAGTGCACCTGGAGGAGCCCAGCTGACCTGAAACTCTCAGCTTTACCCAATGCCCCTGAGTTATTCGTCCTCCAAACTCACAGCAGTCGGCAAAACAAGAAACCAGTACCCCCAGCTATCATGCTCCTGTACTAGAGATAGATAGACTATACAGTGCTTACTTGGGTACAAGATACACACCAGATCAGAGCCTTTCAGCACTCCCAGGGATGGAGATGGTACCTTAAAAACATTATTTTGCACAGAGTGTCACCTAGTGGCTGAACAGTATAATACAGTTTAGCATTCACACCATCAAGCCACAAATTGGAATCCACGGGTAGAGAGGAGAGTTAGTCTGCCCAAGCCTGGGCAAAGGAGAGCAGAGAAGAAGCCTTCAGACTGTAGACACCACCATCCAGGGGCTAGGCTTGACCACCTAGCTCACCCATTGGGCCGCCCATGCCCCAGAAGTCAAGGGAAGGCCAAGGTTTGAGCAACATAGGGACCTGCTCCGCTCCAGAGAGCAATCTGTCTTGCCTTCTAGGAGACATTGGGCTGTGAGTTTCAGTCTATGCTGTACTTTGTGCTGGGAAAGGGCTCTGGGGTCAACTCAGACCTGGTGGGTAGATGTGAGGGTTCACTTCGGGTATGAGGCTCAGACAGAGCACCACCACATCCCCAGACAACGGTCATGTCTGCAACACTTGCCTTTATAGTCAACATACAGAGGAGTAGCCATGTTAGTCCAGTTCATCAGCGAGACTCCTTGTTTGTTTTGCTTTCCAGTCAATAGTTAAACTATTTCTCGTCAGTCAGTCGTGAGGCTTAAGCATGGGGGACAGAGTATATATGCCTGACCACCTGATCATTTCACTGATCTGGCAGATTCCTGAAATTTCAGTGTCACCGCATGTGTGAACAGACCATTTCCTGATGCTAGCACTTATTTATCCCGGTAAGGAAGGATTTCAAGATGTTTCTTTCATGACCATGTTTATGTGGTTTGGACTCCTTGTTTCCATGTTTCCCGAGGCCTGCATTATTAATGAAAAGACAGGCGCTGCTACTCTAGTTGACCAATGACTCAAGCTAAAGGTACTCCTGACTTGTAGCATTAAGGCATTTGGCTTCCAGTGGGTGCTGATCTTTCTTTCTGGGAGAGCAACTACTGCAGGCTTTACTCTTCTTCTGGCTATGTGGTCCTCTTCCAGCCTTGTTTTCAGATTGCTCTCTAGTTGCTGCATGTTTATATCATTCATCCTCCCCTTTCTCCCTGCTTTAAGTCGATAGACATCACTGATGAGCCCCTTTCCACCCACTGCAGATGGGGCTCTGCTCTAGAAGATGTTGAGGACAGCAGAGAAAAGTGGGTAGCAACATTTGGTAAAATAGCACTCAGCGGGACACTCCTTGCAAACTGTAACTCCTGAGCCTATCCCCAATGGGGAAAGGTCTCAATTCCTGCCATGGGGGGAGATGTATCAGTGCAGATCCTTAGGATCATCAGAGTAAACCATGATTTGCACTAGTGCAGCTAATTTTACCTCCAGCAGGAGTTAGTTTCTTCAGTGCTAACCACGCCTTTACTTGTCTGCGCTAAGGTTTGCATGAGTAGCTGGAATCTGGACAAATGCCAAATCCCTAATTCCCCTGCCTCATTCCCTTACTTTCTAGCCCTCCCTATTCAAATAACCCCATCTGTCTCCCCAAGAGCAGGACCCAGTCCTCAGACAGAGGCCATATTGATATTAAACTGAGCCATCTCAGAAGTAGAGAGAAAATAGCTCTTTTCTAAAAATGAATGGTGATCTGAGCAAACCCCTGGACCTGGCCAGAAGTTTGTATCCAAATCTGAAAGAATCAGCTGGACAATCTCTTACCAGCAAATGAGAAGTTTAAGTAGTCATCTAAATTTGCTGGACTTTACCTTTCAGGTCCATCGGGTAGCATTCAGTTTCCAATAGAGAGACCACTTATTTCTCAGCCCTTCTGATGCATCAAGCAGTGACCCTTGAAATCTGGCATCTATTTTTTACAAGCAGTTTGTTTATTGCTTTTTGGTCTGCACTGCATTGCGAATATTTTCCTCCTCATCAGTCAGACCAGCAGCCAACTAGAAATTATTCCAATGAGTAGAAATATGTCCAGAGGAAGCAGGGAATATTCTGACACTTGGACACTTGTTGACTCAAATTCTCTCACCACATACCACCCTGAAGAGATTCTCCCCTCCCCTGGCACACTTTGGTTCTGTCCACACCTGCCCTTGAATTCTGGTGTTTCTATTGGTTAAAATAATTTCTTTCAATTGCACTCAGGGTTCCTTTGCTTTTATTACACAGCTCCTTGTCATAGCAGCATCTTAGTGAACACTCCAGTAGACAGAGAAGGAGGGGTTCAGAGAATGCAGGAAGAGGCGGAGAGGAGAGAGAGGTGGTGAACTTTTCTGAATGGAAAGAAGCCTGAAAATAGAACATCCCCTTCCCCCTCCCCCCCCCCCTCCCCGATCCTCCTCCACATACACAGCCCCACCTCTTGGGTCTATAGAAATCTTCCCTTGGCCTAGATCCAGTCCTAACATTTGTGTTAGGAAGACTGTAAACATTCCTTTGGGGTTGTTGGCTTGGTTTTTTTGCAGTTCCTAGAATTAAAGTGGCAAGTTGGCCTCTGCTCCTTTTACTACTAGTTATTTTGTTGTTGTAAATCTGATGTTTGCTTAGGTGCTTCAAACCTCCCTCTCCATATGCCATCTCTGCCAGGAAGGTGCAGAGCTTGTTAAGAACACCTCCTTTCTGAGTCAAGTTTTGGAGGACAAATGTACTGGCACATTTGACCGATTTCAATGTTGCTTTCAATGAGAATTAATAGCTATGTAGGCCTGCTGTCCACATGCAGATCAGCACACCCTTAGCATCATGCCTGAAGAGGAATCCGCACAGTGAAGATGTGGTAAATTGCCACCCCACCTCTGCTAAATCCTGAGCTTGCCCCTTGAATGCTTAGTTCATGTGGCCCGGTTTTTGAGCCTTCCTGATCAGTTAAAGAACAGTGTATTTAGACTAAAGACCCTAGCAAGTCTGTACCTTACACTAACTCTCCAGCACGCTCTGTGTGCGCTCATCAACTCCCAAGGTCAGCTCAGAGACTATCTTTAGAAAAAATATTTGGTTTGGCAGAAGAGTCATGCTCTGCTCTTCCAAAAAGTGTTACAAAGGTAAGTGGGATGTATCAGCGCATACTTCTGAGTACATCAGGACTGCTCTTTTGAGCATAGGCATTATGGCAGTCGAACTGGTGTCTCTGGAAAGCCACTCAAAGATACTCTCTAGCTCTTTTATGTCGCTGTTCATTCAGGCTATGTCTACCCTTGCAAGGGTCGTCGACTTAAGGAGGCTTTCATTAAGTCGACTTAAGAAATTCCTTAAGTCGACTTAATGAAAGCTTAGGTCGACTTAATAAGAACCGCTGGTTAGGTTGACCTAACCCTGAGGTCGACTCCTTAGGTCGACCTAAGCACAGTGTGGACGCTTAAGTCCACTTTATTAGGTCGACCTAAGGGCAGTTAGGTCACCTTACTAAGTCCCCGTTCAGGGGAAGCACTTTGTTAAGTCGACTTTAGGTCGAATTCAAGTCAACCTTATTAGATTGATTTAAGGGCTTGTACACTACAGCCTTATTGCATTGGAAGAAGCTTTACCACGTGGTAAGGCTGAGAGCGTACACACTACAATCTTGCTTGTTGCGCAGCAACAGCCTTCTTGCCACGCAACAGGTAAACCACCTAAACGAGGGTGGTTAGGCTTACTGCCGAACAGCTGTTCCACGGTAGAGCCAGTGTGTACGCTCCTTGCGCTTTTGACAGCCTCCAGAAATGTCCCAGAGTGCCAATCGAAGCCACTTTGGGACACCGGAGCTGTCATACATGTCAATTTCACTGCTCTAGCAGAGTTGTGAAATTGACAAGTAGCAGAGCTCCTGCCACAGGAGCTCTGCTGCTGTTGGAGCCACCAGGAACCCTGTCTTCTCCACTGGTCACAACAAAGTAATTAATAGTATTTTATTATTTGTATTACCGTAGTGAGCACTTTTATAGAGGCCATCATGATAGCCTGCAGCAGGGATGTGGTGACTATGTACTCATTTGCCATTTAAGCACCAAAATAAAAAGTTCAAGAGATCAGCACTTTCAGTCCTGAGCTTTTTTTGGATATTTGGCTCCAAATGTCACCATTGGATCTGCTTAGTGTTGAGCACTCGGAAATCTGGCCCTTAATCTCTGCGTCTCACCTGTAAAATGGAGGCAACACTTTGTTTCTCACTTTGTTTCTTGTCTGTTTAGACTGTAAATACTGGGAACGGTCCTCTCTCATGCTAGGTGTTATATATTCCAATGAGGAGGCCTAGGTCATGACTGGGGCCACTAGACCCTACCTAAATGTTTATAAATAAGCTAGTTAGAAGAAAACCCCTTTCTCAGTTCACATAGCCACTGAACAATAGTGATCTCTTCCCATTATTCCTCATCTTTTGGAATCTCTTCTTTAAATTACTTATAGTTCTCCTTAGTGGTTAGTCACTATATATAAACTAGCTTTGCAGAGCATGTTAAAACTTCAGCTTTTTCCATTTTCCACAGAGTAGGAGTCAATTAATTACGCTTCAGTTGATCTCAGCTTTAGGAATCTGCTGTGTCTCTAGATGAGGGTATGTGATGGTGCTCCAGCACGGCTTTATAAAATCTAGGGAAGATGGGAGAGGTTGCAGGGGAGAGGAGATTAAAAGTGCAAAAATCGGCTCATAATGGGTTTGAGTTCACTCAAGCAAGAACACAGTGCATTTCACAGTACATAGTTCTTGCAGCAGGGCTCTGCCTCCATTGGCGAGTTGGTTCACTGATGTTCTCAGATGCAAGAGGGCACATCAAGGAAGGAGTTGCAACTTTGAAAAGAGAATGTAAAGCAGGAAACGTGGGCTTCCAGGTGTATTGAATCGCACTGATTTCCATTTGCTCACTTTACAAAGTGTGTGTTGTCATGGCCATCCTGGGCTCAAAGACTCAAGCTGGGCTCTTTCCCATCATGCACATCGCCCCCAGCATTAAAGGGTCTGCCAGATTAGTTAGGCCCTTCTGACACTTCCACAGTCACAGAGGAAGGACTATCTTGTGATTAAAGCATTGCCCTGGCACTTCCTAATATCCAAGGTCAGCTCCTGGCTCCGTCACCTGCTTCTTGTGTGGCATTGCACAATTCTCTTTGTGTCTCAATTCCCCCCCTTTGTAAAATGGAGAGGATTCCTTTCTCTTACCCTATGTCTAGCTTATCTATGTTCACTTTAAGTTCTTCATGAAGGCAGGGACAGTGTCACTGTGTGGGGTGAACATAATGGGGCCTTGATATCTGATGGGACTTCTGAGTGCTGCTGTAAAACAATCACTAAAAACACCTCTAGTGAACTGTCCCCCCACCCTTCATTTTTTGGACTCTCGTTTACTGTTGCAGTCCTCAGAAGGCCTGGCCAGCTGATATTTGTTTAATTTAATAGATGGCTCTTGAAATAAATTCTTCATAGACTGGTTTGTTTTTTAAAAGTTGAGTATGTAACCATGGGGAGCAAAATCAGTCTAAGATCCCATTTCAATCCTCTGGTTGATCTTCTAGTGGAATCCAGGTAGGGGGCTGTGACCAAAACTCTGGACATTAAGTGGTATGTGTCAGAGGCCGCTCCCTCATTTCTGGTAGACAACTGTCCATACACTCTCGTAAGTGACACCAATGCCTGAGCCCCGCCTACGCTCCTGGACCTACCCTCAGGGCTAAAGGCTGAGACACATGGGTGCGATGGTGCGTGGAATCTTTGCCCGGCTGCAGTCCGACCTGAGCGGGAAGAGGTCTGGCAGTGAGTTTCTTTTGAAGAGGACACGGGGTCAGTGCAGCAACTTTCACCAACAGCATGGTTTGCTTAAAGCAAAACAAACCAACCCCATACAACTGCCAAAGGGCTAGCCGTGTTAGTCTATTGTAGAAAGACAGCAGAAAGTGCCATGGGCCCCATGCAACTGTGGTTGTGGTTTTACCAACTTCGCCCTCCAGAGGGAGCAGTTAGAGTTGAGTGTACAAAGCTGATGCAAACCCAGCAAACCACATCTGCCCTTCCCTCCTCTCCTTTGTCACTTAGCTGTAGCTCTCTAGTCATTCCTCTCTGCGTTAAGCCTTTGAGAGTTGAGCAGACACTCTTCTTCCCCTCTCACCCCTCCAAAACTCAGCTTCTCTCTCCTCCAGCTGAGCCGACCAACTGCCAGTTCATGCCTCTTTTCTGCAGCTGTGCCCACTTTCGTTCTGCTGTCATTTTGCTTCCTTTTCAGCCCTGTGTTCATGGCAGACTCGCTGCCCCCACTGGTTTCTACCATGACAGGTCAGACAGGTGGTGTATGATGCTGAGGATCACTGAGTGTTTCTGGGGTGGAAGGATCAAAGCGTTTCGACTCACTCTATTGTGGAAACCTTCATTGGCCTCCTGTACTAGGGCCCCACAAACCCTCACTAGTCTCCAAGTGGGGAACTAGCCACTTTCCTAGGAGATAATGTATTTCCAATGCTGTGAACATAGATGCTTAGAAACCACGGGAAGTCACCTGTTTTGGACCTCATCGTCAACCCAAAAACCTGCTGCCAAAGCTCCTGTCTTGACAGTGTCTGCTCTTGAATTGAAAGGGGCACATAGGAAACAAGAGCCTGGCCTCCTGCCAGCGAAGACCTTGGGGATGAGGGTTCACGATGCTTTCTGCTAGTGCCAGGACAGTGGTATAACAGATCCAAAGAGGTGATACTTCTGTTTCATGCTGTCATGTGACTAAAATATTGGTTACTTGTATCAATGTAGTGACTTGAAATCCAACATGAGATCAAGTCCCAGCTGTACAAACCCATAGTAAGGTCAGCCCTGGCCTCCAAGTGTTCACTGACCAAACAGATGAGACAGACATAGAGCAGGAGGGGGAAGTAAGGCAGTGAGAGGGAAAATGACTTGCCCAGCGAAATGACAGATCAGTGGCAGAGACAGGAACAGAACCTGGGTTTCCTGAATTAGTGCCATATCCTACCCACTAGACCACACAGCCTCCTCTCCAAAAATGATGGTCCTGGAATTGCTTTGTTTTTAAAAGGGAAAGCATACTGCACAAACATTGAAATCAGATGTGCAGCTGCCTTGTGGGTTGCCCTGTGTCTTATTCAGTTAATATCTGGAAAGTGAGAAGTACTTCCTTTAGAGACTTCCTTTAAAAAGTGGAAGTCAAATCCTAGTGAGGCAAACAGA